>JAZDUH010000144.1:0-307423 GCA_036419115.1 Scarus forsteni
TTTACATACATGAAGTAAACATTAAGTGTGTTTTCAGTTCAATAATGTGTGTTTTAAATTCACAGCTTTCAGACAGCCAGAGTGAAGCACAAGACTCGCACACATATCCCTCACTGAAAATCTTTCACGGGAAGATCCAATTATTCCATCTTTAGACTGATGTTGTAATGTCCTAATATGGAGACTATTCTCAGGATAAAGTCTGACATGATGCAGGGACACTCCCAAATGTTGTCACGGTCACGGCGTCACGCCTCCCACTGCACAGACTGACGATGACTCTGTCCTCTGGGAGGATTTTGTTCACAACACAACAATGATCACAGCAGGTCTGATCAGAGTGTCTGCAGCTCTGCTCTGCATTACAGGTAACCTTAGAGAATGATATGACATGTTAGTCACACAGAGATGTTGGAGTAAAGTGACCCAGGATTTCTCCCCTCCACAGGTCTGAGCCATGGGAGTGGGGTCACCCAGACCCCTCTGCTGTGGAAGAATCAGAACCAGTCTGCCACCATGGACTGTGAGCATAACAAGGATATAACTTATAGCCAAATGTACTGGTTCAGACAGCTGCCTGGAGACACATTGAAGCAGATTGTCTTCACCACACCCAGTTCTCCTCATGAGTACTGGCCTGGATTCAGTGAGGACAAATTTGCTGCACAGAAGCCCGACTATAAGAGCGGATCTCTGACTGTGAAGGAGCTGCAGCCTGAAGACAGTGGAGTTTATTTCTGTGCAGTGAGTAAGCACAGTGATAGGAGTTAGACAGACAGCTGTACAAATACCACACTGATGAATAAATGAGGAAAGATATTAATGCTTCCATTAGCTGTAGGGGGAGCTCCAAACCTGTACACTCAGTTACAGACTGAGGTCAGAATTCACTCTGATTAGAGATCACAGAGGCTTTGCAGACAAACTGTTGATACAGAAGAGCATCAGCATGAGGTTTAAACATTTCTACAGGATTAATCATGTCAGAGCATGAACAACAATGAAATTCCACCAGTGATTCATCTTTAACATTTAAAGCCTTGGTAGGCAACTTTGTTTTAGTATAATTTGGAAAAAAAATATTATATCCTCCAAGCAAAATGTAAATCTAGTAGTTTGAGACAAGCAACAGGTTTCTGCACATCACCATGGCCCTGTGTTCAGCCTCTAAAGAATCAGCATCAGGGTGATTTGCATCAACCAGTCAAAGGTTAGTTCAGACCCCTGCGTTCTTATTGCCCGTTCTACTGCACATGTGCGTTCTGGTGCTGCCAGCAGAAGGAGAGAGCAAGCGGCAATGGCGGAAAGATCACCTGGTAAAATCGCTCTTTGAGCATTGGCAACAACTGCCTACACAGCTAAACAACCCAAAAAAAAAGGAAGACAGAATTAGAACAGAAAGAATATAAATGAGAGGCTGACTTAAAAAGAACAAAAAGGTGTGCTAATATCAGAAAAGCATTCTGGAGAAGGAGAGAACTGCGGGATAGCCTTGGTCTGAAGTTTGATTCGGAGCTGACCACTCTTTTCTTGGAGAGGTAAACTGCTAAATGAATAACCTTGTACTATTTGTTGTATGTGTTGTGGTGATAGTTGTGTTGTGTAGTTACATTTCATGAAAGTAGATGACAAACAGCTACCGGTCAGTTGAATGCTGCTTACAGTTTAGCCATCTCCTAACCGTTAGTAAAGAATACGGATGAAGATATTTGAAGTCCGTGTCTAGCTGATGTAGTCCTCTGCTAACAACAGCTAATCGTAGCCAACCTAAAGCCAACCTTTCTTACCTGTGACTCGAAAATTACTCAACATTGTGCAAAGTGAACCGGTCAATTCCAGCAGCGGCTTGATAGCGACTCTGTCAAAAAAATGCTGTGTTTGTGTGCTCGTCTGTTAGGAGTGTCTCAGGTCTGAGACGAATGAAACCTAACTAAGATGAGACTCAAAAATCAGCTGTTTTCTGGCTTTCTAACTACTGCAACTTTAAATCTGTAGAATTGAGTTTGGTGCGAGATAAGTTCATGTTTCAGTCATGTTCATCAAGTTGAACAAAAGCTTTGCTAACATTTCTAACTGTCTGACCCAAAGGTACCAAACCTTTGACGAAGTCATGTGAAGACTTTTATTTCAAGAATTTCTTTTGTTGCACATTAAATACTTTTAATCTAAATCTGACCCGATGCAGGAACTTCACTTGTGTATTTATTTTAAATAAAAAAGGAAACACAATTTGTCATCATTTTAATTCATGTCTAAACCATCCATCAGCTCCCTTCTTGGTGTCTCAGTCCTACTTTGACATTCGCTGGTACAAAGTAAATATTTTATCAGAAAGGGGCCGTGACCCTGAGCTGCTGTCTCCGCCCCCTTTGAGCTGACCCCATGTCACTTCAGTCATCAGTGAACACAGTCTCAGAGAGGAAGAGGAAGACATCATGATCCGGATCATTCTGCTGGTTCTCTTCTTCTCCTGTAGGTTTAAATTCAAGCTGTTCAGTTTGAATCACTGATTCTGTGTCCTTCTTCTCTTTAAACATCTTTCTCTCTGTATCCAGGTCAGCCTCAGGCCAAAGAAGTCCATCAGCACCCTCCATCAATAATAGGAAGTCCTGGGAGTTCAGTGACCATCACCTGTAACCACTCTGACAGCAATCTCAGAGTTATATTGTGGTACCAGCAGCTGAGCAGCAACTCAAAGCTTGACCTCATTGGATATGTTCAGTTTACTTCGCCAAACTATGAGGGAGAATTCAATCAGCATTTCAATGTGAGTGGGAATGGCAGAGAGAAATCCCAACTCCAAGTGCTGAAACTGAGACAGAAAGAAGACAGTGCCATGTATTTCTGTGCAGCCAGTACACAGTGAGTGGATTTGCTCCTTCTCACTACAAAAACCCTGAGAGATAATCAGCTAATGAAGCCACAGTTATAAAGGGGGGCACACCTGCAGCTCTCTGCAGCCTGTGGCAGGATTAAACCCTCCAGCATGACTCCATCTGACTGAAGAGTTTACATCATCACCATGAACACACCACAGTTTACATACATGAAGGAAGCATAAAGTATGTTTTCAGTTCAATTAAATGTGCTTTAAATTCAGAGCTTTCAGACAGCGAGAGTGAGACACAAGACCCACACACATGTCGCTCACTGAAAAGTTTAACACAGGAAGATCCAATTATTCCATTTTTAGACTTATGTTGTAATGTCCTAATATGGAGACTATTCTAAGGATAAAGTCTGACATGATGCAGGGACACTCCCAAATGTTGTCACTGTCACGGCGTCACTCCTCCCACTGCACAGACTGACGATGACTCTGTCCTCTGGGAGGATTTTGTTCACAACACAACAATGATCACAGCAGGTCTGATCAGAGTGTCTGCAGCTCTGCTCTGCATTACAGGTAACCTTAGAGAATAATATGACATGTTAGTCACACAGAGATGTTGGAGTAAAGTGACCCAGGATTTCTCCCCTCCACAGGTCTGAGCCATGGGAGTGGGGTCACCCAGACCCCTCTGCTGTGGAAGAATCAGAACCAGTCTGCCACCATGGACTGTGAGCATGATAAAGATGCTTCTTATAGCCAAATGTACTGGTTCAGACAGCTGCCAGGAGACACAATGAAGCAGATTGTCTTCACTTCAGCGAGTCCTCCCCATGAGTACTGGCCTGGATTCAGTGAGGACAAATTTGCTGCAGAGAAGCCCGACTATAAGAGCGGATCTCTGACTGTGAAGGAGCTGCAGCCTGGAGACAGTGGAGTTTATTTCTGTGCAGTGAGTAAGCACAGTGATAGAAGTTAGACAGACAGCTGTACAAATACCACACTGATGAATAAATGAAGAAAGATATTAATGCTTCCATTAGCTGTAGGGGGAGCTCCAAACCTGTACACTCAGTTACAGACTGAGGACAGAATTCACTCTGATTAGAGATCACAGAGGCTTTGCAGACAAACTATTCATGCAGGAGTGTGTGGCTTCATCCTGCTTGCAGCCTGCTCTCTGTTCTCCCCCTCCCTTCCTGCTTCTCCCTCAGCATTTGGTGATGTCTCCCCCCTCACCTTCACCTGTTGGAGATCAGCGATCAAGCACCCTTTTACAGCTGCCAGGATTCACCTACACGTCTCTGTTGGTTTGCCTCTCTTGAGTGGTTTGTATTAGCCAACATTCTCTCAGGCCTTCAGCCTCCTTAGCCTTTAGCTCTTTGTTGGTTTGTTGCCTTTTTTACTTGTGTTATTTTTGTATGTACTCTGTACTAATCTATGTTTTTTTTTTGCTCTTTTCCTCACAGTGATCTCCTGGAGCCTCACCCTGACACTTTTGTATATATTCTCTTTCTCACCTCGCGCTCTGGATTCATCTAGCCCCTTTACTTGTGAGTTTTGGAGCTGTCAATAAAACCTGTAAACCTGTCCTCTGTCTCCTGCTTCAGCTTTGGGTCCAACAATAACAACTTTAGGGACTGTTACCTAACACAAAAGAGCAGCAGCATGTGGTTTAAACTTTTCTACAGGACTAATCATGTCAGAACATTAACAAACGTGAGTCTTCACTAATGATATGTCTCTTGCTGTCAAATCAGCAGAATTCAGCTCTGTTCTGAAAAGACAATATTTCAGTTTTATTCATCAGTTTTAAACCAAAGCCAAAACATTAATATTTTCATGTGCAAACTTTTATTTAAAGAATTTCTTTTGGTGCACATCATCTGCATTTGAATCTAAATCTGAGCCTTTCAAGGAAATCCTGATATGTATTTATTTTCTAAATTAAGTCAAATATACATCTCAATATGATTTAAATTCTTGTCTTAATCATCCATTACCTCCCTTCTTGGTGTCTCAGTCCTACTTTGACATTCGCTGGTACAAAGTAAATATTTTATCAGAAAGGGGCCGTGACCCTGAGCTGCTGTCTCCGCCCCCTTTTGAGCTGACCCCATGTCACTTCAGTCATCAGTGAACACAGTCTCAGAGAGGAAGAGGAAGACATCATGATCCGGATCATTCTGCTGGTTCTCTTCTTCTCCTGTAGGTTTATATTCAAGTTGTTCAGTTTGAATCACTGATTCTGTATCCTTCTTCTCTTTTCACATCTTTCTCTCTGTATCCAGGTCAGCCTCAGGCCAAAGTCCATCAGCACCCTCCATCAATAATAGGAAGTCCTGGGAGTTCAGTGACCATCACCTGTAACCACTCTGACAGCTATCTCAATGTTATATTGTGGTACCAGCAGCTGAGCAGCAACTCAAAGCTTGACCTCATTGGATATGTTCAGCTTACTTCGCCGAACTATGAGGGAGAATTCAAACAGCATTTCAACGTGAGTGGGAATGGCAGAGAGAAATCCCAACTCCAAGTGCTGAAACTGAGACAGAAAGAAGACAGTGCCATGTATTTCTGTGCAGCTAGTACACAGTGAGTGGATTTGCTCCTTCTCACTACAAAAACCCTGAGAGATAATCAGCTAATGAAGCCACAGTTATAAAGGGGGGCACACCTGCAGCTCTCTGCAGCCTGTGGCAGGAATAAACCCTCCAGCATGACTCCATCTGACTGAAGAGTTTAGATCATCACCATGAACACACCACAGTTTACATACATGAAGGAAGCATTAAGTATGTTTTCAGTTCAATTAAATGTGCTTTAAATTCAGAGCTTTCAGACAGCGAGAGTGAGACACAAGACCCACACACATGTCGCTCACTGAAAAGTTTAACACAGGAAGATCCAATTATTCCATTTTTAGACTTATGTTGTAATGTCCTAATATGGAGACTATTCTCAGGATAAAGTCTGACATGATGCAGGGACACTCCCAAATGTTGTCTCTGTCACGGCGTCACGCCTCCCACTGCACAGACTGACGATGACTCTGTCCTCTGGGAGGATTTTGTTCACAACACAACAATGATCACAGCAGGTCTGATCAGAGTGTCTGCAGCTCTGCTCTGCATTACAGGTAACCTTAGAGAATAATATGACATGTTAGTCACACAGAGATGTTGGAGTAAAGTGACCCAGGATTTCTCCCCTCCACAGGTCTGAGCCATGGGAGTGGGGTCACCCAGACCCCTCTGCTGTGGGCGAATCAGAGTCAGTCTGCCACCATGGACTGTGAGCATAATAAGGATTTAACATACAGCCAAATGTACTGGTTCAGACAGCTGCCAGGAGAAACAATGAAGCAGATAGTTTACACATCTGAGAATGCTCCTCATGAGTACTGGCCTGGATTTAGTAAGGACAAATTTGCTGCACAGAAGCCCGACTATAAGAGCGGATCTCTGACTGTGAAGGAGCTGCAGCCTGAAGACAGTGGAGTTTATTTCTGTGCAGTGAGTGAGCACAGTGATAGGAGTTAGACAGACAGCTGTACAAATACCACACTGATGAATAAATGAAGAAAGATATTAATGCTTCCATTAGCTGTAGGGGGAGCTCCAAACCTGTACACTCAGTTACAGACTGAGGTCAGAGGAGCATCATCATGAGGTTAAAACATTTCTACAGGACTGATCACGTCAGAAAATGAACAAACATGAGTCTTCACAAGTGATACATCTTGACCTGTTAAATCTTTATAATCAGCTGATGTTTTATTTATTTTCATCATTTTTTTAACAAAATCTTTTCCGGCACTTTTCATTGTCTGACCCAAATGTCTCCAAACCATTAATGCTGTCATGTGCAAACTTGTATTTGATTTTTTTTAATGTAAGATCAAAAAACTGACACCAGAGACAGAGTACAAGGTGTAACAAAGTGATATTATGTAGGGAAAACTGTGAGGATTTTTTTTGAGAAACTTTGTTTAGACTCACTGATGAAAACAACACCAAGGTACCTGACATCTGTTTTTAGACAACTTTTGACCCTTTACAAACAGGTGGTTGGGTAAATTTTAACCTGGGATGCAGTTCCACCTTTATATGGTACCCTGAGGTATTTACTCCCTTGAACAAGATGCTAATGTCTAAATATATTTACATTTTGTGTCATGTGATGTTGTGAGTACTGTGTTTCAGGGCGTTGAACTGTCTTGTCTGCAGAGGACACCTCTCCAGGTCTCCTCTCCATGCTGCATGTTTTTGAGGAAAAGGAATTGGGAACCATTACACTGAATCTTGTTCTCTTCTTCTTCTTGTCTTTTTGGTAAACTGTCCATATTGAGGAGGGAATAAACTCACAAAGCCAAAGGGGAAGGAGGAGGGAATTGGGGGTGCCTGAGTGAACACAAGGATCTGTGTAGAGAGTGGGGACTAAAGGCGGTTGGCGTGAAGCGTGCTGAGGGCTTGTGGAGGCACTGTGGACATAGGAGCAACAACACAAAGGTGAATCATGCAGTACAATCCAAAATGGCACAGAGCCGAAACTCAAAAAGCAGAACGTTAAGTACAACACTAGAAAATACTGTGGAGGAGAGATTTTGGACAACAAACCACACGTGATGTAGGAATCATCCAAGACAGTCCAGCTGCAGACCTCCACTCTCAGCCGACTAGCTTGCAGACTCTACACCTCCATCGTCAGAAGGAAGTGACATCATGATCACCTCCAATGTGAGAAGGAAGTGCTGTCAGCGTCGTCGGTTACCGTGGTAACTTGATTCGTCAGTCGTGTTACATTAAAAAACACAAAGTTAACCGTAACACGGAGACAAAGGCAGCATCAATTCTATGCTTTATTAGTTAAGACCCACACCGCCGCGCGGCAACAACCCCAAAAACAGCCTCCCTGCCAGATGAGTCCATCAAATATGAAGCGTTTTTAAAGCATCTGCTGCGCCCCGGAACGAGCATAGAGTCCGAGGCGGCAGTGACGGAAAAACACAAAGTTAACCGTAACAGGGGACAAAGGCAGCATCAATGCTTTATTAGTTAAGACCCCTCCACACCGCCGGGCAGCAACAACCCCAAAAACAGCCTCCTTGCCAGATGAGTCCAAAGTAAAGCATTTTTATAGCGTCTGCTGCCGCCCCGGAACGAGCATAGAGTCCGAGGTGGCAGTGACGGAGAGGTGATTCGGTGAACGTCACAGCAGAGCCCAAAAGTCCTTTATAACACTCCCTCCTCAAACATTGTTAAGTGAAATGCTGTCTCATGCCAAGTTTTTCTCCCGATTATCTTTACATGACGGTAGAGCCGTTTGCTATAGCTCATTTAATGTTAGTTTTGACCCGTGAAGTCTGCTATTTCCGGGTTTTCTCCCTACTCAGATGTGATTGGCTGCAACTACGCCGCTGCCACTAGAAAGGTTTTGTGCGGCAGGGCAAAGTCTATAGACATTATATACATATATCATAAGTTTATAATACGTATTTTATACGTATACGTTATATATTACACATACATGATTTCTATGACAAAATCTGTGTGCGCTGGCGTGGGCGCCAACCGCTTCTCTGTCGTACCGCCGCGGTTAAAACTGTTTCCTGTCCGCCGCCCGTCACTCACTAAATGACTGGAGGTGGCGCAAACGCGCCGGTGTTATTTATAATTATTTATATTTACGTCGTCCGTCTCACATTGGAGGTGGCTTCCGATTCACACTGGAGCAACCGTTGGCGGCTGAGAGTGGAAGGTCTGCAGCTGGACCCCTCTCAAATCATCTGGCAATGGAAACATCAGTGAGCAGGCCTCATTTGTAAAGCTTGTTTACACATAAAACAGGGCTTGAAAGTCACTTCCCATGCAAAGGTTGTGATTTACAAATACTAACTTGTCGGGAGAATGTGTGCACCGGTCCATCAACTTTCATTCTGGTGCATGAACGTTTTGGAGACATGGGGAACTGGGAGCATGGATGGTGAGGAGGCAAAATGAAGCTAGAGTTATCTCATACATTTAATGTCATCATATATCAGACTTATGGACCCACATGACCATAAACACTCAGTTCTACAGTGCTATATGTTCTTTCAGTAAACCATTAGGCCTCGAACTGCATGAAAGATCATAAATCATACTTCCATCTTCACAGAGAGCTGTGGATAGCATACCTTTCCTGGCTCATGATGATGACTAGCTAATAAGCTGATTTAGATTAGCAGTGCTCTTATGCCTAAGTCACACATTCCCGTTTCTCATGGCGATTGTGCACGACTGTACACGATTGAGGAGGCTGGTGTGATCGCTATGATACGGGATGAACTGACTGTCTCACCCCTGGACACACCCTGTAAATACACCGTCAGTAAAGCTTCTACAGCGCTTCGGGGGCTTTCGTCCCGCTCCAGCTAGGTTAAGATAGCGATATGACGAGGATTCCATGAATTTCCATCCTGCTGACACAACGTCAGCTCCGCTTGAGCTCAGTTTGCGTCATGTAAGTCCCGACTGAGCACCGTTGCTTGCGCCGTCTTGAACGGGACACAGTCGGGACACAGTCGGGGCACAAACGGATACATCCTTGTCAGTCATCCTCATAAAGCTTTCAGGATTGAGCCACGATCAGCCCGACTGAGCTCCATACATGCCACGCTAATACCTTTTGCATTAGGACTGCATTAGGCTTCCACCCCGATACACTGAGTTCTCCACGACAGTTTTGAACAGTTCAAAACTGTCGGGACCCTTCCATGTTCCCCACCGTTCATCCACGACTATACAAGGCTGATCCAGACCAAGCAGCACATGCACCACGACCAAAGCACGTTTTATCAGGATTATGACAATCGTGCACAATCGCCATGAGAAACGGGAATGTGTGACTGGGGCTTTAAATCTTTTCACTGAACTGGGCCCAGTGTCAGACAAAACCACCCACTGGAACCGCACCATCCTGGTGTGTATACAGGTGTAGACCACTCTGGAGTTTCTGGCAACCGGCTCCTTCCTGCAGGAATTACCCGACAGGTATGTGTTTGATATGATTAACAACATGTAATGTTATATTTCTGTCTGAAGCCCCTTTTGGGTTTGATATAATCCAGTTAAATTCTGTCATTAGGTCCGGGATATGGCAGCCATCCCTTAGCTGTTTTGGGTGGCATTATGAACATGACCAGTCGATTCATCAGGGCTTGTTACACTGTGGGTGAACAGGACAACACTAAAAGGCAATTTTCGGCAATGTCCAGTTTCCTATAAGTAATCAGTACACTGCACTCACACTAAGGGCACTGAGTATAAATTTTCTTTATGTGAACTAAAAAATGTGCTTCCCTTTCTCTGTCTTTGCTGCCATGATTGAGCATAAACGCCATTGATCAGCAGGCTTACTTACATGGAGAAACATTCATGAGGTACTCTTCATTGAATAATAATGGTAAAATGTGGGCATGTATAGAACAGGACATGAGGGCTCAACTTTCCAGGTTGACTCGGATTTATAAAGGGGAAAGTGCTTGCAAGTGTGTGCACATACGGTTTTAAAAATCAGATGTTTCTTTTGCACACACCATGTTCAGCTTTTGGGTGCTATGCACTTTTAGTATGGATCCTAGGCAATGTTTTATAAATGAGGTCCTAGTTGTGGAGCTGCGGTTAATCAATGCAGGAGGAAAAAAAGGACACTCACCAAGAGGCAGAGAGGCGGAGGAGAAAAAATACATGGGCGACAAACAGTCCAAAAACTCAGCATCCAAGTCAAAAGGAGGGGTATCCTCACAATAATCTAATTTTAGCATAAATATGACTCTTCAAAGGAAATCCTCGTTTGTTTATCTAATAAATAAAGTAGAAAATACAATTTAATATCATTTTAATGTTTATTGAAAAAATCTAGCAGCTCCATTCTTGATGTCTCAGTCCTACTTTGACATTCACTGGTACAATATATTATCAGAAAGGGGCGTGACCCTGATCTGCTGTCTCCGCCCCCTTTGAGCTGACCCCATGTCACTTCAGTCATCAGTGAACACAGTCTCAGAGAGGAAGAGGAAGACATCATGATCCGGATCATTCTGCTGGTTCTCTTCTTCTCCTGTAGGTTTATATTCAAGCTGTTCAGTTTGAATCACTGATTCTGTGTCCTTCTTCTCTTTTCACATCTTTCTCTCTGTATCCAGGTCAGCCTCAGGCCAAAGAAGTCCATCAGCACCCTCCATCAATAATAGGAAGTCCTGGGAGTTCAGTGACCATCACCTGTAACCACTCTGACAGCAATCTCAATGTTATATTGTGGTACCAGCAGCTGAGCAGCAACTCAAAGCTTGACCTCATTGGATATGCTTACTATGATTCACCGAGCTATGAGGGAGAACTCAAACAGCATTTCAACGTGAGTGGGGATGGCTCAAAGAAATCCCAACTCCAAGTGCTGAAACTGAGACAGAAAGAAGACAGTGCCATGTATTTCTGTGCAGCTAGTACACAGTGAGTGGATTTGCTCCTTCTCACTACAAAAACCCTGAGAGATAATCAGCTAATGAAGCCACAATTATAAAGGGGCACACCTGCAGCTCTCTGCAGCCTCTGGCAGCAATGAACCCTCCAGCATGACTCCATCTGAGTGAAGAGTTTACATAAGAAAACACTCACTGTTGATGAGATGCCACAAAGATGCATGATTCAGTTATAAATTATCAATATCAATGCTCTTTACTGATCAAACATTTGTATCCGTCTGCATACAGCCCTAACCTTTGGTCATTAGTTTTGGTTAATTGCCCAAAGTCGTTACCACAAACACTCTGAAAAGTTTCAAGGTGGTTTAACTTAAAACTCAAGTTTAATTGCTGGCATAAAGTGTGAGTAAACTTAACTCATGTTTTATTGAGTCCGTTCTGACCTTTTCTTTTATTTGTTGGTACAGCTTACTTTCCCTCAAGAAAAAAAACAGATTGCAGGGCATAGTGAGAGTGTGCAGCAAAATTGCAGGCATTGACCTCAACAACCTTTCCGATGTGTACAAGCTCAGGACCCTAACGGAGTGTTTACACCGAAAGCGTTGAACGCGAGTGTATTCGCGCGTCAAGTGAAATCGCGCCGCGCTAGACGCTTTTGACGCTGGTACAAATATGCAAACAAACGCTCACCGCTCGTCGCGGCATCGTCTGCCATTATCATTTCATCATATCATTTCATCGTTGAACATGGCTCTGATTACCACCATCTCTGCTCTGTACCTGCTGTGGAGAGGTCAGCTGCGGGCTAGGCGCCAACGTCTGTACTGGATGCATGCTACTCTACAGAGGCGGTGTGAGCTTGGTGAGTTCCACCGTCTCTTAGAGGAGCTGCATCTGGACGACGGCCGGTTCCAGCGGTACTTCAGGCTTGCCCAGTTTGAAGACCTGCTAGCCAGGGTTAGTGCCAGGATCTCCCACCTGGATACCAACTACAGGCGCTCTATTCCAGCTGCGGAGCGCCTTTCCATCCGTCTCCAGTTTAGGAGTTTGGTTAGCAGTTTTTCTAACTAGCAAGACTCCGAATCCCAGAATGCCCTGCGTCAGTGACGATCTCCACGCTGATAGGCTGTCCCGGCGCGTCAAGATCCTCGCTCGCTCGAAAAGTTCAACTATTTCAACTCGAGCGTCAAGCGGTCGAGCGTTGAGCATCAAGCATTTTTTCGCTCGGCAGCTTCGCCGCTCAACGCGAACGCCGCTCTATGCTCGCCCCGATGCAGCGTCAATTCGCGTCTTTACATTGACTTTGTATTTAATATCAACAAAATTTGCGACGCTTTCGGTGTCAACACGCCGTTAGTAAGGCCCGCTGAGTTTGTGCTGCTCTCATCAGGCCGCAGGTACACCCTGCCAAGATGCAGGACTAATAGACTTAAGTATTCTTTTGTCCCTGCTGCCATAGGTCTTCTCAACAAGTGATTTACTAATCTGCTGCTATATTTACTACTGTCCTCTGTGTAATATGTTGTTGTTACTGTGATTGTTGTTGACTGTTCTTGCTGTTACTGCTGACTGTAGAGCGATTTGCCCCACGGGGACAATAAAGACTCCTTGAACCTTGAACTTGAAGAAAAGTTTTGTTTCAAAGCATTAAGACATGTATTACAAGTTGTTTAATGTCTGTTTCTTGTGTGAACTTGATCCTCTGAGGAAAAGAAACTGACTACTTTACATCCTTCTTGTTTAATTACTTTTGCTAGTCAAATGAATTGATGGTGTCACTCTATTTTAACTTGCCAAATCAAGTTATGCAAGCTATTGGTTGAACTTGATTGATTAAGAAAACTAATTATATAACGTTATTTACTCAACAACCTTGCTTTCTCTTGTCTGTAAAAAAAAAGCAATTCTAAATAACTTCAACTCAAATTGTCTAGTTAAGACTAACGACATTCATACCAATTGTATTTTCAAGTAACCACGTTTTTTAAATTGTTAATTAAGTAGACTTGTGTCTTCAAGTTTAATCCCTAATCTCAGCTACAAGTTTACCTGTTAAAAATCACGCTGTTTATATACTCGCTGAACTTAAGTTCAGGGGGCTGGGAGCAACATCATTTAATTTTTTACTTGGTTTGCTTTTTCTTCACATCGCTCTTTTTCAGGCAGACCAACGTTTGCCAAATGTTGTGTTAAAATAATAATATAACCACTCGCCAGTCATTGAAGCCGTCACTCCTGTCTTGTTTAAACAAAACATTAAACTCATCAAAGTAGAGATGAGTAGAGATGCTTTGCACTAGATTATAGTTTTCTAGCTAATTCCCATCTGCAGTCAGTGTGGCAGGCAAAAGAGAAATTCAGGTATAAGTATAAAATTAATTTACAGTACACAGAGCACATAAAATCATAGAAAAATACATTTTAGTTGTTCCTGCTATTTGGCCTGGATAAAAAACAGGCTTAAAGATAGGGTCCGCAGGATTTTCCTTAAAAAATAAAATATCAACTTTTTCAGGCGAAACCCTGCTCAAAGGTCTCCTATGGGTCTCTACTGATGTGTGATGGTGTCTTTGTCCACCTCAATCCCCCTCCTCAGCCTGAATTTTGATGTCTTAGTTACCTCGGGACGTTTTTGGGTGGAGAGTAGGCAGGGATACCCCAGCCAATCACAGTGCGCCCAGTGTGTCAGGATTTTTTCCTTTACAGTCCTAAGATTGCTCAGTTTCAAGGATCATACCAACACCTGACATAATTCAGAATAAAGATGACAAGAAGCAGCTGGATGCAATCGAGCAGAGGTTTACTTGCGGCAAGGAGTACAACTATACAGAGTGTCAAGCAGTCTGAGAGTTGAACTGAAGCTAGTACAGTGTCTTCTCCCCTTTATAACGTTGTATGTGGTCACGGGGGGGGGGGGGGGGGGGGGGCAGATGGCCTTGAAGGTGCAGCAAGTTCATGGGAATAACTTGAGTTTCTGGGAAGAAGGGACAACAAGAGGGCTAAGAGGGCTATGCAAGGTCATGTAGTGTGTGTGTATGTGTGGGAATGTAGTCAGTAGCAAGAAGAGGGCTATGTAAGGTCATGTAGGGCTATGTAAGGTCATGTCACTAAGCAATGATTTTACAGGAATTCAGGATAGTTCAAATACATAAGAAAAAACTATATATGATACAAGAGTCAAATTGTTCTTCACACAGTGCACAAGTCACTTTGAGTGTTATAAAATGCACTAAAAGAATGCTACACACAAAGCTCAGTCTAAAACCAGAGTGAACCGAGGGTTGGCTTTCACCCACCTCCGAGCTCTGAAGGACTGTCTCAGGATGAAAAAGTTCAAACGGAGACACAAGAAACAACTGAAAACACTGTAGTGTGCATGCCAGTCCAGTAGATGGCAATGTAGGTTTGCAGAGAAACAGCGATGCTACAACACTTGTACAAAGAAGAAAAACTTTTCACAAACAACAATGGTGAGTGGACGCACAAAGACGGGAGTTTCTTGCCTAAACAACAAATCTGTCTGAATATTTTTTTCTTGATAACAAACTGAACATAGTAAGCAGCACACATGTTGCTCGACAGACGACCAGAGACGTTGATTCTGGTATGCGCGTGCAGCCTTCATGTGAAAGAGTACTGCACATGCGGTGACGTCAGCATTTCACTCTGAAACGAGGAGTTCAAGGGGAGGAGGGTCGTATGAATGTTGTGTTTACAAACAGTAACGAAAAATCCTGCTGACCCTACCTTTAAGTAATCACATCATTTAGTGCAAAGCAGCTCTTTCATATTTTATACAATAAAATAAAGAAAAAGTTGTATTAAGGCTGCTTAGGTGAAATGGCATGTTGACCAGAGTGATTTGTGACTGTATTATACACAAACTTTGGTTTATTTGGTTCAGATGGCTTCCCACCCACACTGTAAAAAAGGCTAGTTGTTTTAACTTAAAAAAGTCAGTGTCAGGGCTGACTTAAAATTTTAAGTTTTCTGAATTGAGAAATTTAAGTTCAGTTGAATTAAGAACGATTCAGATCAAGTGAACTTCTTAAGTTCAATAAAATTGCTATTAAGTCAGCTCGACTTGAATTGTTTAGTTTAACAAACTTCTAAAATAAATCCAATTCAAATCTTATTTTTTTATACCAACACAGTAATTAAACTTCTTTAAACTACAGTTTTAAAGGTAAAACAACTTGATCTGAAGTTCAGGTCACTGTTGATTTTGAGCTAAATTGACTTATTGAATTTGGATTTAACTTAATATTTCTCTTTAACTTTTACTAATTTTGTTCTGATTTGACACAAGTTTATAAAATAAAGTTGATATTTGCTTTAAGAGAAACAATCTTAAAAGCAGAAAAAAAGGTCTAGTATTTAAAGGGTATTATTGCCAGACAAACCAAAACAACTTCTGTTCTTCATGCTTTAATAACACAACTGGTTATTTTTATCACATGTTCAATGTGGATAGCAAAACAGCTCTGAACAGATTCAAGATACATTTGCACAAAAAAGTGCTTGCTTGCGGGAAAAATGCATCCTCATCCACAAATGTTCTTTAACTATTACTAAAATTCATCTGGCTTGCATGACGGCTCGTTTGGTGGAAAATGAGCTTATAGCTCACATCTTTTACTATTTTGAAGAAGTTTAATTACTGTGTTGGCATAGAACAATACTATTGGAATTGGATTGCTTTGAGAAATTTGTTAAAATAAACAATTCAAGTCGAGCTGACTTAATAGCAAGTTTATTGAACTTAAAAAGTTCACTTGATCTGAACCGTTCTTAATTCAACTGAACTTAAATTTCTAAATTCAGATAACTTAAAATTTTAAGGCAGCCCTGACACTAACTTTTTTAAGTTAAAACAACTAGCCTTTTTTACAGTGCACTGTCACCTCTCTGCCTCACTTGGACATAAATCTAAAAACACTGTTCATGTCCTTCTCTGTGGTAACTGCACCGGGTTTGCCAGCTTGAGACAACTGCCTTAAACTTTTGATAATCAAATGGCTAACGTTGCAGTGCTTGATCGTGTTGTCTCTGTAGCCAGGGGCGAATCTAGAAAAATATTTATAGGGTGGCAAGAGGGGGGCAGGAATTTTTTAGGGGTGGCAACCTACATCAGATGCCTATAAGGTGAAGCAGTTATTGTAGTTTGATGAGAAATAGACAATTTACACTGAAGTATTCCTGCTGGCAAGACTTAGTACATAACCTAGAACATACTGTATATTCCACATGTAAGCAGCATTTGTACAAGAAAAAACTATCCTAATGGACTGTAATAAGGTCAGCAGCATAAATACACAATGGAAACCAACGGGTAATGGCACTTAAACAAGACACTGGACACAAACCTGAATAGAGGTCACATATGAATAAATTTAACTTCCAGCTAGAAAAACTGCAAAAATATTTTGTAACTATGTACATACAGGTTGTTTCTGTACAGTAATATGCACACAATAAGAGCTATCAAAAAACAAGAAGAGCAAAAACACTGCTTCATGTTCAGCAGAATTTACACCATTTACACTGGTGTCACATTTTCAACTCTTTATTTTTAAGGTTTTATCAGATTTGCTCAGTAACCAAAACAGAGATATGGGTCATTCCACCAAAAGAGTGCAATTTGCTTGTTGTAATGCTACAAAAATAAACTTCATTTTTCATTCCATTTCAAGATAGAATTTAGTCATATACACACTTATTCAAAATGATTACTGGTCAATCTCAGGCAACTTTATTTAATTTATTGCAACTTTTGACAGTTTAGTATCATTGCAATTTTTCCTCTGCTGTTACCAAAACTCAAATTTTAAAAACTGTTTCATTTTAAAAGAGAGAGAGCATTAGGTTGTGTTAAAACCAATCTAAAGCCCCACCCTGTGGCTGGTTGCTGTATTACTGCCTGTTTGCAATTCTCAACTGACAAGTGGGCCATCATGAATATTAATCATACATTACACTGACTGCTAATTCGGACGACAACTTAAGTGGGTGAAAACATTTTATGTTACAGAAATGCCCAGATAACTACCCACTCACCACTGAATTATGAACATTGTCATGGAAATCAGTGGATAGTTGGAATTCCTATTTTTTGATAGACAGCAAAAGATGCATGGGCCAAGAGGAGTAGAATATTTCTTTTTCAGGTTTAAAGTATGTATGACACTTACATTTTTTGCATATTTCACTTTGTTTATCTCACATCAAATTGAGATATAATGAAACATATGCTGTCTGATATTCAGATCCTCACACTAAAACACTTCGATAAGTTGCTCTCTGGAAGTGGGAGGAGTCTACTGGGCTAAGAACTTACTGAGCACAAGAAATGAAGAGGGGAATCACAAGTGCCAAGAGGGACTCATGAAACTCAACATGATGATCATCCTGTGCTGCATGTGCTTGAATATTATTCTAGTATCAGGTAAAGTTTGCTCTCAGTTTGCAGTTTCCTCATCCACATCATTTTGAAGCCCGTCTGTCACATCTGTGTACATGCAGACTCTCTAAATGGAGAATATCTTTGAACAGGTTCTTCCCTCAGTGATCAAGTCCACCAGCCTACAGCGGACATCTACAGTAGATCAGACGAGACAGTCCACATCAGCTGCTCACACAGCATTAGCAGTAGCAGCTACAACCAGATCCTCTGGTACAAGAAGCCAGTGGGACAGACACAGCTCCAGCTCCTGGGATACATGAGTGTTAATATTCCAACACCAGAGGAAGGAGTGAAAGTTAAGATGGAGGGGGACGCGAGGCAGGGCAAGATCTGCACCTTGATAGTTGAAAACGTGGACCTGCAAAGCAGTGGAGTGTATTTCTGTGCAGCTAGTATACACAGTGTCACAGATCACTGCTCCTCAGCACAAAAACCTCCCATTCATCTTCAGTCTCTCACACCTGGACTCCTGTCTCTTATAATGTGGTTCAGATCTGATCAGAACTTTCTGGGGCTTGTGTTGTGTGTTGGGAGCTGCTGTGACAGCTGCAAAGAGTTACTGTAGGCTGAGTATGTTTCACCATCAGGGGGCGATATTTGTAAACAATTAAAGATGTCAGGTGAGGGAGTAAGAAAAATATCAATACCATCTGTTACTGTGGAGTCCACTGGAGTACAGTGAACTTATTATGATGTTCAAGGAAGCAGTTTGAGATGATCTGAGCTCTGTGACATGGTGTCTTATCCTCCTGTAAGCAGCCAAAGTCATTGCATCCAAGGCTTTTACCTCCATGTCCACAGGTGTATAAAATCATTACTTAAGTGTGCAGACTGCTTCTAGACATTTAAGAAAGACATAGCCCTCAGGAGCTCAGTGAGTTTTAGCGTGGTGCTGCGATAGAAGGCCACCTGAGCTACGACACACCTGTGCAATATCCCACGGTAAGCTGTTAGTGGTGTTATGACAAAAGAGGAAGTGATTGGCAATGACAGTAACTCAGCCATGAAGTGGTAGGCCACGCAAAATCACAGAGTGGGGTCAGAAATGGCCCTGAGGGTCATAGAGGTTACCAACGTCCGGCGGATTTAATAGCTTGAGACCTCCAAACTTCATGTGGCCTTAAGATTAGCTCAAGAACAGTGCAGGGAGCTTCATGGATGGGTTTCCATGGCTGAGCAGCTGCATCCAAGCCTCACATCACCAAGTGCAATGCACTGAGTCGATGCAGTAGTGTAAAGCACGCTGCCACTGGACTCTAGAGCAGTGGAGACGCGTTCTCTGGAGTGACGAATCGCACTTTTTTGTCTGTTGATCTGATGGATCAGTCTGGGTTTGGCAGTTCCTTGTCTGAGTGCATTCTAGCCTTGCAGAGCAGACAGACCTGCCTGATTCTGAAATCCTGCAGGTCCGTCTTGCCAGCCTCCGTTGTCCAACAAATTCACTTGGCTGAATTCTTAACGGCCCAATCAGGGAAGAGAGGCGGGAGCAGCAGAATGAGGACATGACGACACCTGGAAGTTGAGAACTGGAAGTTGAGAATGGACATGCTAATTAGCCTATTGTCCTTATGGCTACTCAGTGAAACTTGGTGAAATCTGCCCTCCTCAGAAGTTTACTTGTAGGGATTGTCTTTGACGAGGTTCATGTCACATATAAGTGTGAAATGAATCATCTGTGTGCTACAATTTAGTGTAAGACAATAGTAAAAGGCCATCAGCTGTTAGCAGCTAAGTTAGCAGCTAAGTTAGCGGCTAACAGCTAACGGTCATTAACTGTTATTAGCTGTTAGTGGCTAAGTTAGCCGCTGTGGCTAACACCCATGAACTGTTGTTAGCCATTAGCCGCTATGCAAGCTACTTTATATGAGGCAATGCTGCTTGATGTGGATTGGTCTGTGATGAATGTGACGAGCCAAAGGATTGTCCAATCACAACCTTCTTGGTTTTTTTTTACGCTCTGCCCCTGAAAACAAATTTAAAGGGCTCCTACCCAGATGGTCTAGTGTAATATTTCTGTGGCAGATGTATGGAGCTGTCCATCTGGCTAGTAAGGTTAACTGCATTGTGCCAAATGAAAGTTTGGTGGAGGGGGGATTATGGTGTGAAACTCTGAATGCTTCAGCACACCAAGACATTTTGGACTATATCATAATCCAAATTTGTGGGAACAGTTTGGAGCTGGCCCCTTCCTCTTCCAACATGACTGTGCACCAGAGCACAAAGCAAGTCCACAAAGACATGGAGGACAGAGTCTGGTGTGGATGAACTTGACAGGCCTACACAGAGTCCTGACCTCAACCTAATAGAACACTTTGGGATGAACTAGAGCAGAGACTTAGAGCCAGGCCTTCTCATCCAACATCAGTGTGTGACCTCACAAATGTGCTTCTGGAAGAATGGTCAAAAATTCCCATAAACACTCCTAAACCTTGTGGACAGCCTTCCCAGAAGAGTTGAAGCTGTTATGGCTACAGATATGGCCAACATCATATTAAATCCTGTGGATCAATTGTGAGAGGTTTTTGGCAGTATATTTATGTTTCTGTAAGTTCTTGGTTCCTCTGTGGAGGTGGGAGGGGTATCTTGTGTTCTGAAGTTCCTCTGGTACGACACTGAATGACACACAGTTGAATTCTGAGAACAGGAGGATTTAACACCACCCACTGTGGTTTGATGATGGGACGGCTCATTCAGAAATGAAGAGGGGAATCACAAGTGCCAAGAGGGACTCATGAAACTCAACATGATGATCATCCTGTGCTGCATGTGCCTTGAATATTATTCTAGTATCAGGTAAAGTTTGCTCATAGTTTGCAGTTTCCTCATCCACATCATTTTGAAGCCCGTCTGTCACATCTGTGTACATGCAGACTCTCTAAATGGAGAATATCTTTGAACAGGTTCTTCCCTCAGTGATCAAGTCCACCAGCCTACAGCGGACATCTACAGCAGACCAGGAGAGACAGTCCACATGAACTGCTCACACAGCCTTATAAACCACAATCAAATCCTCTGGTACAAGAAGCCAGTGGGACAGACACAGCTCCAGCTCCTGGGACACATGGACTTCCAGATCCCTACAGTAGAGGAAGGAGTGAAAATAAAGATTGAGGGGGGTGCGAGCAAAAACCAGTCCTGCACCTTGATAGTTGAAAACGTGGACCTGCAAAGCAGTGGAGTGTATTTCTGTGCAACAGGATATACACAGTGGCTCAGATCACTGCTCCTCAGCACAAAAACCTCCCATTCATCTTCAGTCTCTCACACCTGGACTCCTGTCTCTTATAATGTGGTTCAGATCTGATCAGAACTTTCTGGGGCTTGTTTTGTGTGTTGGGAGCTGTTGTGACAGCTGCAAAGAGTTAATGCAGATGACCATCACCATCAGGGGGATGAATAAAGTTTATCCCCCCAAAAAATCTACATATTAATCGTTGAAGACATGTAGGTCCACAGCAGCGGGTCGTGCACATCAACACTCACAGGCAGGACTTGCCATTCTCCTCTGACCTCTGGCATTAACAAGAAGTTTTCCCCACAATTAAATACCTATCACTGGATATTTTCTCTGTTTTTGACCATTCTCTGTGAACTCTAGATGTTTTTTTGTGAAGATTCAAGCAGCTTCTCAGATCAGACCAGACCATCTGATTCACACATCCATGCCCCGTCCAAAGTCATTCTAATAACATGTCTTCTACACTTGTTGCTCAGTGGGACCTTCAGCTGGCTGTCCTGCCCATGTCCACGTGCACTGAGTTGCCACCGAATAATTAGCCAACCATCTATTTTAATAATGAGCAGTTGAACAGGTGTACCTAATAAAGTGACCAATGAGTTTATTTAAAATTGACAGGCTTAAAAGTACAAATTTAACCCGTTAAATGCCAAAGTGACCACATTATAGATGCAGCATACAGACGGGACAGGCCACAGCTCTGAGAATTAAAGACTCATCTGACTTTGAAGCTGTTGGAGATATCTGAGTAAAATTATTTCTCAACTAAAAAAGTATTACTCCAGATTGACTTGTTTCTTAAGTGTCAGACTTTCCAGTGCTTAAATTCTTCATATTGTATCTTTAAGATAAGGAGGAGAACCTATATGATGGCTCATCTTAAGAGTTGGGTCTGTTACAACACTTGGACTAAAAAACCGTATGCCTGTGTCTGATCTGAACTAGGAAACTACAACAGTCTGCACAACCCTTGTAATTTCAATCTTATCTTTAAAATGATACAACAATAATGAGACAGTTACTGTAAAAAAAAGTTATTTTTTCATTCCACTCTTGTTTATGATGCATCACAATGAATAATAATGAAAGACATGATGTCTGGTGTCTAGATCCTCACACTAAAACATGTTTCTGTAAGTTCTTGGTTCCTCTGTGGAGGTGGGAGGGGTATCTTGTGCTCTGAAGCTCGTCTGGTACGACACTGAATGACACACGGTTGAATTCTGAGAACAGGAGGATTTAACACCACCCACTGTGGTTTGATGATGGGACGGCTCATTCAGAAATGAAGAGGGGAATCACAAGTGCCAAGAGGGACTCATGAAACTCAACATGATGATCATCCTGTGCTGCATGTGCCTGAATATTATTCTAGTATCAGGTAAAGTTTGCTCATAGTTTGCAGTTTCCTCATCCACATCATTTTGAAGCCCGTCTGTCACATCTGTGTACATGCAGACTCTCTAAATGGAGAATATCTTTGAACAGGTTCATCCTTCAGTGATCAAGTCCAGCAGCCTACAGCGGACATCTACAGCAGACCAGACGAGACAGTCCACATCAGCTGCTCACACAGCATCAGCAGCTATGATCTAATTCTCTGGTACAAGAAGCCAGTGGGACAGACACAGCTCCAGCTCCTGGGATACATGAACTATGAGGATCCAAAATTAGAGGAGGGGGTGAAAGTAAAGATAGAGGGGGGTGCGAGCAAAGACCAGACCTGCACCTTGAAAGTTGAAAACGTGGACCTGCAAAGTAGTGGAGTGTATTTCTGTGCTGCCAGCTACCACAGTGTGAAATATCTCTGCTCATCAGTACAAAAACCTCGTCTCTAACATCTCTGTGTGTCTGTATTAAAGCTCACAGCCTCTCCTTACACCTGCAATCAACCACTGTAACCAACATCAGTGTACCCATTCACAAAGATCATCAGAATCACTCACTTCCTCTTCTTACTTTGTCATCAAGCTGAGTTTATAGAGGAGAGAGCAGGGGAGCCTCTGTGACCCCCAAACCAGAGGTGATCATGGAAGGGAAAACCCCAGGGAAGGTTAGGAAAAGAAAAAACACAAAAGTGTGCAACGATAATCTGGAAGTGTCCGTCAAAATGCTTAAAAAAATAGGAAAAACTTCAATTTAGGGGTCTAGGGGTGCAGCGGGAGCACAAACCTCACCAAGGCATTTCCAACAATGTCAGGGGTGTTACAGTCAAACTGTGGACGCGTGCCCAAACTCATAATGTTCAACAAATTATTGAAATGGAACTTTGTTTTCCACGAGACAACAGTTAGGAAAATAAGACAGAAAATTAACTAACTTGACAAATACTGATTGAGCAACTTGTAAGAATTCTTGCCATAAGCAAAACAGCAAAACGTGGGTAGCACCCCCATGGGTAGACCAAAAGCCCCTCTACCCATTGAAGTAAGTCTAAGGTTCCTCAGTGAAGCAAGAGAGAAGAACTTATCTTCTTGAGATGTTGTCTACCTGGTCCATGGTCTGTCTGTGGCTTCAGTCTCTCAGAAGTTGGCCCTATGTTTGAAAATGGTAAACGTCTCACTTTGAGCCTCATTTTTGTGAGTATTCATCCCCTCTCTCAGTCTCTCTCCCCTTCCCTTCCTGCTCCTCTGCTGGCAGTGGGCATGTTTACATCTCTCCCCACACTGCTGCTGCCACACACCTGCACATGATCACGAATCACCACCATTTTAAAGTTGCCTGGAGTCACCTCTTTTTCACCAGTAGATTTCCTCATCGAGAGTGTGTCTCCTGGAGCTCTCACCCTGCCAACCTGTATGTACTCATATTACACACATGAACACTCTCACCAGCACTGGATTTCCCCTTTTCCTGGTTGATGTGGATGTTGTTCAGCCAATAAATCATTGCCTACTTTGATATTGCCTCCATCTCAAGCTTTTGGGACCTACGTTTAACACTATAAAGGGAGTGTTTCTTGACAATAATCCACCGGCCTCTTCAGATTGAACCAGCGAAGTCGGACTAACTAAAAGAACCAGTTGTAAATGAAGGAATCCTCCTCAGGAACATGAGCATGCTTGAGTAGCTGGTTCCCTGAAGGAACTCACCCATCAGATGGTTCAGATTAGAACACAGCTAAATTATCTCTCCCTCCGTGTTCCTACAGCCCCTCATGTGAGTATTCTTCCAGCTTCAGCCCGACTCCTCAGCAGCGTACATGGTTCATCTACCTGATTAATGGGGAAGGGCTGCTAAGTGGGCTCCAGCTCTATGGTGGGGAGGTTCATGGGTGCTTATTTCATTTGACCTGTTTACTGCTAATCTCTGTAAAAATTCTGATCACCCTGTCTGGGTACAAGAAGCCTCCAGAAGACTTTTATCTGTCAGTGAAGGGTCTCAACCAGAGGCATCTTATTTTGAGGATTTTCACATTTTGGCTCAAGAGTGTGGGTGGGACGATCAATCTCTTAAGGTCATTTTAATTAAGAGTTTGTCTGAGGACGTAAAGGATGAATTGGCTACGAGGGATGAACCATCCTCTTTGGGCGAATTAATTATTTTGTGTATAAAGATTGATAACCGACTGAAAGGGAGGACCAGGGAGAAAGCAGCAAGGTCTCACCACATGGCTCCCCCTCTTGGTCAGGATAGCAATCCATCACTTCCTCTTCCTGCCCTGCCTCCTTCCTCTCCTCTGTTTCCCCCTGCTGTTTCAGATGAACCCATGCAATTGGAAAGTCTCGCCTTCGCTCCAAGGGATGATCAATGATCTTTAAGGACATGTATAGAAGCTGAATGTTTTTATTCTCCCTCTGAATTAAAATTTTACAAAAAGAAAGTATCACATCACACAATGATCATGAATACCTTTTAACAATGAGCTGCAGCACTAAAGTTTAGAGAGGCTGGTCTAACTGAGAGGATGTCCTTTAAAGGTACAGTGTGTATTATTAAATGCTAAAATAAAAAGAAATAACAGACTAGGTAAAAATGGAATAGAAGTAAATTCTTAAATTCTTAAATTATATTTAAATTAGTTTCTAATCGGCCTTAAATAATTAATGTTTTGTTTTCGTTACCTTAGAATAAGTCATTTATATCTACATAGGAGCGGGTCCTCTCTTATGGTAGCTTCCATCTTGCGTCGCCATCTTTTCTACCGTGACTCAGAATGGACAAACAAAACGCTTTTGCATTTTTTTGTTGACGCCTACTGGAAATGCACAGTTGTGAAATAGACGAAGAAGAAGAGAGTGATTACCAAGCAGCTGTGCTAATACAAACAAACATGGAGGACAACACGTACGATTTGCCATCAGTGGTGCGTGAATCTTTGTCAAAAGCAGCAGCAGCGAAGCCAAACGCCAATCAGGACAGGCTACGACAAAAAACAGGGTCAACATCGGCGCTGCCTTTCCCAGAGGAAGTCCCTGAAGGATAAGTTTGCAAAAAGGCGCCCGAAGTTGCCTGTTTATTGCTGGACTGGTAAGGCGAAGTGTGGAATTGTACTCTTATATGGAGCCGAATTTATTTGTTTACTTTCGGGAGAAGTCGGAGGAAGACACAGAGAATGTATCTGCTATCACGAGGCTTATTTCACCACAAGCATTTTGAAATGATTGTCTCTTCCAAAGCGACGGTGTGGCGTTAGCAAGACTGAAAGACAATAGGGAGACAACGTCGTGCTAAAACTCCACGATTTATTCATTTTCTGTGGCAGTAAGACAAAACATAGGCTGATAACTAAGCTAAAAACACTTTTTGTCCTTGGAAGGCCACCGTAGCTCCGGAGGTTCTCCAACAGGGAGGGGGGAGCGCCAGAGTGCTGCAATCTCAAACCTCACCTTTAGATGCCGCAAAAAACTACACACTGTACCTTTAAAGGAGGAGGAGACAGTCAACATAAGAGCCTACACTTTACTGTGATGAACAGAGAGCAGCAATAATCCCACTGATGAGAAATTCAGTCAGAAAGAACATCAACATGATCATTTTATTCTGTCTGATCTTTAATGCTCTTCCTGTTTCAGGTAATCCAAAATGAAGACTTTTTTCATTTGACTTTTCATCTCTGTCTCTGGATTTCACTGATATTTTGATTAGCATTAGCATAGTCTTAATTATCATCTACATGTCCTATTGATTCAGGAATTTGCTTTCATTCTTATTTAATTGTTTCATATATTGTTGCTCTTCAACAGGTTCCTCTCTCAGCAAAGATGTGGATCAGACTCCCGCCCACATGTTCAGTCAACCAGGAGGAAACGCCATATTTTCATGTAGACACAGAATTAAAAACTATGACCGAATACTCTGGTACAAACAGTTGAAGGACGGACAGATGCAGTTCCTCGGGTACATGAATGTAAATACTGGTTATCCTGAAGATGAAGTTAATATGAAGATTGAAGGAAAAGCAGCTGCAAACCAAACCTGCACACTAACCATCAACAAAGTGGAGGAGAAAAGCAGTGGAGTTTATTTCTGTGCAGCTAGTTACCACAGTGCTTCATATCTCTGCTTTTTCAGCACAAAAACCCTCTGATAATGTTTCTTTCAGCTCAGAGTCACAGCCCCTCACACCTGGATCAACAAGCTCTAACCAATGTGGGCTTTTTTAATCTAGATTACAGGTTACAGAGGGGGGTTTGAGACAGCCAACTCATAAATACAGCATTTCTATATTTACTGTAATTACAGCAGAGTTATTCTTTATGAACTCAACCAAAGTCCAGAAACAGCCCACGGTCATCCACTCAGAATCAGTTCAAAAAAGATGTGTTGGTGCCTCTACATGAACGATGAACATGTCCAAACTTAAGGTGAAATATCTTCATGTTTTCTGAAGAAAGTTTCTCTAAAAAGGGCTGATGTGCCTGTTGTTGATGGTTGTGAAGTGCCTCATTTGTTCCTGTGTTGCCCCTGTTGGATGCCAATATCTCTGAAAAAAATCAAAGATGTGAAACTGAAATTTACTGTTAAATGAAATCCTTTCATGCAAATTATTTCCACTCTTTGTTTATCATGTATCACAATGAGAAATAATGAAAGACATTATGTCTGGTGTCCAGATCCTCACACTAAAACATGTCTCTGTCAATCAATCAATCAATCTTTATTTGTATAGCGCCAATTCATAACAGGTGTTATCTCAAGACACTTTACAATAGAGCATAAAGCTCTTCATTTTATGGATACACATATATGCATAGATACATATATACATATAGAATACACATATACATATATATACAAATATATACATCCAACACCAACATGAATCCATATAGCCAATCATGGATCCCTCCATCATGGCGGCAAGAAAAAACCTTCTGTTAAGCAGCAGGAAATCTTGAATGTGGATCCCAGTCTCATGATGAACAGCAAATCCACACGATGCTGTGATGGGTGTGAGGGCAAAGGAAGGGAAGTAAGAGGAGACAAGTGGACGATGTAAGAACTAAAGTTAGGGACAGGTCCATGTATCATCGGCCTGTCGTCGCCTGATTCCTTAGAGGTTAGCCTCTTGAGATGCTACATCTCATTTCTGGAGGGTCCTCATGTCTGAATGGTTGTGGTGATCATTTTCTAGAAGTATAATCTTAGATATTCAAACTGAAAATAAGAACTTATGGTAGTGACGAACTCATGGGTGCCCAGACCACAAGTGCATCCCAACCATATTTGTCTCCGTTAAGTATAAATGTGTTAAAGGCCTCTTGAGATGTGACATCCCATTTTCAAGAGGGACTTCATGACTATGTGGTAATAAGAAATAGATACTGTAGGTGTAACGATCATGGATATGGAGATCATGCTAATAACTACATGAACAGCTATAATGATAATGAGAATGGAGTGTTCCTAATAAAATGGCCAACTATGTGTGTCATGTTTATAGCTGTAGTTTTGAGGCTTCATGACTCCACAGCAGCAGGCAGTCTCCACCAAGGATCCCAGGCCACCTACAAGACAAGAGCCAGAGACGAGTACAGGAGCAAACAAAAGGGGCAAAAACAGATGCAGAGAGAGAGAGAGGGAGTGATAGAGCCCATTGTGCCAGACCCCTCCCCCCCGGCAGTCTAGGCCTATTACATCTAAACTATGAGTCTAGTTTATGAACTAATTTATTTATTTCACAGATTCACAGATCAGTGTACCAAGTACTTTTGTAAGTTGTTGGTTCCTCTGTGGAGGTGGGAGGGGTATCTTGTGCTCTGAAGTTCCTCTGGTACGACACTGAATGACACACGGTTGAATTCTGAGAACAGGAGGATTTAACACCACCCACTGTGGTTTGATGATGGGACGGCTCTTTCAGAAATGAAGAGGGGAATCACAAGAGCCAAGAGGGACTCATGAAACTCAACATGATGATCATCCTGTGCTGCATGTGCCTGAATATTATTCTAGTATCAGGTAAAGTTTGCTCATAGTTTGCAGTTTCCTCATCCACATCATTTTGAAGCCCGTCTGTCACATCTGTGTACATGCAGACTCTCAAATGGAGAATATCTTTGAACAGGTTCTTCCTTCAGTGATCAAGTCCACCAGCCTACAGCTGAAATCTACAGCAGACCAGGAGAGACAGTCCACATCAACTGCTCACACAACAGTAGCAGATACGATCGAATCCTCTGGTACAAGAAGCCAGTGGGACAGACACAGCTCCAGCTCCTGGGATACATGAACTATGAGGATCCAAAATTAGAGGAGGGGGTGAAAGTAAATATAGAGGGGGGTGCGAGCAAAGACCAGACCTGCACCTTGAAAGTTAAAAACGAGGACCTGCAAAGCAGTGGAGTGTATTTCTGTGCAGCAAGTATACACAGTGTCACAGATCACTGCTCCTCAACACAAAAACCTCCCGTTCATCTTCAGTCTCTCACACCTGGACTCCTGTCTCTTATAATGTGGTTCAGATCTGATCAGAACTTTCTGGGGCTTGTGTTGTGTGTTGGGAGCTGCTGTGACAGCTGCAAAGAGTTAATGTAGACTGAGTATGTTTCACCATCAGGGGGCGATATTTGTAAACATAACTGATGTTGTCAAGTGAAAGAGTGAGAAAATACCAATTCTTATATTTACTGGATTGAGATCTGGTGACTGTGGAGGCCACTGGAGTACAGTGAACTTATTATGATGTTCAAGGAAGCAGTTTGAGATGATCTGAGCTCTGTGACATGGTGTCTTATCCTCCTGTGAGTGCCATCAGAAGATGGTCCACTGTGCCCTGAGCAAAAAGTACTTTCTTCAGCTATGAGTATTCTCATTTTATACTTTATTTTTTATACTTAAGAATAGTATAGTGAATTATACTTTACTCACACTGCAAAGTATAACGGAAGGTTTAAGACTAAGTACATTAACACTAAGACTTGCACTGTTACTTAAAGGTCCAGTGTGTATTATTAAATGCTAAACGAAAAAATATAAAATAACAGACTTGGTAAAAATGGAATATATTATTTTAAAGTATATTTAAAGTAGTTTCTAATCAGCCTTAAATAATTAATGTTTTGTTTTCGTTACCTTAGAAAAAGTCATTTATATCAATCTAGGAGTGGGTCACCCGTTTATGGGGAGCTCCATCTTGCGTCGCCATCTTCTCCACCGTAACCCAGAACGGACAAAAATACGCTTTTGCGTTTTTTTTTTTTTCCCACCCCTACCGGAAATGCACAGTTGTGAAATAGACGAAGAAGAAGAGAGTGATTACCAAGCAGCTGTGCTAATACAAACAAACATGGAGGATCACACGTACAATTTGCCAGCAGAGGAGCATGAAACTTTGTCAAAGAAACGAAAACGGGATCAAGCCAAACGCAATCGGGACAGACTGAGACATAAAAAACAGGGTCAACATCGGCGCTGCCTTTCCCAGATGGAAGTCATTGAAGGATAAGTTTGCAGACAGACGCAGAAGTTGCCTGTTTTTTGCTGGACAGGTAAGACTAAGTGTCGAATTGTACTCTTATATGGAGCCAAATTTATTTGTTTACTTTCGGGAGAAGTCGGAGGAAGACACAGAGAATGTATCAGCTATGAGAGGCTTATTTCACGACCACAAGCAATTTTCTGTGGACAGAAAACACAGGCTGATAACTAAGCTATATAGCGCTGTTGATGAGACAAATATAAAGATTTTCACCGTACTCCTTAATCTTACTGTTTGCTACTAATTTGTTATTTAGGAGCACATGTACACATTGGTAAGGTGTACTTTTTAGGATACTTCGGTCTCAGGAAAACCTCTGTGTCATTTCTCAGACCAAACTGCATCAGAAAAACCCCCCTCAATAAAACCTCCGTCAGATAATACGGCCTCAGGCTTCAAAATGAAAGTCATCAGACAAAATACTGGAAAAACGGACTCAAATTAAAAACAACCTCAGGTCGTAACACTATCAGAATCATCATAATATTATACATGTCAAGTCGTCTTGAGACGGCATTCAGCTAAAAATCAGCTACTAGCAAACTTCCCATTTTCAAAATAAAAGCTTTCTTCATTATCTCCTATTAGTTCTTTCACGCTTTTGTAAATTACGCTCTTGTTTTGGAGCCGACCGGAAGTTTCTTCGATAGCATAATGGCTCGCTTAACAGAATGTCCGAAATACCGAAATGAAGTTTGTATCTGTGCGTTTTATGGCTCAAATGACCACATTTTGGTATTCTACGTGGTGACTTTCTCGCCTAAAATACTCTCTGAACTTTCAAATGTGGTGAATCAACAGAGGTATTTGATAGCTTGGCAGCTGGAAACACTCGTTGATGACGCCATGTTGAAAAACGCTTTTAGTGCTTGGAGGGCCACCGTAGCTCAGGACTTCTCCCAAAGGGAGGGGGGATCGCCGGAGTGCTGCAATCTCAAACCTCACCTTTAGATAGCGCTAAAAACTACACACTGGACCTTTAAATACTAAAACTTGTTCTTTAGCATACCTTTTACTTCTTTCTGCCACAAAGTAATATTAAGAATATCTTGATACAGGTACAGAATAAGGTCAAGACATTGTGCTTAGCCTACATGTAATTTAGTAGAATAAAATGTTTTTCTTTAAATCATTTGCTTTGAGGTTTTACTCCTGTTGAAAATTACATGTTCAAGATGATGTGGTGCTGGAGTTTAAAGTTTACAGTCAATGGTATGTGTGCTCAGTTCCATTATCTTTATGACCTGAACAAAAAACGTAAAAAGAGAAACATTTGATTCGACTTTACTGATCATGTTCTAGTCCCTTCCAGAAGGGTTTGACTGGTGTTATGTACACAGCGTCATCTGTTTCAACAAGAACACATCTTTGATTAAATCATATCAGGACAGAGAGCATTAACAGTTTTAAACATCATATATTAAAGTACTTTGTACACTGATCTGTGAATCTTTACATGTTTTCTTGTCTGAGAACAAAATGTACCATCTCTCAGGCACGCAGCACTATTGTGTCTTTTCTTTAGTCTGTCATAGTTCTAAATGTAATATAGAGCGTATTGGTTAAATCTCTGCATTAAGGGGAACAAGAAATGTAGCTAAATAGCACAAAATAGTATTATTTATTTCATAAAAGTATACCTAGTGCTTACTTTCAATAAAGTAAAATGTGGACCTAATGTATTAAAACTAGTGCAGTATTCATATATGGATAAGTTTACTGGTTGTAACTTTGAAAGTGTGTTTTGGTAACCTTAACATGACCTTAGAAAGTTTACTTTAATGACGTAAAAAATGTTCTGATTTAGTCCCAAGAATATTTTAATTGACATACTTTCTGGTTCACATCAAGCACATGGTTTGTGGTGAACTTACCGGTTATACTTATTCTCAAGCATACTTAAAGGATAAGTTCGGTTTCTACATCTTTCACATTGTTTATAGAACGAAGCAGAACAATATACTCACCCAGAAGTCTTTCCTGATCCAAACAGTGCTTCAGGAGATATTTAGATCCAAAATCGAGCGGCGGACATCTGTATAATGGCAGCACACGGAGCATGCATAGCGCCGCTCCTAAAACTGCATTAATCGTCCAAAAACTCATTTGTTTCACCAATATTTCATCATGGTCCGCTCACGCTACGCCTCCATTACAGTCTGTGTCACTCCAGACATGTTTTGAGCCTCTGCTGACCTCTGAGCTGAAGAAGAAGACCGCTAGCCTCCGCACAAGCGCAGTACTCTCTGGCCAGCTGTTCTTCTCTTTGCCTCTGCGTCCTCCTTTCGATGAGCTCCTCATCTGTAAACTCTGGCTCGAAACTGTAAGGACACCCATCATATTCAAAGTTCTCATCCACAACATCTTCATCTGATAAATATTGGTCCATTTTGCACAAAACTGGAAGAAGAAAGTCGCTGTGTAGCCGGCTGTCTTCCCCTGAAACAATGAGCCGCACTGCACATGTGTGGTACACTCGGTCTTCTTCTTCAGTTCAGAGGTCAACAGAGGCTCAAAGACATGTCTGGAGCTACACAGACTGTAATGGAGGAGTAGCACGAGTGGACCATGATGGAATATTGGTGAAACAAATGAGTTTTTGGACGATTAATGCAGTTTTAGGAGCCGGGCTATACATGCCCCGTGTGCTGCCATTATACGGATGTCCGCCGCTCGATTTTGGATCTAAATATCTCCTGAAGCACTGTTTGGATCAGGAAAGACTTCTTGGACATGGTCAGCAACAACACTCAGGCTGGCTGTGGCTGGGACCAACCAGTTCAAGTCCCAACACAACCAAGTTGGCTTGGTAGCTGGAGAGGAGCTAGCTGATCTCATGAGCACTGCCCAAGTGCTCTTGAGCTCTGGCTGCCTGTCTGTGAACATTCAGCTGCACTACTAAAGCTCCACCCCAGAGGAACTGCCTGTTCATTTGCTTCAAGGAGGTTTTATGAGAAGAGGAGGCTGGAGAAAGTCTACACATCTGCTCTTACACATGCTCAACATGATCAGCTTTTTTATAATCATTCATCTGAAAATCTTTCTGGCTTCAGGTAAAATCACAGCAGGTTTATCAACATGAGTTACTGGTTCATTTGCATATGGCTGAAAGTGTTTGCTGTTACATTTAAAGTGTTGATAAATTCTCCTGTCTTGTTTTTACTCTCTCCACAGGCTCTTCTCTCAGTGAAAAGGTCCATCAGACTCCATCAGACATTCACAAAAAAACAGGAGAAGAGGCCATCATCACCTGCAGACATGAAATCCCAAGCTACACATTAATGCTCTGGTACAAGAAGCCAGTGGGACAGACACAGCTCCAGCTCCTGGGATACATGAACTTCAAGACTCCAACACCAGAGGAAGGAGTAAACGTTGACATAAAAGGGGATGCGAGCCAAGGCCAAAACTGCACCTTGAAAGTTGAAAACATGGACCTGCAAAGCAGTGGAGTGTATTTCTGTGCAGCAAGTATACACAGTATCACAGATCACTGCTCCTCAGCACAAAAACCTCCCATTCATCTTCAGTCTCTCACACCTGGACTCCTGTCTCTTATAATGTGGTTCAGATCTGATCAGAACTTTCTGGGGCTTGTGTTGTGTGTTGGGAGCTGCTGTGACAGCTGCAAAGTTAATGTAGACTGAGTCTGTTTCACCATCAGGGGGCGACATTTCTAAACAAGTAAAGATGTTGTCAAGTGAATGAGTGAGAAAATACCAATGCCAATTGTTACTGGATTGAGATCTGGTGACTGTGGAGGCCACTGGAGTACAGTGAATTTATTATCATGTTCAAGGAAGCAGTTTGAGATGATCTGAGCTCTGTGACATGGTGTCTCATCCTCCTGTAAGTGTCCATCAGAAGATGGTCCACTGTGCCCTGAGCAAAAAAGTACTTTTTTCAGGTGTGCTATGAGTATTCTCATTTTATACTAAAACTGAGGCAGTGTAATGACGTTTCCTTTTTATATATTGAACAAAGTACTGTAAATTATACTGCAAAGTATAAAGAAAAGTTTAAGACTTGTACTTTAGTATGCCTTTTACTTCTTTCTGCCACAACTTTCTAATACTTAGTATATCTCAATCCAGGTACACACTAAGGTCAATTGTGCTTACATGTAATTTATTAGAATAAAAAGTTTTTCACCAAATCATTTGTTTTGAGGTTTTACTCCCATTGGAAATTGCATGTTTAAGATCATACAGTGCTGGAGTTTAAATGTTTACAGTCAATGATATGTGTGCTCAGTACTTTATATACTTTATTGATCAAGTTCCAGTCTCTTCCAGAAGGGTTTGACTGGTATTATGCACACAGCATCATCTGTTTCAACAAGAACACATCTTTGTTTTAATCATATCAGGCCAGACAGCATTCACAGTTTGTTTAAACATCATATATGAAAGTACATTTTACATTGATCCGTGAATCTTTACATGTGTTCCTGCCTGAGAGTAAAGTCATCTCTCAAGCACGCAGCACTGTTGTATCTCTTCTTTAGTCTGTCACAGTTCTAAATTTAATGTAGAGCATATTGGTTAAATCTCTGCATTAAGGGGAACAAGTAATGTAGTTAAATAGCAAAAAATAGTATTTTTCATTTTATAAAAGGATACCTAATGCTTATTTTGAATAAGCTTAAATGTGGAGCTAATGTATTTAAACTAGTACAGTAGTCATATATGGATACATTTTCTGGTTGTAACTTTGAAAGTGTGTTTTGGTAACCGTAACGTGACCTTAGAAAGTTTACTTTAATGATATTAAAAATGTTCCTATACAGTCCCAAGAATATTTAAATTCCAATACTTTCTGGTACACATAAAGCACATGGTTTGTAGTAAACTTGGTGCTTATACTTATTCTCAAGCATACTTGAAACAAACTTCAAGAAGGGCCTAAACGACTTCTTGCTTAGTGTGGTCATGAAGGGATGGACATGGTCAGCAACAACACTCAGGCTGGCTGTGGCTGGGACCAACCAGTTAAAATCCCAACACAACCAAGTTGGCTTGGTAGCTGAAGAGGAGATAACTGACCTCCTGAGCACTGCCCAAGTGCTCTTGAGCTCTGGCTGCCTGTCTGTGAACATTCAGCTGCTCTACTAAAGCTCCACCCCAGAGGAACTGCCTGTTCATTTGCTTAAAGGAGGTTTTATAAGAAGAGGAGGCTGGAGAAAGTCGACACATCTGCTCTTACACATGCTCAACATGATCAGCTTCTTCATAATAATTCATCTGAACATCTTTCTGGCTTCAGGTAAAATCACAGCAGGTTTATCAACATGAGTTACTGGTTCATTTGCATTTGGCTGAAACTGTTTGTTGTTACATTTAAAGTGTTGATAAATTCTCCTGTCTTGTTTTTACTCTCTCCACAGGCTCTTCTTTCAGTGAAAAGGTCCATCAGACTCCATCAGACATTTACAAAAAAACAGGAGAAGAAGCCATCATCACCTGCAGACATGAATTCCCAAGCTACACATTAATGCTCTGGTACAAGAAGCCAGTGGGACAGACACAGCTCCAGCTCCTGGGATACATGAGCTTCAAGACTCCAACACCAGAGGAAGGAGTAAACGTTGACATAAAAGGGGATGCGAGCCAAGGCCAAAACTGCACCTTGATAATTGGAAACGTGGACCTGCAAAGCAGTGGAGTGTATTTCTGTGCAGCTAGTATACACAGTGTCACAGATCACTGCTCCTCAACACAAAAACCTCCCATTCATCTTCAGTCTCTCACACCTGGACTCCTGTCTCTGATAATGTGGTTCAGATCTGATCAGAACTTTCTGGGGCTTGTGTTGTGTGTTGGGAGCTGCTGTGACAGCTGCAAAGAGTTAATGCAGGCTGAGTATGTTTCACCATCAGGGGGCGTTATTTCTAAACAAGTAAAGATGTTGTAAAGTGAGGGGGTAAGAAAATACCAATGCCATTTTTTTTATATACTGAGATCAGAATCAGAATCAAATTACTGCCATTGCACATGTCACAAGTCCTTTGCAATGAATTTTTTTGTGACAGTTCGACCCATCCAAGAAAAAACAAAAGACAGTGACACCTACACGGGGAAAGGACCAGGAAAACTGTGGAGTCTCCAGCAGAGCACTGCTCCATTTTCTTCGATGAGAGAAGGAAGAACAGGAGGGAGGAAGTGGGGCAAAAGGCTGCCCGATACTATGTTTCTAAGACATGCAGTGTTGGATAAAGAAAAAATGAGGGGCTGAGGTGATTAAGATTATGTGTGCCTTCATGTGTCAGCGTAAGCCCGTGTCCTCGTCTCTACTTCAGTCCCACTTATTGTCTCGTCCGTCTGATAACTGATGATGAGGGAGACGGACTCAAAGAGTTCTGATCTAGATCAAAGTTCACAGAATGAAGAGGTTGGGGTAGGACCAGGGTTGAGCATCTTGTTTGCACAAACCTCCAGGAGAGTTCAGAGATAATAGCCTCCAAGGCCGATGCAGGGGAGCCACTGAAGATGAATTGTTTGGGGTCAGGCCGACTGTAATTATCCATCTGCCTTTAGTCTCTCAGGTTCTGTGATGGCTTTATTTGAAATATCTGAATCTGTGTGGCCAATTCATGCGAGCTGTCAGCTTCTTAATGTTGGTGCAAACGAGTACAAGAATCACATCCTGCTTGCTCTTAAGCTCTCATATCACTTGAGTCTGAGTGTTGAAAGCTCTGCATATTCCTTCAGTCAAGACAACTGCCCCTCAATACCAAAAGTCCTGCCATTGTCTTTCGGACTTTGTGATAGATCAGGAAACTGCTAACTCCAAACAGCAGGACACCTGTTATCAAACATCCAATCAGGTAGCCATCTTCCACATCCTTAGTAACATGTTCAAGGAATCAGTTTAAGATGATCTGAGCTCTGTGACATGGTGTTTAGTTTAGTTTAGTTCATTGATTTATTTGACAGGGACCATGTACAAATACATTAATCTTTCAATAGAAAAGATGCTTTGTACCAGATTTAGCAAATGCTAATTTCCATCTGCAGTCCCTGGGCAGATTCACAACAATCACAATGCAATAACATAACTGTTTATGTTAAAAACTATTACAAAACACAATACATTAGCTCATTTAAAATTAATGTACATCAGTGTCAATCCTATATACAAAATCAACCGGACTGATGCTGACACAGTTGGTTATCAAGAATATACTTCTTTAGATTTCTAGAAAAAATGTTTAAATCTGCAGAACATTTCAGACTGTCTGGTGCTGATTCCATTGTTTAATGGTTTTGAATGAAAAAGCTGTTTAAGCAAAGGCAGAGGATCTTTTTGGGACAGCACAGTTTCTGTGAACTGTCGAACGAGATGTTCAAGTTGTTTGCTCAGAGTAAAGTTGAACAAATTATTTTAATGGAGGTGGAGCGATGTTATTGACAATTTTAAAGATATTTCTTAAGTTTGTAAATAAATTGTCAAAACTTAATATTTTATACCTACTGAGAATATTGCAATGATGATAACGAAGAGGTTTTTTGTCCAGTACCTTTAGTGCCTGATTATAGACGGATCTGAGTGGTTTGAGTGTGGTTTCATTGGCCTGAGACCAACAAGACCGGCAATAAGTGATGTGAGAAATGACCAAATGTCTGATCCTCATGTAAGCGTCCATCAGTAGATGGTCCACTGTGCCCTGAGCAAAAAGTACTTTATTCAGGTGTGCTATCAGTATTCTCATTTTATACTACAACTGAGGCAGTACGCTGGTTTACTTTTTATATACCGTATTATTTTTCCTTAAATTTTATGAGATGATAGAAGCCAGATATATACTCCAAATCAGATAATGAGGCTGTTTGTGGTTGGTTTGACAGATGTGAACTCGTTAATTTGTATCACTCTTCCAGCTGCCTTCATCTTAAGTTTCCATCATGACAAACTCCTTTAACCCGACATCAGAAATGATGGGACAATTAATATAGATACCAACACATATTCTGGTTCAGGCAGTTTCATTAAAAGGTGGTTGCTGTGATTGTTTATTGCATTAAAATGTGCCTGACCCTCTGGATACCTGCCTCTGAGGTTTTGGTGACACATGCACACTTTGCTCCTGTCAGTCAAATTTCCACTGCACCAGGTGTGCTTTGCCTGCAATGAGAATAGACCAGGTTGGAGCTGACGAGCTTTCAGTGCATCTTCTGTGCGTTTTTTTTTTTGGCACAAAAATATCATTGTCGACACCTCCCCCGGTGCGCCGCCACACCCATCTTTGCACAGTCGGTCTACCAAATTGCCAAATTGGCTGTGCATGGGGGAGTGCAAGATGGAATTACCACTGCGTGGGGTGCGCCACCCTGTGCTGCGCCAGCAAATTAGGGGCTTAAGATTTATACTTATACTTAAATACTAAAATCTTGGACTTGCACTTTAGTATACCCTTTTTTTTACAAGGTTCAGACCATTAAAATTTCCATCAATTCCACAGCACCAATAACAACCCTGCAGCCACCTAAACACTTTGAGCTGACACATTTTGCACCTGTAACTGACAAAACTGTCCAAGAGATCATCACCAGTCTGAGTTCATCCACATGCTGCCTCGATGTGTTACCCACTAGATTTCTGAAGTCTGTGCTGAGCAGTTTGTTACCACCACTCGCTCAGATAGCAACATGTCACAACAACCTGGAACATTCCCAAAGGCCTTGAAAACTGCGGTCATAAAGCCTCTCCTAAAGAAGAGCAGTCTTGATGCCACAGTACTGAACAACTACCAGCCCAACTCAAATCTGCCGTTCTTAGGCAAAGTCCTTGAAAAAGTTGTTTACCAACAGCTCACTGACTTTCTCCAAATGAACAACTCATTCGATGTTTTCCAGTCAGGTTTTAGACCACATCACAGCACTGAGACCGCTCTTATCAAGGTGACAAATGACATCAGCCTGAACACTTGTGCAGGCAAAGTCTCAGTCTTAGTCCTGCAAGATCTGAGTGCTGCTTTTGACACTGTCGATCATGAGATCCTTTTACAGAGACTAGAGGACTGGGTGGGCATCTCGGGGACTGCCCTACATTGGTTGAAGTCCTATCTAGAAGACAGGAAGTACTTTGTAGAAATTGGTAACTGTGTCTCAGACCACATGGCCTTGACTTGTGGGGTGCCCCAGGGGTCAATCCTGGGACCCTTCTGTTCAATCTCTACATGCTGCCTTTAGGCCAGTTAATACAAAGTACTAATGTGTCCTACCACAATTATGCAGATGACACTCAGATCTACTGTATGTCTCACTGACAGCAGGTGAATATGGACCAGTGGATTCACTCTGTCACTGCATCCAACAGGTCAGTGTGCGGATGCAGAAAAACTTTCTCCAGCTAAATTCAGACAGGACTGAAGTCATTGTATCTAGTCCACAGAAACAAAGAGATAGTGTCAGCAGTCACCTCCAGTCTCTCTCTAAAACCTATAAATCATTTGGCAATGGTGTTATGTACACAGCATCCTCTGTTACAAGAACACATTTGGTTTTAATCATGTTAGGCCAGACAGCATAAACAGTTTGGTTTTTAACTCATATATGAAAGTACTTTGTCCACTGATCTGTAAATCTTTACATACAGTTCTGTCTGATTAAGGAAGTACCTAAACTAAAATACAACAGAGTTTGGTTCATGAATAAAAAAGCAGAAAATAGATGTGAGCAGTTTTGTTTTAAAATCACCAAGTCACATTAATTAAACAAAATGTGTCATATTTCCAGCATACTCCCATTCTCCCAAAAATAAAAATGTTTTTGTCTTTATTACAACTTGAGCAGGAAGATCTTTGAAGCTGGAGCCTTTTTGGGTTCACTTCTCTGCTCCTAAAGCTCCACCCCAGAGGAACTGCCTGCTCATTTGCTTAAAGGAGGTTTTATAAGAAGAGGAGGCTGGAGAAAGTCGACACATCTGCTCTTACACATGCTCAACATGATCAGCTTTTTTATAATAATTCATCTGAAAATCTTTCTGGCTTCAGGTAAAATCACAGCAGGTTTATCAACATGAGTTACTGGTTCATTTGCATATGACTGAAACTGTTTGTTGCTCCATTTAAAGTGTTGATAAATTCTCCTGTCTTGTTTTTACTCTCTCCACAGGCTCTTCTCTCAGTGAAAAGGTCCACCAGACTCCATCAGACATTTACAGAAAACCAGGAGAAGAAGCCAACATCACCTGCAGACATGAAATCCCAAGCTATAACTATATTCTCTGGTACAAGCAGACAGACAGACAGATGCAGCTTTTGGGGTACATGTTTATAACTGATCCAAGTTTCGAGAAAGGTGTTGAAGTGAAACTTGAAGGGAGTGGACTTCAAAGCAAGAACTGCACATTAACAGTTGAAAACGTCGATGTGAATAGTAGTGCAGTGTATTTCTGTGCTGCCGGCTACCACAGTGTGAAATATCTCTCCTCATCAGTACAAAAACCTCATCTCTAACATCTTTGTGTCTCTGTATTAGAGTTCACAGCCTCTCCTTACACCTGCAATAAACCACTGTAACCAACATCAGTGTACCCATTCACAAAGATCATCAGAATCACTCACTTCCTCTTCTTACTTTGTCAACAAGCTGAGTTTATAGAGGAGAGAGCAGGAGAGCCTCTGTGACCCCAAACCAGCGGTGATCATGGAAGGGAAAACTCCAGGGAAGGTTAGGGAAAGGTAAAACACAAAAGTGGGCAAGACAATACAGGTGTGGCCCTCAAAACCATTTGTACAATATAAAAGACGTCAATTTACTGGGCTAGAAGTGCTGCAGGAGCATAAACCTCAGCAAGGCATTTCCAACACTGTCGTGGGCGTTACAGTCAAAAATGTGGACAAGTGCCCAAACTCATAGTGTTCATAAGATCATTGAAAAAAACAATCAGATCCAGGTGATCATCAAATTCTACTTAACAAGTCCTTGTGAAATAAGCAGCATTCCCTGAAGAAAAAAAATCAACAATCTGTTGGGAACACAGTTATTGGTGAAAATGTGAAAAACAAATGTGTTAAAGTCAAAGCAGATTCAGATCACCAAAATAAAGGCACTGATTATTTGTGCCATGACCAACATTCCCTGAAAATTTGATAAAGGTTTGTTGAATAGTTATTGTGTTATAAGCATTAATGTGGAAAAGTTTTCTATTTTCATTGGGAAGAAATCCACAAAAAAACCCTTGGATCAGCACTGGGATTAGGATCAATCAAGATCCAATCACTTTTCCCATTTGTAAGACTTCATCCAGTATGAGGAAAGTACCAAATCTAAAAAATGATCAACTTTGGCAACTTTGGGGACCCTCTGCTCCGGCTAACTTAATGGAAAGTCAGTATGGGTTCAGATCAGGTAGATCCACCTCCCTGGCCTTGATGGAATTAATCGAGGAAATATCTACAAGTCTTGATTCAAAGAAATTCACTCTTGGAATATTTGTTGATTTAAAGAAGGCGTTTGACCACGCCATTTTACTGAAAAAGATGGAAAAGTATGGTTTAAGGGGGGTGGCTCTAGACTGGCTGAAGAGCTACATCAGCAACAGAGTCCAGTTTGTTCAGGTGGGTCATCACAGGTCAAGTTATTTAGACATTACCCGTGGTGTTCCACAAGGGTCAGTACTGGGCCCTAAGCTGTTTATTTTATATATCAATGATATAGAGAGATACTTTTATTGCCAGACTCGAAGTCCATAAACACAACAACAAATACAATAAAAATAGACATTAATAGACACAAAATAGACATTAATTATAAAAGACATCTGTACCAGTGTCTCCACCAGGGAGACTAGTATCAAATGGAGCTAAGCTGGGGATTTGTCAGCAGCCCCAATATAGAGTTCTGAGAGTCTGTCAATCTACACATAAATTTATACATCAGATTTCTCAACAGAGCATTAAAAGAGTAAAGCCCAGCATCACAAAAAAGTTCACTTGCACTAGTCCACCTTGGTTTCTTCAATAAAATCCTAAATGCATCATTGTAAGCTACATTTAGCCTCTGAATGCTACCCTTTTTATATCTCATCCACAGAGGGGCAGTATAAAGAGGAGTACAATACATCCTAAAGAGAGTTATCTTCACACTATCAGAGCACTGAGAGAATCTGCGCACCAAAGTGTTAGCCTGAGCATAAAGCATACGGCACTGTCGATACAGGTCCTCATCGTCACAAATATTATCAGTAATAAAATGCCCAAGATATTTTATTTTGTTCTTAAGAATAAGCTTTTGCCCTGACAACCAGAAATTTGGGAAATTGAGGTCCCTGTCTCCTTTACATCTAAAAATAAGTACAGTACTTTTTATGGCTTTCTATAGCACATCATATTTAACCCCATATTCTGAACAAATATTAAGTAGCTGCTGAAACCCAGCACTACTAGGGGAAAAGATGACGAAATCATCAGCATACATGAGATGATTAGTTATTTTGTTTCCTAACACACAACCAGTTTTACACCCATTCAGTTGTTGGGTTGTTGATATATACAAAGTTTCTGACTTATTAAAATTTATTGTGTTATCTGATGACAGCAATATTTTATGTACTGGAGATAACCTAGAGCAGCTGCTAAATATGGTCAAGAATGAATTGTGTAAACTGAAATGCGGTTTGACAGAAACAAATTATCACTAAATGTTACTAAAACAAAATTTATGGCATTTGGAAATAGAAAGACAGATGGTATAATTGAGTTTGCAATTGATGACATACTTATTGATAGAGTCTATGAAAGTAAGTTCTTGGGTATTCTGGTTGACCATAAGCTGTGCTGGAAACAATACATAAAATATTTGTGCTCAAAAATATCAAGAAGTATTGGAATAATCAGCAAAACAAAATATTTACTGCCACAAAAATCACGACGCACCCTATATTGCTCCATGATCCTGCCATACCTCTCCTACTGTGCTGAAGTCTGGGGTAACACATACAAGACCAGTCTACAAAAGATCTACAAAAAAGAGTTATACGGATTATAAATCACGCCGGATACAGAGATCACACAAATCTTCTGTTTTTACAATTAAAACTGCGAAAATTTTATGACATAGTTAATCTGATGACAGCTCAAGTGCTATATAAAGCATTGCACAATAATTTACCCAGTAATTTACAAAAAAAATTCAAAACCAGAGAGGGGGGCTATAATCTAAGGGGTGAACATAATTTCATTTTTCCAATCATTCACTCAACTCTTAAAAGTTTTTGCATTTCTGCTTGTGGAGTCAAACTCTGGAACAGACTGGATGTCACTTTAAAAATGTGCAGCAACATGCAAATATTTAAATTACACTATAAAAAAGTACTACTAAACTCATACAGGTGGTTTAGTTATGACATGGCCTTGGACCAAAACTCTGATATCTGATATAACTATTAACATATGTAAGTAATTATAGAACAGATATACGATGGGGAATTTTATAGTATTATGACATGGATGTTTATGAATACTGTTGACATTTAAAATGGTTTGATTACATAAAAACTGTATAAACAATATGTGGATTTCTATTATATGGACATATAATGTATATAATGAGTTCTCGGAACTGCTAACTTATATTGAGGATGTTTTGTTTGTTGTCGTGGTGATCATTATGAAGAAGGGGGTTACTATTACCCATGAATTCACATCGTTTCCATGAATAATGACAGTGCGTTTTGAGTTATAATTTAGTATTGTATCTGATTTGTAGTGAAGGGGCAGGACTAGATAAGCTTTTTTTCTTCTTTCTGTTCCTTCTCTAACTGTTTGCTGTGCATGTGTTTGTACTCACATGCTTTATTTGTTAATATACTGTGGCAGTACAGTTTGGTTTACATATTACTTGTTGGATTTGGTTGTTGTTGTTTGTTATTTCTTTATTTCCTTTTGTTTTCTGTTTTTTTAAGTTTCAGATAAAAAAAAAAAAAAGATAAATAATTTTAAATGGGCTGCAGCACTAAAGTTTAGAGAGGCTGGTCTAACTGAGAGAACTTCCTTTAAAGGAGGAGGAGACAGTCAACATAAGAGCCTACATTTTACTGTGATGAACAGAGAGCAGCAATAATCCCACTGATGTGAAATTCAGTCAGAAGAACATCAACATGATCATTTTATTCTGTCTGATCTTTAATGCTCGTCCTGTTTCAGGTAATCAAGACTTTTGACATTTTCTTGCTCTTTCTTAATAAAGTGTTTCATATATTGTTGCTCTTCAACAGGTTCCTCTCTCAGCAAAGACGTGGATCAGACTCCCGCCCACATGTTCAGTCAGCCAGGAGGAAACGCCAAAATTTCATGTCAACACAAAATTAGTAACTACAACCAAATTCTCTGGTACAAACAGTTGAAGGACGGACAGATGCAGTTCCTCGGATACATGTATGGCACTGGAGTTCCTGAGGATGAAGTTAATATGAAGATTGAAGGAGGAGCAGCTGCAGGCCAAAACTGCACTCTAACCATCAACAAAGTGGAGGAGAAAAGCAGTGGAGTTTATTTCTGTGCAGCAAGTATACACAGTATCACAGATCACTGCTCCTCAGCACAAAAACCTCCCATTCATCTTCAGTCTCTCACACCTGGACTCCTGTCTCTTATAATGTGGTTCAGATCTGATCAGAACTTTCTGGGGCTTGTGTTGTGTGTTGGGAGCTGCTGTGACAGCTGCAAAGAGTTAATGCAGACTGAGTATGTTTCACCATCAGGGGGCGTTATTACAAAACAATTAAAGATGTCGTCAAGTGAGGGAGAGAGAAAATATCAATGTCAACTTTTACTATACTGAGATCAGAATCAGACTTAATCGTCATTACACATGTCACAAGTTCAGTGCAACAAAAGTTTTCGTGACAGTTCAACCTGTCCAAGAAAAAAAAAAGACAGTCACACCTGCAGGGGAGACAGGAACAGGAAGACTGTTGATTTGCCAGCAAGAGCAGCATACCACGTTCTTAGATGAGAAAAGGGAGAACAGGAGGTAGGAAGAGGGAAACTGTTTGGCCGTCCCAAACAATGCTTTTAAGACATGCAGTGGGAGATTTAAAAAACACCTCAGCACATAATCAACATAATAAAACATTGCAACAAATCTTGGAGACAAGCATATATGATGGGGGCAGGGTCGAGAAGGGAGGTAGGGTACTGTGATACAGGCACAACACCCTTGCAGTCACACTAGGCAGTGGGGGGGGGGGGGGACAAAATGGCTTTGAGTTGGAGGGGTGTGTGTACTATATGTGCCTTTGTGTGTGTATGTTTAAGCCTGTGTCCTTGTCTCTACTTCAGTACCATTGTCTCTGCGGTCTGATAACTAATGATGAGGGAGACGGCCTGGGGGAGTTCTGATCCAGAGTTGAGTCCACAGGAGGACGGGGGGGGGGATCTAGCTTCTGTCTGCATACCATCCAGGAGAGTGGGGAGTTAACCACCAATGAAGACAACAGACTGTTTGGGGTCAGGCTGACTAATTTCCTGCCTTTAGTCTCTCTGGATCTGTGATGGCGTTTTCCAAATATCTGATCCTGTGTGGCCCATTCAGCCGAGCTGAGCAGTCAGCTTCTTAATGGTGGTATCCAGCATGCAAATGAGTTCAAGAATCGTATCCTGCTTGCAATTAAGCTCACATATGGCTTGAGTCTGAGTGTTTACAGTCCTACACATTCCTTCAGTCATGGTGACAGCTTCTCAATTGCAAAAAGTCCTGGCAGCGTCATCTAAACTTTGTGATAGATCAAGAAATGCAAACTCCAAAAAGCAGAACACCTGTTATCATAAATCCGATTATATAGGGATCTTCCACATCCTCAGTGGACAGAATCAAAAGACAAATGATCCTCCATGTTGTCCAGGACTCCAAAGTGTATCTGACTGGAAATGTCCTGCAGGCCAGTTCTCCTCGACCCGCTCTTCTTGTTGAGAAAATTTGGTCGATGGCGTTGAAGACCTTGAGATCTGATGACTGTAGAGGGCTCTAGGTACAGTGAATTTAACATGTTCAAGAAAACAGTTTGAGATGATCTGAGCTCTGTGACATGGTGTCTTATCGTCCTGTAAGTGTCCATCAGGAGATGGTCCACTGTGGTCATGAAGGAAAGGACATGGTCAGCAACAACACTCAGGCTGGTTGTGGCTGGGACCATCCAGATCAAGACCCAACACAACCAAGTAGGCTTGGTAGCAAGAGAGGAGCTAAATGATCTCCTGAGCATGTCTCTGCGACAAAAGCTCCACCCCAGAGGAACTGCCTATTCATTTGCTTAAAGGAGGTTTGATGAGAAGAGGAGGCTGGAGGAAGTCGACACATCTGCTCTTACACATGCTCAACATGATCAGCCTTTTTATAATAATTCATCTGAAAATCTTTCTGGCTTCAGGTAAAATCACAGCAGGTTTATCAACATGAGTTATAGGTTCATTTGCATTTTGCTGAAACTGTTTGTCGCTCCATTTAAAGTGTTGGTAAATCCTACTTTGTTGTTTTTACTCTCTCCACAGGCTCTTCTCTCAGTGAAAAGGTCCACCAGACTCCATCAGACATTTACAGAAAAACAGGAGAAAAAGCCATCATCACCTGCAGACATGAAATCCTAAACTATGATAGAATCTACTGGTACAAGAAAACAGACAGAGAGATGCAGCTTTTGGGGTACATGTATCAGACTTATCCAAATGAAGAAAAAGATGTGAAAGTGAAGTTTGGAGGGAACGCAGCTCAAAGCCAGAGCTGCACATTAACAGTTGAAGAAATCGACGTGAATAGTAGTGCAGTGTATTTCTGTGCTGCCAGCTACCACAGTGTGAAATATCTCTGCTCATCAGTACAAAAACCTCGTCTTTAACATCTCTGTGTCTGTATTAAAGTTCACAGCCTCTCATTACACCTGCAATAAACCACTGCAACCAACATCAGTGTACCCATTCACAAAGATCATCAGAATCACTCACTTCCTCTTCTTACTTTGTCATCAAGCTGAGTTTATAGAGGAGAGAGCAGGAGAGCCTCTGTGACCCCCAAACCAGTGGTGATCATGGAAGGGAAAACTCCAGGGAAGGTTAGGAAAAGATTAAACACAAAAGTGTGCAACGATAATCCGAAAGTGTCAATCAAAATGCTTAAAAAAATAGGAAAAACTTCAATTTAGGGGTCTAGGAATGCCGCGGGAGCACAAACCTAACCAAGGCATTTCCAACAATGTCAGGGGTGTTACAGTCAAACTGTGGACGCGTGCCCAATCTCATAATGTTCAACAAATTATTGAAATGGAACTTTGTTTTCCACGAGACAACAGTTAGGAAAATAAGACAGAAAATTAACTAACTTGACAAATACTGATTGAGCAACTTGTAAGAATTCTTGCCATCAGCAAAACATGTGGGTAGCACCCCCATGGATAGACCAAAAAAGCCCCTCTACCCATTGAAGTAAGTCTAAGGTTCCTCAGTGAAGCAAGAGAGAAGAACTTATCTTCTTGAGATGTTGTCTACCTGGTCCATGGTCTGTCTGTGGCTTCAGTCTCTCAGAAGTTGGCCCTACGTTTGAAAATGGTAAAAGTCTCACTTTGAGCCTCATTTTTGTGAGTATTCATCCCCTCTCTCAGTCTCTCTCCCCTTCCCTTCCTGCTCCTCTGCTGGCAGTGGGCATGTTTACATCTCTCCCCACACTGCTGCTGCCACACACCTGCACATGATCACGAATCACCACCATTTTAAAGTTGCCTGGAGTCACCTCTTTTTCGTCGGTAGATTTCCTCATCGAGAGTGTGTCTCCTGGAGCTCTCACCCTGCCAACCTGTATGTACTCATATTACACACATGAACACTCTCACCAGCACTGGATTTCCCCTTTTCCTGGTTGATGTGGATGTTGTTAAGCCAATAAATCATTGCCTACTTTGATATTGCCTCCATCTCAAGCTTTTGGGACCTACGTTTAACACTATAAAGGGAGTGTTTCTTGACAATAATCCACCGGCCTCTTCAGATAGAACCAGCGAAGTCGGACCAACTAAAAGAACCAGTTGTAAATGAAGGAATCCTCCTCAGGAACATGAGCATGCTTGAGTAGCTGGTTCCTTGAAGGAACTCATCCGTCAGGTGGTTCAGATTAGAACACAGCTATATTATCTACAGCCCCTCATGTGAGTATTCTTCCAGCTTCAGCGCAACTCCTCAGCAGCGTACATGGTTAACCTACCTGATTAATGGGGAAGGGCTGCTAAGTGGGCTCCAGCTCTATGGTGGGGAGGTTCATGGGTGCTTATTTCATTTGACCTGTTTACTGCTAATCTCTGTAAAAATTCTGATCACCCTGTCTGGGTACAAGAAGCCTCCAGAAGACTTTTATCTGTCAGTGAAGGGTCTCAACCAGAGGCATCTTATTTTGAGGATTTTCAAATTTTGTGGGTGAGACGATCAATCTCTTAAGATCATTTTATTTAAGAGTTTATCTGAGGACCGTCCTCGTCGGGCGAATTAATTATTTTGTGTATCAAGATTGATAACCGACTGAAAGGGAGGACCAGGGAGAAAGCAGCAAGGTCTCACCACATGGCTCCCCCTCTTGGTCAGGATACCAATCCATCACTTCCTCTTCCTGCCCTGCCTCCTTCCTCTCCTCTGTTTCCCCCTGCTGTTTCAGATGAACCCATGCAATTGGAAAGTCTCGCCTTCACTCCAAGGGCTGATCAATGATCTTTCAGGACATGTATAGAAGCTGAATGTTTTTATTCTCTCTCTGTATTAAAATTTTACAAAAAGAAAGTATCACATCACACAATGATCATGAATACCTTTTAACAATGAGCTGCAGAATTTAAGACTGGAGAGGCTGGTCTAACTGAGAGGATGTCCTTTAAAGGAGGAGGAGGCAGTCAACATAAGAGCCTACACTTTACTGTGATGAACAGAGAGCAGCAATAATCCCACTGATGTGAAATTCAGTCAGAAAGAACATCAACATGATCATTTTATTCTGTCTGATCTTTAATGCTCTTCCTGTTTCAGGTAATCACACATTAATACTTTCTACATTTGACTTTTTATCTCTGTCTCTGGATTTCTGTGATATTTTGATTAGCATTAGCATAGTCTTTACTATCATCTACATGTCCTATTTATTAAAAAATTTGCTTTCATTCTGATTTAACTGTTTCATATTTGCTCTTCAACAGGTTCCTCTCTCAGCAAAGACGTGGATCAGACTCCAGCCCACATGTTCAGTCAACCAGGAGGAAACGCCACATTTTCATGTAGACACAGAAATAAAGACTATGACCGAATTCTGTGGTACAAACAGTTGAAGGACGGACAGATGCAGTTCCTCGGATACTTGTATCGCACTGGTTATCCTGAAGATGAAGTTAATATGAAGATTGAAGGAGGAGCAGATGCAAACCAAAACTGCATGCTAACCATCAACAAAGTGGAGGAGAAAAGCAGTGGAGTTTATTTCTGTGCAGCTAGTCTCCACAGTGCTTCATATCTCTGCTTTTTCAGCACAAAAACCCTCTGATAATGTTTCTTTCAGCTCAGAGTCACAGCCCCTCACACCTGGATCAACAAGCTCTAACCAATGTGGGTTTTTTTAATCTAGATTACAGATTACAGAGGGGGGTTTGAGACAGCCAACACACAAATACAGCATTTCTGCATTTACTGTAATTACAGCAGAGTTATTCTTTATGAAACAACCAAAGTCCAGAAACAGCCCACAGTCATCCACTCAGAATCAGCTTGAAAAAGATGTGCTGGTGCCCCGACATGAATAAAAAAAATGTTGACAGTTTAGCTGTTTCTGAACTACACACCTTTTAAAAAGGCTGTTGTGCCTGTTGTTGAAACTCATGAAGTACATTTGTTCCTTTGTTGCCACTTTTGACCTTTTGACCACCTCTGAATAAATCAAAGATATCTGGCTGAAATTCTCTGTTGAATAAAAATATCTTTTCTTGCACATTATTCCCACTCTTTGTTCATCATGCATCACAATGAGAAATAATGAAAGACTTGATGTCTGGTGTCCAGATCCTCACACTAAAACATGTCTCTGTAAGTTGTTGGTTCCTCTGTGGAGGTGCGAGGGGTATCTTGTGCTCTGAAGTTCCTCTGGTACGACACTGAATGACACACGGTTGAATTCTGAGAACAGGAGGATTTAACACCACCCACTGTGGTTTGATGATGGGACGGCTCATTCAGAAATGAAGAGGGGAATCACAAGTGCCAAGAGGGACTCATGAAACTCAACATGATGATCATCCTGTGCTGCATGTGCCTGAATATTATTCTAGTATCAGGTAAAGTTTGCTCATAGTTTGCAGTTTCCTCATCCACATCATTTTGAAGCCCGTCTGTCACATCTGTGTACATGCAGACTCTCTAAATGGAGAATATCTTTGAACAGGTTCTTCCTTCAGTGATCAAGTCCAGCAGCCTACAGCAGACATCTACAGCAGACCAGAAGAGACAGTCCACATCAGCTGCTCACACAGCAGTAGCAGCTACGATCGAATCCTCTGGTACAAGAAGCCAGTGGGACAGACACAGCTCCAGCTCCTGGGATACATGAACTTTAAGACTCCAGCAGTCGAGGACGGAGTGGAAGTTAAGATAGAGGGGGGTGCAAGCAAAGACCAGACCTGCACCTTGAAAGTTGAGAAAGTGGACATGCAAAGCAGTGGAGTGTATTTCTGTGCAGCAAGTATACACAGTATCACAGATCACTGCTCCTCAGCACAAAAACCTCCCATTCATCTTCAGTCTCTCACACCTGGACTCCTGTCTCTTATAATGTGGTTCAGATCTGATCAGAACTTTCTGGGGCTTGTGTTGTGTGTTGGGAGCTGCTGTGACAGCTGCAAAGAGTTAAGGAGAGGCATGGAATTAACTTTCACAGTTATGCTGATGATACACAGCTTTACATCTCCATGTCCCCTGATGACACCAGGCCAATGGATGCTCTTTTTAACTGCATTTTAGAAATTAAATCATGGATGGCAGAAAACTTCCTCCAGCTTAACCAGGACAAAACTGAGGTTTTAGTCATCAGTCCTGAGGCCCAGAGAGAGAAGCTTTTATCAAACTACAAGCACTGTTTTTTAATCCTTCATCACAAGTAAGAAACCTGGGCGTAATATTTGACTCTGAGCTGACTTTTATTCCTCATATTAAGAATATAACAAAAATAGGTTTTTATCATTTAAAGAACATCGCCAGAGTCCGCCCCATTCTCTCTCGGGCTAACACGGAGACGCTAATGCATGCTTTTATCACCAGTTGTATCGACTACTGTAATGCCCTGCTCTCTGGTCTTCCAAAAAAGAACATTTCAGGTTTACAACTACTTCAAAATTCAGCAGCACGTGTCCTGACTAAGACCAGAGGGCGGGCCCACATTACTCCGGTTTTAGAATCACTGCATTGGCTCCTCGTGTGTTTCAGGATTGATTTTAAAGTTCTTTTATTGGTTTTTAAATGTCTTAATGGTCTTGGGCCTTCTTATCTTTCTAAACTTCTTTTACCTTATGAACCCTCGCGGACCCTGCGCTCCTCCAGCAGTCAGCTCCTAGTCATCCCAAAAGTCAGGACACACACACACGGCGAGGCGTCTTTTCAGTTTTACGGCCCCCGACTGTGGAACAGCCTGCCGGAGGACCTCGGGGCCGCAGAGAACGTTCATGTTTTTAAGAGCAGGCTCAAGACCCACCTTTTTAGCTTAGCTTTTAATTAAGGTTTTAATTATTAAATTTATTTATATTAGGTTTCCACTTTGTTTGTATTAATGGATTTTACTCGTTTCTTATCTTAATGTTTTAGTAGTACTATTTTATGATCTGGTTCTTAGTTTTTATTGATATCTTAGTTTTTACTGTTATTATTTTACCATTAGGATCTCCAGTGTTTCCTCCGTGGAGCCCTCTGCACTGGGAGCTGTGGTTGGCTATGGCTGCAGGGCTCTATCTTGTAGGTTCCTGGAGGAGTTTTGAGGACCATCATCTCTCCTCTGGGTTCTGCGTTGGTGTCCTGTGGCTGTGGTTGGCTCTCAGCTACTGGTGCAGACGGCTCCTCTGATGACGCTCTCTCACCTGGTTCGTCTGTACTCAGCCTTTGTTCTTGTTCTTAGTTTCCTGCACTTTTTTAGTCTGTATGAGTGTATGTGTATGAGTGTGTGTGGGTGAGTGTGCGTGTGTGTTTGTTAGTGAGTGTGTCTGTGAGTGAAGCCTTATGTCCATGCATGTGGGTAATTTATGTAAAACAGGGGTGGGAAGGTGGGTTAAAGGGAATGTTTTTAATTTTCTATGTAAAGCACTTTGAGTTGCATTCATTTGTATGAAAAGTGCTTTATAAATAAAGTTTGATTGATTGATTGATTGAATGCAGACTAAATATGATTCACCATCAGAGGGGATTATTTCTAAACAAGTTAAGATGTTGTCAACTGAGGGAGTGAGAAAATACCAATGCCAATTTTTTCTATATTTAGATCAGGATCAGACTTTGTCATTGCACATGTCACAAGTCCAGAGCAACACAATTTTTTGTGACGGTTCAACCTGTTCAAGAACAAACAAAAGACAGTGGCACCTACAGGGAAGACAGGAACAGGAAGACTGTCGAGCCACCAGCAGAGCAGTGCTCCATTTTCTTAGATGAGAAAAGGGAGAATAGGAGGGAGGAAGAGGGAGAAAAAACGCCCAATAATGTGTTTCTCACCCCCAAATTCCACATAACACGGAAGCACTGTGCAGTGCAGTGCCGCGGTCTTGCTCAGACAGGTAAACCCCACCCAAAGCAGCGTGCCGAGCAGCACTGCGGCGCTAATCCCTGTAGGGGGAGGGCTAACCCCCGGAGAGCCATTGGCTCTCATGAGAATAGCGATGTCACACGTTCATAAAACATGTTATAGACTGAGAAAAGAAATAAACAACACCTCACTTCTCTTCTCTAAGGTCCCTTTGCTGGTCCCAACCACACAGCTTTGTTATCTTTTCAACTTCTATTCGCCTATATCCTTGTAGAAAAGATGTTTGGTGTCATGTATACAATGGTATATATTTCTGTGCCTCTACGATTCACTTTTCTTCGTCCAGGGTGTCCTGTTGCCTCTGGGACCCTCTGACCAAATGTTGTCCTGATGCTTGTGTCTCTGGTTTTGACGTTATGACAAAGAATTGAGGAAATTTACATTAAGAGACTGTGCATTTTGTTTTATTTTGAAACTTCCGGATACTCCACACGTTGACTTCCTGTCTGGAGCTTTCTTGACAACAGTGAATTTATGAGGTTTGGAAGCCGCCGCAGAGAAAATAAACCTGAAGCAAATCTCAAGCCCGCCCGCGTTTCACCAACCAGCGCTGATGTTCTGCAGCACGTGCAGTTGAATTTACCTGAGATAGACTTGAATGGGTGCGAAGTGCTCCACAGTACGTTTCAAGGGTGCGGCGCAGTGCTTTTGCTTGCAGTGGAATTTGGGGGTAGAAGAGTCAGTGTGGGATTAAGGAAAAAAAACCTCAGCACATAAGGAACATTGGCAAGGTACAAATTCCTTTTGTGTTGTACCCAAAAGCTGAAGATGGATGCAACATCAAATTAGCAACAATTTATTGGTTAGCACAGTCCATAACGACCAAGCTAAGTGACTTTTCATTGTTCATGTGATAAAGGTGAGTATATACAGGGGTGTCGGTGGCACAGTTGGATAGTGCACTTGGTCAGTGATAAGGATGCTGCAGGTTTAAGCCCAGCTCTGGGTGACACATGGCGATGTGTCCTTGGGCAAGACACTTTCCCTCAAGTTCCTCCCACTGCTGTGTCAGTGGTGTGTAAATGGGCATGAAAGAGTGTGAATGCAAGTGTGACCTGCGGTGTAAACCAGCTTTGAGTAGTCAAAGACGAAAAAAGCGCTATATAAGTTCAAATCCATTTACCATACAGGTTGGAGGGGTGACAGCCCCAGGAGACACTGCGAAGACAGGGAGCAGAAGACAGAGGTAAGTTTCCACATGGTGGATGACAAAAAGCACAATCAAAAATCACACTTGAGTGGAACAGACTCCAAAAACGGAGTGAAAGGCATAGAGCCAAGAAGGAAGAGAAAGCAGAGTAGGAGATACAGACTACAAAGCACTCTAGAAGAGGAACTCCACCTGCGAAGAAGATGTGATTTCAAGCAGCCTTTATACTAGTGGTGATTAGTGATCATAGGCAGGTGGCAGCGGCAACGTGCAGAGAGAGGTAACCACACCCACTGCCAGCAGAGGAGCATGATGGAAGGGAGAGAGTGACTGAGAGGGAAGATGAATCCTCAGAATCATAATAAAATTTCACAACAAAACTCTGAAACCAGCACATATGATGGGGGCAGGGTCGGGGAAGGGGGGAGGGAGTGGATCACAGCAGAGACACTGGCGGGCCTCGCAGCCACACTAGGTGTGTGGCATCGTCCCACAGCAACTGCACTGCTACGTGGGAGGGAAGGGGGAAGGAGGGGCCAAGATTGCATTGAGTTGGAGGGGTGTGTATATTATGTGTGCCTTTGTGTGTGTGTAAGCCAGTGTCTACGTCTCTTCTTCAGTCCCACTCATTGTCTCTGCCATCTGATAACTGATGGCAAGGGAGATGACCTCGGAGAGTTCTGATAAGAGCAAAGTTCACAGGAGGGCAGGGGGTGGGGGATTGAGCATCTGTCTGCATACCATCAAGGAGAGTGGGGATATAACCACCAGTGAAGACAACAAACTATCTTTGAACATTCAGTCCAAATTTGGTAACATACTGATCCTGATCTCCAGAGATACATGTGAAAAAGGCAGAGGATGTCTCTTCAGAAGAATCCTTTATCATCACTATTTTTGGTTTTAGTTTAATCTAAAAAAAAGGTTAAAAAATCAGAAACAAAATCCCTTTCAAGAATCCTTCATTCCATAAACTAAATATGCTGTGGCTATAAAAAAAATATGGCTGAAAAATATGGCTGTGCTTTGTTACACCTTGAGTAGGAAGATCTTGAAAGCTGAAGCCTTTTTGGTTCATGTCTCTGCTACTAAAGCTCCACCCCAGAGGAACTGCCTGTTCATTTGCTTAAAGGAGGTTTTATGAGAAGAGGAGGCTGGAGAAAGTCGACACATCTGCTCTTACACATGCTCAACATGATCAGCTTTTTTATAATAATTCATCTGAAAATCTTTCTGGCTTCAGGTAAAATCACAGCAGGTTTATTAACATGAGTTAGAGGTTCATTGGCACATGAGTGAAACTGTTTGTTGTTACATTTAAGTGTTGATAAATTCTCCTGTCTTGTTTTTATTCTCTCCACAGGCTCTTCTCTCAGTGAAAAGGTCCACCAGACTCCACCAGACATTTACAGAAAAACAGGAGAAGAAGCCAACATCACCTGCAGACATGAAATCCCAAACTATAACTATATCCTCTGGTACAAGCAGACAGACAGACAGATGCAGTTTTTGGGGTACATTTATCGAACTTCTCCCAATTTAGAGAAAGATGTTACAGTGACGATTGGAGGGAACGCAGCTCAAAGCGAGAACTGCACATTAACAGTTGGAAACGTCGACGTGAATAGTAGTGCAGTGTATTTCTGTGCTGCTAGTTTCCACAGTGTGAAATATCTCTGCTCATCAGTACAAAAACCTCGTCTCTAACATCTCTGTGTCTCTGTATTAAAGTTCACAGCCTCTCCTTACACCTGCAATAAACCACTGTAACCAACATCAGTGTACCCATTCACAAAGATCATCAGAATCACTCACTTCCTCTTCTTACTTTGTCATCAAGCTGAGTTTATAGAGGAGAGAGCAGGAGAGCCTCTGTGACCCCCAAACCAGCGGTGATCATGGAAGGGAAAACTCCAGGGAAGGTTGGGGAAAGGTAAAACACAAAAGTGAAAAAAGATAATCCAGATGTGGCCCTCAAAATAGTTTGAAAAGTGTGAAAGACTTAAATTATAGGGCGAGAAACAAATTAACTTATTGGAAAAAAGTTCTGAAACTTCCCTTTCTCTAACAGTTTTGTGCAATGCAACTGGCACTTTTATATCTGTTGGGTGAACTTATTCGATATGCATTGTGTGTGTCTGCTCGATCTGTGTGTAATATGTTGTGTCTTCTATTTTTTGTTTGGGCCTGATGTTAAATGTAATGCATTTTATTGTATTTTAAAAAATTTTAGGTTGGACAGCTGGAAATTAGCCGTAAAGGCTAAAGCTACCTCTTTTACTTTGTACAGTACATTAAAGAGGACTGTCCACGAAACAACATACAAATACAATACAATATTTGATAAAATCCTGCATCCACATCCAGGGCCAGAACAAAACCAAACCCTTATAACTTGGCTCTTGTGCCATGACCAATACTCCCTGAAAAGGTAATAAAAAATCTGTGAAGAACATCTTGGCAAAAATGTTAAAAAAACAGCCTTCCTCTCACAATGTTAAAAAATCTTTTAAACAAGTCCTTGTTCCACATCTCAATTCAGATCACCACCAAAATCTAATCCATTGCCCCTGGTGACATGACCATTACTCCCTAAAAAATTTGGTAAAATGGGAGAGGAAATACTTACTTATTGTCGAAACTGTGAAAAACGGCCCTAGATCTGACAATATTAGAAAATATTTAAATTAATCCTGGATCCACATCTGGATTTGGATCAACACCAAAATGAAGGCATGTGTTTCTTTTACCATGACCAACATTGACTTGAGACTTCATCCATATGTGGAAAAGTGTCAGATCTCATACTGATATGAAACACTTTATAAAAATGGGCTGTGGCACTAAAGTTTGAAGAGGTGATCTAACTGAGAGGATGTCCTTTAAAGGAGGAGGAGACAGTCAACATAAGAGCCTACACTTTACTGTGATGAACAGAGAGCAGCAATAATCCCACTGATGTGAAATTCAGTCAGAAAGAACATCAACATGATCATTTTATTCTGTCTGATCTTTAATGCTCTTCCTGTTTCAGGTAATCACACATTAAGACTTTTTACATTTGACTGTTGTCAATATTTTGATAATATCTGATTGGTTATTTGGATTTTGAGAAACATTAAGGGCTGCGGTGGTCATTTAATGTGTTAATTAGCTTCTACATCTCCTATTGCTTGATTTTCCTTGTCTCATTCTTAGTAAAGTGTTTTATATGTTGTTGCTCTTCAACAGGTTCCTCTCTCAGCAAAGACGTGGATCAGACCCCTGCCCACATGTTCAGTCAACCAGGAGGAAACGCCAAAATTTCATGTCAACACAAAATTAGTAACTACAACCGAATACTCTGGTACAAACAGAAGGACGGACAGATGCAGTACCTTGGATACATGTTAGGTAGTACTGGTTATCCTGAAGATGAAGTTAATATGAAGATTGAAGGAAGAGCAGATGCAAACCAAACTTGCACACTAACCATCAACAAAGTGGAGGAGAAAAGCAGTGGAGTTTATTTCTGTGCAGCTAGTCTCCACAGTGCTTCATATCTCTGCTTTTTCAGCACAAAAACCCTCTGATAATGTTTCTTTCAGCTCAGAGTCACAGCCCCTCACACCTGGATCAACAAGCTCTAACCAATGTGGGTTTTTTAATCTAGATTACAGATTACAGAGGGGGGTTTGAGACAGCCAACACACAAATACAGCATTTCTGCATTTACTGTAATTACAGCAGAGTCATTTCAGATGAACTCAACCAAAGTCCAGAAACAGCCCACGGTCATCCACTCAGAATCAGTTCAAAAAAGATGTGTTGGTGCCTCTACATGAATGATGAACATGTGCAAAGTTTAATTCTAAAATCTTCACATTTTCTGAAGAATGTGCCTTTAAAAAGGGCTGTTGTGCCTGTTGTTGACTCTTATGAAGTGCCATTTGTTCCTGTGTTGCCACTTTTGGATGCCAATATCTCTGAAAAAAAATATAAGAGGGACTCATGAAACTCAACATGATGATCATCCTGTGCTGCATGTGCCTGAATATTATTCTAGTATCAGGTAAAGTTTGCTCATAGTTTGCAGTTTCCTCATCCACATCATTTTGAAGCCCGTCTGTCACATCTGTGTACATGCAGACTCTCTAAATGGAGAATATCTTTGAACAGGTTCTTCCCTCAGTGATCAAGTCCAGCAGTCTTCAGCGGACATCTACAGCAGACCAGAAGAGACAGTCCACATCAACTGCTCACACAACATCAGCAGCTACAACCAAATCCTCTGGTACAAGAAGCCAGTGGGACAGACACAGCTCCAGCTCCTGGGATACATGAGTGGTAATTTTCCAACAATAGAGGATGGAGTGGAAGTTAAGATGGAGGGGGGTGCAAGCAAAGACCAGACCTGCACCTTGAAAGTTAAAAACATGGACCTGCAAAGCAGTGGAGTGTATTTCTGTGCAGCAAGTATACACAGTATCACAGATCACTGCTCCTCAGCACAAAAACCTCCCATTCATCTTCAGCCTCTCACACCTGGACTCCTGTCTCTTATAATGTGGTTCAGATCTGATCAGAACTTTCTGGGGCTTGTGTTGTGTGTTGGGAGCTGCTGTGACAGCTGCAAAGAGTTAATGCAGACTGAGTATGTTTCACCATCAGGGGGCGATATTTCTAAACAATTAAAGATGTCAAGTGAAAGAGTGAGAAAATACCAATTCTTATATTTACTGGATTGAGATCTGGTGACTGTGGAGTATGGAGTAGTGAGAGTGCCAAATTACAAAAATAAATCTATAAAAGAATAAAGAAATAAATGAATTAATAAATAAATTATATAAGAATCTATAAATGAATAAATAAATAAATGAATTAATAAATAAATTATATAAGACTCTATAAAAGAATAAATGAATTAATAAAAAATATATAAGAATCTATAAAAGAATAAATAAAAAAATGAATACATTATGTTACAATCTCTAAAAGAAAAGGCTAATAAAAGCAGAAATATAAAGACGAATTTAAAAAAATAAATATAAAAGTGCTTAATAAATAAATAAATAAATGAATAAATAAATAAATAAAGTAGCTTTGTAAAGTGATATTAATCAAAGAATAAACCCTTAAAAGAAAAGGCTAATAAAAGTATAAATATAAAGACAAATAAATAAACGCATTTAAATCACATTTAATGTCACTTTAAAAGTGAAGGAAATATGCGCAGAAAAATATGCGCAGTAGGAATGTGGTTGCGTCACAAGCACAGGAGGAATCCCAATCGAGAAGAAACATGGCGGCGGAAAACTTGTCAGAAGAACTCGTCGTGGTTAGAGAACAACATAATTATGACGAAGTACATGTTTTAGGGGCGGTAGAGGACGTTATGGGAAGTGTTCTGAGGAGGTACTATGTTTACTTTGACCCACACAGACATCGCTGAGCTCGTGTGGAGAGACGGCCTGATGCTGTGGACCTGCTCGACTCCAGCTTCTCTCTCCAGCTCTCCCCTCCTCACTCTCCCTGTACCTCTCTTTATCTCCCTCTCTCTCTCTGTGTCTCTCTTTTATTCCCCCCTCTTTCTCTGTCTCTCGCTCTTTCTGTGTCTGTTTTAGTTATATTCTCAAGATTTCCCCACACAAGCTCATCGATGTCCGTGTTGGTCAGCGCTCACATAATACCAACACTTTCTATTACGTCCTCTACCGTCCACAATACATATTCTCGGTCGTAATTGTTGTGTTCTGTACTTTCAGCCGGTCTTAAAAGTTCTGCTGTCAAGTTTTCAGCCGCCATCCTTCTTCCTCATTAGGTTTCTTTCTGCGCCTGCGTACAACGACATTCCTACTGCGCACATTTTTCTGCGCCTATTTCCTCCAAAAAAATATGCGCAGAAAAATGTGCGCAGTAGGAATGTCATCGTGAGCAGGCGCAGAAGGAAACCAATCGAGGAAGAAGGACAAATATGTCAGGCTATGCTTTGTTTACATTCACAGACACAGAAAGAGCGAGAGACAGACAGAGAGAGAGAGGAGGGAGACTAAAAGAGAGACACAGAGAGAGAGAATGAGACAGAGAGAGAGAGAATGAGACAGAGGGGGAGACAGAGAGAGAGAGAGGGAGATAAAGAGGGGGACAGGGAGAGTGAGGAGGGGAGAGCTGGAGAGAGAAGCTGGAGTCGAGCAGGTCCACAGCATCAGGCCGTCTCGCCACACGAGCTCATCGATGTCTGTGTGGGTCAAAGTAAACATAGTACCTCCTCAGAACACTTCACATAACGTCCTCTACCGCCCCTAAAACATGTACTTCATCATAATTATGTTGTTCTCTAACCACGACGAGTTCTTCTGACAAGTTTTCCGCCGCCATGTTTCTTCTCGATTGGGATTCCTCCTGTGCTTGTGATGCAACCACATTCCTACTGCGCATATTTTTCTGCGCATATTTCCTTCGCTTTTAAAGTGACATTAAATGCGATTTAAGTGCATTTATTTATTTGTCTTCATATTTATACTTTTATTAGCCTTTTCTTTTAAGGGTTTATTCTTTGATTAATATCACTTTATATAGCTACTTTATTTATTTATTTATTTATTTATTAAGCACTTTTATATTTATTTTTTTTAATTTGTCTTTATATTTCTGCTTTTATTAGCTTTTTCTTGTCTGGATTGTTATATAATGTATTCATTTTTTATTTATTCTTTTTTAGATTCTTTATTAATTCATTTTTTTATTTATTCTTTTATAGATTCTTATATATTTTTATTAATTCATTTATTCTTTTATAGGTTCTTATATAATTTATTTATTAATTCATTTATTTCTTTATTCTTTTATAGATTTATTTTTGTAATTTGGCACTCTCACTACTCCATACTAACATGACCTTAGAAAGTTTACTTTAATGAAATTAAAAATGTTCCGATTTGGTCCCAAGAACATTTACAGTAGTATACTTTCTGGTACACATCAAGGTTTGTAGTAAACTTAGTGGTTACACTTATACATAAGCATACTTATGAAGTAAACTTCTTCTTGCTTAGTGTGATCATGAAGGGATGGACATGGTCAGCAACAACACTCAGGCTGGTTGTGGCTGAGACTGGCCGGTTCAAGTCCCAACACAACCAAGTTGGCTTGGTAGCAAGGGAGGAGCTAACTGACCTCCTGAGCACTGCCCAAGTGCTCTTGAGCACCTGCTGCCTATCTGTAAACATTCAGCTGAGGCCTATATCACGAAGCAGGATTAATGTCTTAGCGAGATAACTTCAGGGTTAACTCTTGATTATCCATAGCATGAAGCCGGTTCATTTCTTATCGGAGTCGATCACCATGGTGACTTACTCTGAACGGCTATCCTGCTCCGGAGCTTCAACGACGGGTTGAATCTGATCCTGCGAAATGACCTTCGCACTAGCCAATCAGCTTCTCTGAATCAATGGCCTGCCCTCTTCTCATGAACCCGGTAGAAGGAGGCGCACAACTCTTGAGACGAGCAAGGCTGTCACAATACCTATCAGGAACAAGGACAGGGCAACCAAATGCAGGAGGAGACAGGTCCATGGTTCAAAAAGCAAGGTTTATTAAGCAGTCCAAAGTTCAAAACACCAAGGGAGATTCTCAATCCAGGCAGGGTTCGGTACACGGAGGTGGAAGTCAGACAAAACGGGGTCATACACAAAAGGGCAGTCAAAAATCAGGCAGACAAGATCAGACTAGGATAAGGCAGAAAAACGAGGTCGAGACAAAGGGGTTCGAGAACAGACTGTGACAAGATAAGAACGCCTAGAGAGTGACAAAGTGTACAAACAATCCGGCACAGGACAAAGGGAGACGTGAGGTTAAACACAAGAGGTAATGAGGGGGATTGGAAACAGCTGGGAAGGGACAATCAGGAAGGGGGCGTGACAAGCCGGAACAAGGAAGTAAACCTGTGAAGACAAGAAAGAAACGTGAGTCACCAAAATAAAACCGGAAGTGAACATAAAACATGAAACACGAACACAATACAGGGACTTGACAGACAGGATCATGACAATACCAATTTGACCCACTAGATCAACCTGAAGACGCACTATGAGACATAACGGTTCTAGCGGCCCGGAATCATCTACCTGTAAGACAGATGGAGCCGTTTATTCCCCATGTGACCGGTGCACGAACTGTCCCGCTGTCATTTTGCATCGCCCTGCCATATAAACTTCACTTGTATATCCCCTTTCATACATTCAAATGCACCATAAAGTGCTTGACAAATAAAAGGGATGTAATTCTTATGAGAAACATTTTTTCATCATGTCCATCATGTCATTCCTGCACTTTATTCGTGTGTTTGAGGGGTTTTTTTCTTGCTGATTTTTAAGTTGTTAATTTGGGTCAGACTTCAGATCGGTGTGTTTTTATGATTTCATTGTGACGACGGCTTAAATCTTAAATGCAGCTGATATGACATGAAACAGTCCAACTTACAAGACGCAGTTATGCTTTATTTATTTTTTATCTGCTCCCACAACCTCCTCATGACAGATGGTTTACATCTGAGGGAATGGGATGATCATTGTCAGACATGAAACACATTTTCACAGTATAATGCTTCATGAGATTCATGAGTGTCAGATTTAGCCAATAATGAGTGATTTGCATATTTTCACAGTCCACCACGCATTTTGCCTATGATTGACAGTTGCTATGGTGTTTCCTTTCTCCATTATTCTGGCTTTTTCATACTCATATTTTAACATAAGACACCGCTCTTCACATGTGAAATATAAAGCTCTGTCAGCGTGTTCTCTGCTCATGATCACAGTTGGTCAGCTGCCTCTGAGCCCTCCCCTTATACCTGCACGTTCACGGTTCTAGATAAGACAATCCTGGATTGAGTTACCGTGTTGATAATCTGCGTCGTGCTATTGATTATCCTGATTGCCATTGTTGTGGTTACTCAATCCTGGATAGATGTGAGCTACCGGGGATAAGTTGACTGCGCTTCGTGATATAGGCCTCTGCTCTGCTACCAAAGCTCCACCCCAGAGGAACTGACTGTTCATTTGCTTAAAGGAGGTTTTATGAGAAGAGGAGGCCGGAGAAAGTCAACACATCTGCTCTTACACATGCTCAACATGATCAGCTTCTTCATAATAATTCATATGAAAATCTTTCTGGCTTCAGGTAAAATTACAGCAGGTTTATCAACATGAGTTAGAGGTTAATTTGGATATTGCTGAAACTGTTTGTTGCTCCATTTAAAGTGTTGATAAATTCTCCTGTCTTGTCTTTACTCTCTCCACAGGCTCTTCTCTCAGTGAAAAGGTCCACCAGACTCCACCAGACATTTACAGAAAAATAGGAGAAGAAGCCAACATCACCTGCAGACATGAAATCAAAGACTATGATAGAGTCCTCTGGTACAAGCAGACAGACAGACAGATGCAGTTTTTGGGGTATATGTTGAGGACTACGGAAAATTTAGAGAAAGATGTTACAGTGAAGTTTGGAGGGAGTGCAGTTCAAAGCAAGAACTGCACATTAACAGTTGAAGAAATCGACGTGAATAGTAGTGCAGTGTATTTCTGTGCTGCCAGCTACCACAGTGTGAAATATCTCTGCTCATCAGTACAAAAACCTCGTCTCTAACATCTCTGTGTCTGTATTAAAGTTCACAGCCTCTCCTTACACCTGCAATAAACCACTGCAACCAACATCAGTGTACCCATTCACAAAGATCATCAGAATCACTCACTTCCTCTTCTTACTTTGTCATCAAGCTGAGTTTATAGAGGAGAGAGCAGGAGAGCCTCTGTGACCCCCAAACCAGCGGTGATCATGGAAGAGAAAACTCCAGGGAAGCTAGGAAAAGAAAAAATTTCAATTTACTGGGCTAGAAGTGCTGCGGTAGCACAAACCTCACCGAGGCATTTCCAACACTGTCGGGGGAGTCACAGTCAAAAATGTGGACAAGTGCCCAATATCATAATGTTCTAACGATCATTGAAAAAAAAAAAACAGATGATCATCAAATTGTACTTAATAAGCCCTTTTTACATTTGACTTTTTATTTCAGTGATATTTTGAGTTTTCTACTCACTATTTTGATAATGTCTGATTGTTTATATGGATTTTGACAACATTTCGGCTGCAGTGGTCATTTAATGTGTAGATTAGAGCACATGTCCTATTTCTTGATGTACTTTCTCTCATTCTTAAAGTGTTTTATATATTGTTCTTTAACAGGTTACTTTCTCAGCAGTGACATTGTTTACAGACCCCGACCCACATGTTCAGTCAACCAGGAGGACGGACAGATGCAGTACCTTGGATACACGTTTGGAAATATTAGTTTTCCTGAAGATAAAGTAAACACAAATATTGAAGGAGGTGCAGGTGCAGGCCAAACCTGCACGCTGACCATCAACAAAGTGGAGGGGACAAGCGGTGGAGTTTATTTCTGTGCCGCTAGTTACCACAGTGCTTCATATCTCTGCTTTTTCAGCACAAAAACCCTCTGATAATGTTTCTGTCAGCTCAGAGTCACAGCCCCTCACACCTGGATCAACAAGCTCTAACCAATGTGGGCTGTTTTAATCTAGATTACAGATTAAAGAGGGAGTTTCAGAGACATGACACAAACTGTAGGGAACTTGTAGATTCACACTGTAAAATCAAGAAGAGACTAACAGGAAAATGTACAAACAAGACTTCTTGTTCATGCTGTAATTTATGTTTAGCAAAGAAGTCAATATTTCTCTTCAGCGAGCCATGATCACTCCACTAACTCAACAACAACAAGCTTGATCCCTCAGTAACCAACAACTACAGGTCCATCTCCAACCTTCACCTCATAAGTGATAGGATATAGTTGTCTATGATCAACTACACAACTACCTAACCCATAACAATCTGTATGATGTCTACCAATTCAGAGTCAATCACAGCACCAACACAGCACTGGTCAAGATTATCAACGATCTAAAACCACAGTGACAAAAGAATCTCCATCCCGGTATCATCAGGTTGAAGCTCCACATTTGACACAGTTGACCATAACATCCTGCTACACAGACTAGAAAACTACACAGGCCTCTCAGGATCAGTCATACAGTGATTCAAATCATATCTACAGGACAGAACATTTTCAGTATCACCTGGCAAATTCTCATCAGCAAATCTCTGTTGTGTGTTTGGAGCTGCTGTGACAGCTACAAAGAGTTAATGCAGACTGAGTATGTTTCACCATCAGGGGGCATTATTTCTAAACAATTAAAGATGTTGTCAAGTGAGGGAGTGAGAAAATATCAATGTCAAAGTCCAGTGCAACAAAATTTTGTGATAGTTCAACCCATCCAAGAATAAACAAAAGACAGTGACACCTACACGGGGGAAAGGACCAGGAAAACTGTGGAGTCTCCAGCAGAGCACAGGTCCGTTTTCTTAGATGGAAGAAGGTAGAACAGGAGGGAGGAAGAGGGAAAAAAAGCTGCCTGATAGGATGTTTCTAAGAGATGCAGGGCCCGAGATGATTAAGATTATGTGTGCCTTCTTGTGTGTAAGCGTAAGCCCGTGTCCTTATCTCTACTTCAGTCCCACTTATTGTCTCTGCCGTCTGATAACTGACGATGAGGGAGACGGACTCAAAGAGTTCTGACCCAGAGCAAAGTTCACAGAATGAAGAGGTTGGGGTCGGACCAGGGTTGTGCATCTTGTCTGCATAAACCTCCAGGAGAGTTAAGAGGTAACAGCTTCCAAGGCCGGGGTGTGGGAGCCACTGAAGATAAATTGTTTGGGGTCAGGCCGACTGTAATTGTCCATCTGCCCTTTAGTCTCTCTGGTTCTGTGATGGCTTTATTTGAAATATCTGAATTTGTGTGGCCCATTCAGCCGAGCCGAGCTGTCACCTTCTTAATGTTGGTGCAAACGAGTACAAGAATCACATAATGCTTTCACTTAAGGTCACATATCGCTTGAGTCTGAGTGTTTAAAGCTCTGCATATTCCTTCAGTAAAGAATACTGCTCTCAAACACCAAAGTCCTACCAGTGTCTTTCGGAGTTTGTGATAGATCAGGAAATTGCTAACTCCAAACAGCAGGTTACTTGTAATCAAACATCCAATCAGGCAGCCATATTCCACATCCTTAGTAACATGTTCAAGGAAGCAGTTTGAGATGATCTGAGCTCGGTGACACGGTGTCTTATGCTCCTGTAAGTGTCCATCAGAAGATGGTCCACTGTGGTCATGAAGAGATGGACATGGTCAGCAACAATACTCAGGCTGGTTGTGGCTGGGACTGACTGGTTCAAGTCCCAACACAACCAAGTTGGCTTGGTAGCAAGAGAGGAGCTAAATGATCTCCTGAGCACTGCACAAGTGCTCTTGAGCACCTGCTGCCTATTTGTGAACACTTAGTCCAAAATTGGTGACATTCTGATCCTGATCTCCAGAGATACATGTGAAAAAGGCAGAGGATGACTCTTTAGAAGAATCCTTTATCATTACAAGTTTTGATTTATAGTTTAATCTAAAAACAGATAAAACATCAGAAACAAAATCACTTTAAATAATCATCCATTTTCTTAACTAAACACGTTGTGGCTGTGAAAAATATGGCTGTGCTTTGTTACACCTTGAAGAGGATAATCTTGAAAGCTGAAGCCTTTTTGGTTCATTTCTCTGCTACTAAAGCTCCACCCCAGAGGAACTGCCTGTTCATTTGCTTAAAGGAGGTTTTATGAGAAGGAGGCGGCTGGAGAAAGTCAACACATCTGCTCTTACACATGCTCAACATGATCAGCTTCTTCATAATAATTCATCTGAAAATCTTTCTGGCTTCAGGTAAAATCACAGCAGGTTTATCAACATGAGTAACAGGTTCATTTGCATATTGCTGAAACTGTTTGTTGCTCCATTTAAAGCGTTGATAAATTCTCCTGTCTTGTTTTTATTCTCTCCACAGGCTCTTCTCTCAGTGAAAAGGTCCACCAGACTCCACCAGACATTTACAGAAAACAAGGAAGAGAAGCCATCATCACCTGCAGACATGAAATCACAAACTATGATAGAATCTACTGGTACAAGAAAACAGACAGAGAGATGCAGTTTTTGGGGTATATGTTGAGGACTACGGAAAATTCAGAGAAAGATGTGAAAGTGAAGTTTGGAGGAAGTGCAGCTCAAAGCCAGAGCTGCACATTAACAGTTAAACAAATCGACGTGAATAGTAGTGCAGTGTATTTCTGTGCTGCCAGCTACCACAGTGTGAAATATCTCTGCTCATCAGTACAAAAACCTCGTCACTAACATCTCTGTGTCTCTGCATTAGAGTTCACAGCCTCTCCTTACACCTGCAATAAACCACTGCAACCGACATCAGTGTACCCATTCACAAAGATCATCAGAATCACTCACTTCCTCTTCTTACTTTGTCATCAAGCTGAGTTTATAGAGGAGAGAGCAGGAGAGCCTCTGTGACCCCCAAACCAGCGGTGATCATGGAAGGAAAAACTCCAGGGAAGGTTAGGGAAAGAAAAAAAAATCAATTTACTGGGCTAGAAGTGCTGCGGGAGCACAAACCTCACCGATGCATTTCCAACACTATCGAGGGAGTTACAGTCAAAAATGTGGAAGTGCCCTGTCTCATAATGTTCAACCAATCATTGAAAAAGAAATCCACATCCAGATGACTATCAAATTAAAGTCTTTGTGAAATAAGCAATATTCCCTGAAAAAGTAATCAAAAATCTGTTGAGAACAGTTATTGGTGAAAATGTTAAAAACTAAGCGAGTTCTGACAATGTTAAAAAATACTAAAGAAAGTCAAAGTAGATTCAGATCACCATGAAAATATAGACACCGATTCCCTGTGCAATGACCAACATTTCCTGAAAAATTGATAATAGTTTGTTGAATAGTTATTGTGTTATAAGCATTAATGTGGAAAAGTTTTCTATTTTCATTGTGAAGAAACCAACAAAAAAATCCTTGGATCAGCATTGGGATTAGGATCACCACCAAGATCCAATCACTTTTCCCATTTGCCAGACTTCATCCAATATGAGGAAGAGTGCCAAATATAAAAATGATAAGAAATACTTTTGAATGGGCTGCAGCACTAAAGTTTAGAGAGGCTGGTCTAACAGAGGATTTCCTTTAAAGGAGGAGGAGACAGTCAACATAAGAGCCTACACTTTACTGTGATGAACAGAGAGCAGCAATAATCCCACTGATGTGAAATTCAGTCAGAAAGAACATCAACATGATCATTTTATTCTGTCTGATCTTTAATGCTCTTCCTGTTTCAGGTAATCCAAAATTAAGACTTTTTACATTTTCTTGCTCTTTTTTAATAAAGTGTTTCATATATTGTTGCTCTTCAACAGGTTCCTCTCTCAGCAAAGATGTGGATCAGACTCCCGCCCACATGTTCAGTCAACCAGGAGGAAAGGCCACATTTTCATGTCAACACAGAATTAAAGACTACGAGCGAATACTCTGGTACAAACAGTTGAAGGACGGACAGATGCAGTACCTCGGGTACATGAATGTAAATATTGGTTATCCTGAAGATGAAGTTAATATGAAGATTGAAGGAAAAGCAGCTGCAAACCAAACCTGCACGCTAACCATCAACAAAGTGGAGGAGAAAAGCAGTGGAGTTTATTTCTGTGCAGCTAGTCACCACAGTGCTTCATATCTCTGCTTTTTCTGCACAAAAACCCTCTGATAATGTTTCTTTCAGCTCAGAGTCACAGCCCCTCACACCTGGATCAACAAGCTCTAACCAATGTGGGCTTTTTTAATCTAGATTACAGATTACAGAGGGGGGTTTGAGACAGCCAACACACAAATACAGCATTTCTGCATTTACTGTATTTACAGCAGAGTCATTCAAGATGAACTCAACCAAAGTCCAGAAACAGCCCACGGTCATCCACTCAGAATCAGCTTGAAAAAAGATGTGTTAGTGCCTCTAAATGAATGATGAATATGTCCAAAGTTAAAGGAGGAAAATCCTAAAGGTTTTTTGAACGATGGGCCGTAAAAAGGGCTGTTGTGCCTGTTTTTGACATTCACGAAAAGCATTTGGTCCTCTTTTGCCACTTTTGGATGCTAACACCTTTGAAAATAATCAAAGATATCTGACTGAAATTCTCTTTTGATTAAAGATATCTTTTCTGAACATTTTCCTATTATTTGTTTGTCATGTATCACAATGAATAATAATGAAAGACATGATGTCTGGTGTCCAGATCCTCACACTAAAACATGTTTCTGTGTGTTCTTGGTTCCTCTGTGGAGGTGGGAGGGGTATCTTGTGCTCTGAAGCTCCTCTGGTACGACACTGAATGACACACGGTTGAATTCTGAGAACAGGAGGATTTAACACCACCCACTGTGGTTTGATGATGGGACGGCTCATTCAGAAATGAAGAGGGGAATCACAAGTGCCAAGAGGGACTCATGAAACTCAACATGATGATCATCCTGTGCTGCATGTGCCTGAATATTATTCTAGTATCAGGTAAAGTTTGCTCATAGTTTGCAGTTTCCTCATCCACATCATTTTGAAGCCCGTCTGTCACATCTGTGTACATGCAGACTCTCTAAATGGAGAATATCTTTGAACAGGTTCTTCCCTCAGTGATCAAGTCCAGCAGCCTACAGCGGACATCTACAGCAGACCAGAAGAGACAGTCCACATCAGCTGCTCACACAACAGTAGCAGCTACAACCAAATCCTCTGGTACAAGAAGACAGTGGGACAGACACAGCTCCAGCTCCTGGGATACATGAAGTTCGAGGATGATAATATAGAGGAAGGGGTCGAAGTTGAGATAAAAGGGAGTGCGAGGCAGGGCAAGACCTGCACCTTGAAAGTTGAGAAAGTGGACCTGCAAAGCAGTGGAGTTTATTTCTGTGCAGCAAGTATACACAGTGTCACAGATCACTGCTCCTCAGCACAAAAACCTCCCATTCATCTTCAGTCTCTCACACCTGGACTCCTGTCTCTTATAATGTGGTTCAGATCTGATCAGAACTTTCTGGGGCTTGTGTTGTGTGTTGGGAGCTGCTGTGACAGCTGCAAAGAGGATAATGCAGACTGAGTATGATTCACCATCAGGGGGTGATATGTCTGAATGACAGCAGATATTGTTCAGTGAGGGAGAGAGAAAATATCAATGTCAATTTTTCTATATTGAGATCAGAATCAGAATCAGACTTTATTGTCATTGTACTTGTCACCAGCACAGAAGAACAAATTTTTCATGACAGTTCAACCTGTCCAAGAACAATCAAAAGACAGTTACACCTACAGGGGAGACAGGAACAGGAAGACTGATGATGTGCTAGCCAGATTAGCATCCCATGCTCTTAGATGAGGAAAAGGATGAAAGGAGGGAGGAAGAGGGAAAAAAAGGCCACCCCAAAACGATGCTTCCAAGACAAGCAGTGTGGAATTTTGAAAAAAAAAAAAAAACACTCACGAGAAACATAATAAAACATTACAAAAAAAACTCAAAGACGTGCATATATGTTTGGGGCAGGGTCGGGGAGGGAGGCTGTTTTGACACAGACACTGGGGGGCTCACAGCCACACTAGGCAAGTGTACTGCTACATGGGAGGGAGGGTGAGATAAGGGAGCAAGATGGCATCTAGTTGGGAGGTATATGCATGTTATGTGTGCCTTCGTAAGTGGATGCGTAAGATTGTCTCCTCGTCTCTTCTTCAGTCCCACTCATTTTCTCTGCTGTATGATACATTTGTAGATTCTCATTCATCCAGGTCATGGTTATCTTGAACATTTGAAATCGAGGCAACTGGACTGTGTTCAGTTTTGGGAAAACGTTTCACTTCTCATCCAAGAAGCTTCTTCAGTTCCAAAAAGGCTTCCCTAAATCTAATCTTCCAGTGATATGCAGGAGACAAAATCTATGTTGCTGAAAATGATGCCAAGTCAAAATCAGGAGCAGAGTCCCACCAACTTGCAGCCAGTTGTTTTGTTTCAGTTAACAAATGTACAGTTGAGTTGGGTCTGCAGAGTCAATTTTAAAGAACAAAGATGAGACAGCAATTTTATGGTATATTTTGTGGGCGTTACGAAGTTTTACAGGGTTCAGAGCAGAGGGCCCATCACTTGATAAAATATTTTCTGATTGGAAGGTTTCATCCATGTAATGACATGATTGGATAGTTCCAGGTGATGATGCTACCTGATCTGCAACTCTGGGGCCGCTGCAATTAATACAGAGCTTTTTTCTTCACTGTACTGCACAGGGAGAGACTATACAGAGCTAATTGTTTGCTATACTGTACAGGGAGAGATTTCTCAAAAACATACACAAATACACATCCGCCTTAAGGTGTGTTCACACCGGACGCTACTTGTACTACCTCGGCGATCACTCTCCATGCAAAGTCAATGTACAGCTGTGATGGGGCAGGGCTAACCATCCCATGATGAGACAGCCGCTTTGCACACTACCACATAGCATGTCGCGCAATGTGAAAGTCAAAAGAAGTTGATCTTTTCGGACGATGTCTTGTGTGGCTGTGCGGCAACAGCCAATCAGCAGTGTGTGCGTGTGTGACGGTGCCCGTGACAGACAGTTATTCTATTCATCTGGACTACAGAGGAACAATTTATGTCCGAGTGGGAAACATTAGTCAGTGAGGACATTAGCTCTGCCTAGACGGACTGCGGGAAACTCACAGATGCTGCTGCAGGGCATCAGCTGCAGTGTTTTGTGGTTGATAAGTGAATGAAAAGGATACAGCTGGAATAATGTCCGCTTATACATCCTATTATATGATATATGATATGATCACGGTGAAACTCTAGCGGACGTGACGTCACCGAGCGAAGGCCGATGGCAAAGGTGACCAAAATGAGGTTTTTAAGGACATGCGACGATACGTCAGTGGGCACTGGATTTTGGGAGCTGGGTCGCTTGCGGTATGAATGCAGCATTATGTCCAAGACTGAAGTGCAGAGACAAGGATAGGGCCATGGGAAATCCCTACTAACTGAGGGCATGCTTCCTTCACATGGGTGCATTTGGATCCCTCGCCTCATTGAGGAGTACTGCTCAGAGATCTGATAGTTGGGTCTTCAGAGATGTCCTGGCTCAGGAAAGCTTGCACATTGCTACATATCGTAAATCATCCAGAAGGTTAAGGCACCTATTAAAACATCTTCATTAAAACAGGGGCCCGTGTGTGTGTGTGCTTGTCAGCAGCTCCTGAGACACATTCACGCACACTGTGTGTTGGTTCTGTCTGTAGTAAGACACATATAAACACTCTGTCTTCATGAATGATTACAGAGACAAGGCCCAGAAAAAAAAACTTTAAAAAATAGCTTATTTGTGATCTTATAATTGAATAAATGGACAGATCTGTGGTCTTGCTTAACTTTATCAAAGCAGCCATTGTTCTTTCTGTCCCAGTATGTTTTGAATACAGATTACTGTCTAACACTGTGAATTATTATAAATCACCAGACAATGTCACTACAGACCAGGATCACCTCTAAAATCAAATCACTTGTCCAATTTGCCAAGACCAACATTACCTGAAAACTAGATTACAGATGAAAGAAGCTCCCACAAAAATACAGCATTTCTGCATTTACTGTAATAACACTATTCATGTTTTACTGAGTGATCTGTACATGAAAAAACTACAATGTGGTTGCAAACACATAAAGCAAGAAGGAATTTGTAGTCACACAGTGAGTTTGAAAAGAGACTAACAGGAAAGTGTACGAGCAAAACTTCTTATTCATGCTGAAATCTGTCTATATTTATGAGGAGGTCAATACTTTGACCTTCATGCTCCGGTTTTGTGAAGGTTTTTGAAGTTATTTATTGGAGGTACATGAGCCACGTACCACAGTGTCACAGCTCAGCTCTCTGTCTGTGCAAAAATCTGGGAAACGACACTAATGTGATATACCTGTCTACATTGTGCCAGACTCTTGGCATAATTAAGAGAACTGTTGGAGAAAAAAAGCCACAAAAACATAGTGGGGTCTTCACAAACTACAGTTATTTGCATCTACTTTATTTTTCACTACCAAGCTGCTTTGTTTAAGCACTATTTTGAGGCAAAGCACAGCCTGCATGTCCTTCCTCAAGTACAGCTGACTAGCTTGCTCCACAAGAGGAAACAGCAGCCACCACATGCCATACACTGATGATAAAACAGAAAATAAGATTGCTGTTGACTTTGATTCTTTGGAATATTTATATGACTTGAAGTTCGCAGGAGAAACTTCTATAAATGTAGAGTCAACAGGTCTGAGTTGATAACAGAGGAATCTGCTGTGAGAACTGGAGGAACAGAGAAGACCAGAGTGTACTTTATGATAGCACACATTATGTCTGTTGTTGTAGGTAAACTGAACTAGAAAAAAACAAGTTTTTTAAATTATTGAGCTTTGTCAGCAGAATCATCCTTGAACATTTTTATATTTGGCTAATCTTTAGTGGAGATCAGGTATTATTTGTGTATTTGGCAAAATTCAAGAGAAACTTAAGTTTGATCCTCACGCTGCTGGTGGAAGAACACACAGGCTGTGCTGTGTCACATAATTAGTGCCTAGTCAAAGCAGCTTGGTGGTGAAAAAGTAAGCAGATGTAAAGAAACTGTTTGCAGTGTGTGACAACCCAACAGTGTTTCGGTGGCTTGTTTTCTCCCACAATTCTTTGAATCACATTTAGAGTTTGGCATTATGTAAGGCAATGTGTAGTAGTTATATCTGTCATTAGCTTTCTGCCAATATGAGGAAAAGTGCCATAAAAAAATGATGATAAGAAAATACTTTTGAATGGGCTGCAGCAAATAACCTAAACTTTGCCTTTTAGTTAGGAGAGGCTGGTCTAACTGAGAGGACTTCCTTTAAAGGAGGAGGAGACAGTCAACATAAGAGCCTACACTTTACTGTGATGAACAGAGAGCAGCAATAATCCCACTGATGAGAAATTCAGTCAGAAAGAACATCAACATGATCATTTTATTCTGTCTGATCTTTAATGCTCTTCCTGCTTCAGGTAAACCAACATTAAGCCTTTTACATTTGACTTTTCATTTCTGTCTCTGGATTTCAGTGAGATTTTAGGTTTTCTTCTCAATATTTTGACAATATCTGATTGTTTATTTGGATTTTGACAACATTCAGGCTGCAGTGGTCTTGTAATGTGTGAATTGGCTTCTATTTGTCCTATTTCTTGATGTACTTTCTCTTATTTTTAATAGTGTTTCATATATTGTTGTTCTTTAACAGGTTCCTTTCTCAGCAGCGACATTGTTCAGACCCCCGCCCACATATTCAGTCAACCAGGAGGAAACACCCAAATTTCATGTCAACACAACATTAACAAGTACAAACAACTTGTCTGGTACAAACAGTCAAAGGACGGACAGATGCAGTACCTTGGATACACATTTGGAAATATTAGTTTTCCTGAAGATACAGTAAACACAAATATTGAAGGAGGTGCAGGTGCAGGCCAAACCTGCACGCTAACCATCAACAAAGTGGAGGAGACAAGCGGTGGAGTTTACTTCTGTGGAGTGGGTTTCCACAGTGCTTCATATCTCTGCTTTTTCAGCACAAAAACCCTCTGATAATGTTTCTTTCTGCTCAGAGCCACAGCCCCTCACACCTGGATCAACAAGCTCTAACCAATGTGGGCTTTTTTAATCTAGATTACAGATTACAGAGGGAGTTTCAGAGACATAACACAAACTGTAGGGAACTTGTAGGTTCACATTGTAAAATCAAGAAGAGACTAACAGGAATATGTACAAGCAAGACTTCTTGTTCATGCTGTAATTTATGTTCAGCAAAGAAGTCAATATTTCCCTCAGGCAAGCCATTATCACTCCATTAACTCAACAACAACAAGCTTGATCCCACAGTAACCAACAACTACAGGTCCATCTCCAACCTTCTCCTCATAAGTGATAGGATATAGTTGTCTATGATCAACTACACAACTACCTAACCCACAACAATCTGGATGATGTCTACCAATTCAGAGTCAATCACAGCACCAACACAGCACTGGTCAAGATTATCAACTATCTAAAACCACAGTGACAAAAGAATCTCCATCCTGGTATCTTTAGGTTGAAGCTCCACATTTGACACAGTTGACCATAACATCTTGCTACACAGACTAGAAAACTATATAGGCCTCTCAGGATCAGTCATACACTGATTCAAATCATATCTACAGGACAGAACATTTTCAGTATCACCTGGCAAATTCTCATCAGCAAATCTCAATCTGGATTGTGGGGTTCCCCAGGGTTCCATCCTAGGTCCACTTTGATTCAGTCTTTACATGCTTCCCAGTTGTTCCACAACGTAAAAACACAATGGCTCTTACCACTCATATGCTGATGATACTCAACACATTGTGTCTATATGTCTTACGCTAATCTTACTCCCATGAATAATCTGGTCAGTTACATTGATGGAATAAACCACTGGATTTCACAGAACTTTCTACAACTCAAAACAGAATAAAAAAAATCCCCATTGTAGGTCCACAAAAAAAGAGACAATAAGACTTATACATTTCATATTTACTTCTGTGAGCATGTCAGAAATCTCTGTGTTAGCATTGACAAAACCCTAAACTTCCAAGATCATATCACCTAAATTACCCAGACAGGTTTTTTACCACCTAGAAACATTCATAAACTCAGGTCATTTATGTCTCAATCTGATTCTGAAAAACTGGTTCATGCATTCATATCCAACAGACTAAATAACTGTTATAACCTCCATACTGGACTGTCTAAAAGAACAAAAACAAGCATAAACTGACACCAACTCACCCAAAATAGAGCAGCTTTAATGTCAATATGAACAAAGAAAATGGATCACATCGCAGCAGTGTTTTTCACATTCATTAGGTAAATTTGTTCCTATGTTGCAACATTTGGATGCAAATATATCTGACAGAAGTAAAGAATTCTGACTGAAATTTACTTCCCAGGGTAAGTTTAGCCCTTTTTGAATGACACAATCCTAGAGCCTGGGCCCGTCTCTTCTAGACACTGGAAGTCAATAGGTTTTCTTGCAAATTGTTTCCACTCTTTGTTCATCATTCATCACAATGAATAATAGTGGAACACGTGATGTCTGATGTCCAGATCCTCACACTAAAACATGTTTCTGTAAGTTGTTGCTTCCTCTGTGGAGGTGGGAGGGGTATCTTGTGCTCTGAAGTTCCTCTGGTACGACACTGAATGACACACGGTTGAATTCTGAGAACAGGAGGATTTTACACCACCCACTGTGGTTTGATGATGGGACGGCTCATTCAGAAATGAAGAGGGGAATCACAAGTGCCAAGAGGGACTCATGAAACTCAACATGATGATCATCCTGTGCTGCATGTGCCTGAATATTATTCTAGTATCAGGTAAAGTTTGCTCATAGTTTGCAGTTTCCTCATCCACATCATTTTGAAGCCCGTCTGTCACATCTGTGTACATGCAGACTCTCTAAATGGAGAATATCTTTGAACAGGTTCTTCCCTCAGTGATCAAGTCCACCAGCCTACAGCTGACATCTACAGCAGACCAGAAGAGACAGTCCACATGAACTGCTCACACAGCATTAGCAGTAGCAGCTACAACCAAATCCTCTGGTACAAGAAGCCAGTGGGACAGACACAGCTCCAGTTCCTGGGGTACATGGAGTATGAAGATGAAAATATTGAGAAAGGAGTGAAAGTTCAGATAGAGGGGAGTGCGAGGCAGGGCAAGACCTGCACCTTGAAAGTTGAAAACGTGGACCTGCAAAGCAGTGGAGTGTATTTCTGTGCAGCAAGTATACACAGTGTCACAGATCACTGCTCCTCGGCACAAAAACCTCTCATTCATCTTCAGTCTCTCACACCTGGACTCCTGTCTCTTATAATGTGGTTCAGATGTGATCAGAACTTTCTGGGGCTTGTGTTGTGTGTTGGGAGCTGCTGTGACAGCTGCAAAGAGTTAATGCAGACTGAGTATGATTCACCATCAGGGGGCGTTATTTCTAAACAATTAAAGATGTCGTCAAGTTAGGGAGTGAGAAAACGTCAACTTTTACTATACTGAGTTCAGAATCAGAATCAGACTTTGTCATTGCACATGTCAGGAGTTTTAAGTGTAATATAATATAATATAATATAATATAATATAATATTCATTCATTCATTCATTTTCTATACCCGGCTATCCATTTTGGGGTTGCAGGGGGCTGGAGCCTATCCCAGCTATCATCGGGCGAGAGGTAGGGTACACCCTGAATCGGTCGCCAGTCAATCACAGGGCCACATAGAGAGACAGACAACCATTCACGCTCACACTCATACCTAAGGACAATTTAGAGTTACCAATTAACCTAATGAGCATGTTTTTGGTCTGTGGGAGGAAGCCAGAGTACCCGGAGGGAACCCACGCATGCACGGGAAGAACATGCAAACTTCACACAGAAAGGCCCTCCCGACCCGGAATCGAACCGGGAACCTTCTTGCTGTGAGGCACGCGCTCTACCAGCTGCGCCACCTTGCCGCATAATATAATATAGTAATAAGTGCAACAAAATTTTTCATGACAGTTCAGCCCATCCAAGAACAAACAAAAGACAGTCACACCTGCAGGGGAGACAAGAACAGGAAGAGCATCGATTTGCCAGCAAGAGCAGCATACCATGTTCTTAGATGAGAAAAGGGAGAACAGGAGGGAGGAAGAGGGGGAAAAAAAGCCACCCCAAATGATGCTTCTAAGACAAGCAGTGTGGGATAAAAAAACACCTCAGAACATAATCAACATAATAAAAGCTGTCAACTTCTTAATGGTGGTATCCAGCATGCAAATGAGTTCAAGAATCACATCCTGCTTGCAATTCAGCTCACATATCACTTGAGTGTGAGTGTTTACAGTCCTACACATTCCTTCAGTCATGGGGACAGTTTCTCAATTGCCAAAAGTCCTGCCAGCCTCGTCTGAACTTTGTGACAGATCAGGAAACTGCGAACTCCAAAACGCAGGATACCTGTTATTATAAATCCAATTACAGTTGCAGGAAAAAGTATGTGAACCCTTTGGGATTGCTTAGATTTCTGCTTAAATCAACACAATATGTAAACAGTCACAATGCAGGGTGGAAAAAGTATGTGAACCCCTAAGCTAATTACTTCTCAAAGGGCTAATTGAAGCCGGGAGTCAGCCAACCTGGAGTCCAATCAGTGTGATTAGATAGGATGTGTTGGTTAAAGCTGCCCTGCCCAATAAAAACACACACCAATTGTTAGTTTTCTGTTCTCAAGACGCATTGCCTGATGTGAACCATGCCTCACACACAAGAACTCTCAGGAGATCTACGATCAAGAATTGTTGACTTGCATGATGCTGGAAAGGGTTACAAAAGTATCTCTAAAAGCCCTGATGTCCATGTGTCCACAGTAAGACAGACTGTCTACAAATGGAGAAAGTTCAGCACTGTTGCTACTCTGCCAAGGTGTGGTGGTCCTGTAAAGATGACTGTGAGAGCACAGCGCAGAATGCTCAATGAGGTGAAGAAGAATCCTAGAGAGTCAGCTGAAGACTCACAGAAATCCCTGGCACATGCTAACATTATTGACAAATCTACAATGTGTAAAACATTACACAATAATGAATTTCATGGGAGGATGCCATGGAAGAAGCCATTGCTGTCCAAAAAAAAACAAAAAAACATTGCTGCATGTTTGAAGATTGCAAAAAAAACACCTGGATGTTCCACAGCACTGCTGGCAAAATATTCTGTGTACAGATGAAACCAAAATTGAGTTGTTTGGTAGGAACACACAACGCAATGTGTGGAGAGAAAAAGGCACAGCTCACCAACATCAAAACCTCATCCCAACTGTGAAATATGGTGGTGTGACCATTATGGTTTGGGGCTGCTTTGCTGCCTCAGGGCCTGGTCATTGACAGAAAAAGGAATTTCCAAGTTTATCAAGACATTTTGCAGGAAAACTTCAGACCATCTGTGCACCAACTGAAGCTCAACAGTGGATGGGTGATGCAACAGGACAACAACCCAAAGCACACAAGTAAATCAACAATGGAATGGCTTCAACAGAAGAAAATAGGGATTCTGGAGTGGTCCAATCAGAGTCCTGACCTCAACCTTATTGAGGTGCTGTGGCATGACCTCAAAAGAGCGATTCACAGCAGACATCCCAGGAATAATGCTGAACTGAAACAGTTTCATACAGAAGAATGGCCCAAAATTCCTCCTGACCATTGTGCAGGTGTGATCTACAACTACAGGAAATGTTTGGTTGAGGTTATTGCGGCCAAAGGAGGGTCAACCAATTATTAAATCCAAAGGTTCACATACTTTTTCCACCCTGCACTGTGAATGTTTACATAGTGTGTTGAATAAAAACATGAAAACTTCTATTTTTTGTGTAGTATTAGTTTAAGCTGACTGTGTTTGTCTAGTGATGTGACTGAGATCAAGATCAGAACATATTTTATGACCAATTTAAGCAGAAATCCAAGATATCATAAAGGGTTCACATAATTGTCTCTGCAACTGTATGTGAGGATCTTCCGCATCCCCGATGGACAGAATCAAAAGACACTGTTCCTTCATGTTGCCCAGGACTCAAACTTGTATCTGACTGGAAACATCCCATCAGTTCAGACCTGTTCTCATATACCCAAAGTTCTTGTAGAGAAAATTTGGTTGATGGTGTTGAAGACCTTGAGATCTGGTGACTGTGGAGGCCACTGGAGTACAATGAACTTACTATCATGTAAAAGGAGGCAGTTTGAGATGATCTGAGCTCTGAGACATAGTGACATAGATACCATTTTCTCCTTGTGCTATGGCAGATATGTTGTGAAAAATCAGTGGACAACATGTTGGCAAAAACTGTAGAAAACGGGACGAGCCTGCATTATCTTAAAATACCATATAAAGTATAAAGTTAAGATAGAGGAGGGTGTGTGGACCTGCAAAGCAGTCGTGTGTATTTCTGTGGAGCAAGTACACAGTATCACAGAACACTGCTAATGTTTAAGGGGCAGAAGCTTCAAAAAATACGGCAGCTGGTGATTGGACGATCGTTTGACTCGTCACACTCATCACAGACCAATCCATATCAAGCAATACTGCTATTAATGATGTAGCATAAATAGCAGTTACGCATAGCAGCTAACAGCTAACAACAGCAAACAAAAGTTAATGGCCATTAACAACTAACTGTTGTTAGCCGTTACAGCTGATGGCTAACAGCCGGTAACTGTTAATTGCTGTTGTTAGCCACTACAGCTAATGGCTAACGGATGATAACTGTTGTTTGCCATTGTTCGCATTTAGCAATAGCGGCTAGCAGCCATCAGCTTTTAATTAAGGCCCCATCCACACGAAGCCAAACCGAGGTCTAAACGCATAACTTTTTTGCCGAATCTGCGTATCATCCATATGAAGACGACGTTTTGGGGTCTGTAAACAATCATTTTTGAAACCAGGTTCCAGAATGGAAAGATTTTGAAACGCCGTATACACAGCTCCGTGATTACTGGCTCTCCGTAACTTTTCAGATACGCTTACGTCATAGTTTCATATAGTCATTGACACGCATGCGCCACACGCAGCAACGACAATGGCGGCGTACGTGAAGCGTATGAGCGGATGAAGCTACTGCCCCTGTTGCAGCAGAATCTCTTTCTCAATCACCACCGAGTTGAACAAACAATTATCGAGGACACATTACGGCACTTTATGATCACTTTATCGCAATCTCTGTTTACAACTTTTTGCAAGTCTTGCATGCGCACTGTTTTTTCGTCTGTTTCTGCTTGTTTCCGTCAAAATGTTACAGCGCCCGTAGACGTCTGGCATGTGTTTTACAGCGTTTTGATGCGTATCGAGTGCATTCATATGGACGCACACATTTTCTGAGACGCCTTCGTCTTTATGACGATCGTTTTGGAAACTGTTTAGCGTTTTGTCTTCGTGTGGATGGGGCCTAAGTCTACTTTAAGGCTATTTATTTCACATAAAATTATGCCACACAGATATATCATATATCACTTGTATGTGACATGAACCTCATAAAGACAATCCCTATCAAGTTTTCCACATGAACTTCCGAGGAAAGCAGATTTTGCCAAGTATCACTGAGTACCGATGAGGACCACAGGCTAACTGTCATGTCCGTGGAGGACTTCCACATTCTCTCTCAGTTTCCCAGCAGTGATCCCCCATCAGGAGAAGAGCAAAAACATGATTTCCCATAAAAGAAGCTTCAAGAGCCTTTCTTTTCTCCTCTTTAAAAAAAAGAATCTATTTCTGATATAATAAAAAACCCTGGAGGTATTGAGAAAGCTTCAGAAGCTGCTATTGTTTTCAAACATGCAGTCACTTCCTGTTGTTGTCATGTCCGCTGCTCCTGCAGCTCCCGCCCTCTCTTCGACGAGACAGCTCATTCAGAAATGAAGAGGGGAATCACAAGTGCCAAGAGGGACTCATGAAGCTCAACATGAGGATCATCCTGTGTTGCATGTGCCTGAATATTATTCTAGTATCAGGTAAAGTTTGCTCATAGTTTGCAGTTTCCTCATCCACATCATTTTGAAGCCCGTCTGTCACATCTGTGTACATGCAGACTCTCTAAATGGAAAATATCTTTGAACAGGTTCTTCCCTCAGTGATCAAGTCCACCAGCCTACAGTGGACATCTACAGCAGACCAGAAGAGACAGTCCACATCAACTGCTCACACAACAGTAGCAGCTACGATCGAATCTTCTGGTACAAGAAGCCAGTGGGACAGACACAGCTTCAGCTCCTAGGATACATGGACTTTAAGACTCCAGCAGTCGAGGACGGAGTGAACGTAAAGATAGAGGGGGGTGCGAGCAAAGACCAGACCTGCACCTTGAAAGTTGAAAAAGTGGACCTGCAAAGCAGTGGAGTGTATTTCTGTGCAGCAAGTATACACAGTGTCACAGATCACTGCTCCTCAGCACAAAAACCTCCCATTCATCTTCAGTCTCTCACACCTGGACTCCTGTCTCTTATAATGTGGTTCAGATCTGATCAGAACTTTCTGGGGCTTGTGTTGTGTGTGGGAGCTGCTGTGACAGCTGCAAAGAGTTAATGCAGACTGAATATGTTTCAAAATCAGAGGGGATTATTTCTAAACAAGTAAAGATGTTGTCAACTGAGGGAGTGAGACAATACCAATGCCATTTTTCTCTATATTTAGATCAGGATCAGACTTTGTCATTGCACATGTCATAAGTCCAGAGCAACACAATTTTTTGTGACAGTTCAACCTGTTCAAGAACAAACAAAAGACAGTGGCACCTACAGGGAAGACAGGAACAGGAAGACTGTCGAGCCACCAGCAGAGCAGTGCTCCATTTTCTTAGATGAGAAAAGGGAGAATAGGAGGGAGGAAGAGGGCGAAAAAACGCCCAATAATGTGTTTCTCACCCCCAAATTCCACATAACACGGAAGCACTGTGCAGTGCAGTGCCGCAGTCTTGCTCAGACAGGTAAACCCCACTCAAAGCAGCGTGCCGAGCAGCACTGCGGCGCTAATCTGTGCAGTGCAGTGCTGCAGTCTTCAATTTAGTTTATTTGATACAGAGTTACAATGTACATTCATACACACTTTAAAAAAATAAAATGTAAATGTACCCAACTCTAGCTACCAAGCTAATTTCCATTGGTAGTCCCCCCAGCTAAAATATAAAAACAAACAGGTTAAAGGAAGAAAATACAAGTATAATATTTAAAGGTTCTGTTCTTCTTGTTTTGCTTCTTTTTAAAGAAAGAACAGAGAAACAATATCATAATAAAACATTTTACAATACATTACAATCATAGTTTTTATTGTACACAGGTGTTCATGAGAATAGCGATGTCACACGTTCATAAAACATGTTATACACTGAGAAAAGAAATAAACAACACCTCACTTTGCTTCTCTAAGGTCCCTTTGCTGGTCCCAACCACACAGCTTTGTTATCTTTCTACTTCTATTCGCCTATATCCTTGTAGAAAAGATGTTTGGTGTCATGTATACAATGTTATATATTTCTGTGCCTCTACGATTCACTTTTCTTTGTCTAGGGTGTCCTATTGCCTCTGGGACCCTCTGACCAAATGCTGCCCTGGTGCTTGTGCCTCTGGTTTAGACGTTATGACAAAGAATTGAGGAAATTTACATTAAGAGACTGTGCATTTTGTTTTATTTTGAAACTTCTGGATACTCCACATGTTGACTTCCTGTCTGGTGCTTTCTTGACAACCGTGAATTTATGAGGTTTGGAAGCCGCCGCAGAGAAAATAAACCTGAAGCAAATCTCAAGCCCGCCCGCGCTTCACCAACTAAACAAAGATATTGTTAAGTGAGGGAGTGAGAAAATACCAATGCCAATTTTTACAATGCGGAGATAAGAATCAGAATCAGACTTTATTGTCATTGCACTTGTCATCAGCACAGAAAAACATTTTTTTTTTGTGACAGTTCAAACCGTCAAAGAACAAACAAAAGACAGTGACACCTATAGTGGAGACACAAACAGGAAAACTGTTGAGTAACCAGCAGAGCAGTGCCATGTTTCCGTAGATGAGAAAAGGGAGAACAGGAGGGAGGAAGAGAGAACCGATTCTAAGAGACGCAGTCTGGGATTTGGGGGGCAACAGCACCTCAGCACATAAGCAACATAATCCAACATTACATCAAAACTCAGACAAAAGCAGAAACAATGAGGATAGGGTTGGGGAGGGCGGATGTTGCTGCACAGACACTGGAGGGGCTCGCAGCCACAGCAGGCATGTTAAATGAACCCGTAGCAACTGTACTGCTACATGGGAGGGAGAATGAGATGAGGGAGTAAGATGGCATTGAGTTGGAGGTATGTGCGTATGATGTGTGCTTTCGTGTGTGTGCATGTGTAAGCCATGTCCTCGACTCTACTTCAGTCCCACCCATTGCCTGTGCCATCTGACAACTGATGATGAGGGAGACGGACTCAGAGAGGTCTGATCCAGAGCAAAGTTCACAGGAAGAGGGGAGTAAGGTAGGATCAGGGTTGAGCATCTTGTTTGAATAAACCTCCAGGAGAGTGAAGAGATAACAGCCTTCAAGGCCGGTGCAGGGGAGCCACTGAAGATAAATTGTTTGGGGTCAGGACAACTTTAATTGTCCATCTGCCTTTAGTCTCTCTGCATTTCTGATGGTATTGTTTCAAATATCAGAATCTGTGTGGCCGATTCAGCCGAGCTCAGCAGAAAACTTCTCCATGGTGTAATCCAGCATGCAAAAGAGTTCAAGAATCGCAATGATAATGCCTGTAATTAAGCTAACATTTCACTTGAATCTGAGTGTTGACAGTCCTGCACATTTTTTCAGTTGTGATCGGGAGCTTCTCAATTGCCAAAAGTGCTGCCAGTGTCTTTATACACTTTGTCATAGATCGGGAAACTGCAAACTCCAAACAGCAGGATACGTGATATCATAAATCCAATTATGTAGGCATCTTCCACATCCTCAATGGATGCAATCAAAAGAAATATGACCCTCCACTTTGCCCAGGGCTCCAATGAGTTTCCCTCTGAAAATGTCCTGTTGGGGCAGGTCGATCCTCTTTTACCCGCTCGTCTTGTTGAGAAAATTTGGTCATTGGTGTTGAGAGACCTTGAGATCTGAGGACTGTGGAGGCCACTGGAGAACAGTGAACTTATTATGATGTTCAAGGAAGCAGTTTGAGATGATCTACGCTCTGTGACATGGTGCCTTATCATCCTGTAAGCCCAACACAACTGCGTTGACTTGGTAGCTGGAGGAGCTAAATGACCTCCTGAGCACTGCCCAAGTGCTCTTGAGCTCCTGCTGCCTATCTGTGAACATTCAGCACAAATTTAGTGACATTCTGATCCTGATTTCCAGAGATACACGTGAAAAAGGCAGAGGATGTTTCTTCAGAAGAAGATTTTATCATCACCATATTTGGTTTTTAGTTTAATCTAAAAACAGATAAAAAATCAGAAAATAAATCACTTTAAAGAATGATCCTTTCCATAAACTAATCATGCTGTAATTATGACAGAACATGTTTGTGCTTTGTTACACCTTGAGTAGGAAGATCTTGAAAGCTGAAGCCTTTTTGGGTTCATTTCTCTGCTACTAAAGCTCCACCCCAGAGGAACTGCCTGTTCATTTGCTTTAAGGAGGTTTTATGAGAAGAGGAGGCTGGAGAAAGTCGACACATCTGCTCTTACACATGCTCAACATGATCAGCTTTTTAATAATAATTCATCTGAAAATCTTTCTGGCTTCAGGTAAAATCACAGCAGGTTTATTAACATCAGGTAAAGGTTCATTTGCATATGGCTGAAACTGTTTGTTGTTACATTTAAAGCGTTGGTAAATTTTCCTGTCTTGTTTTTATTCTCTCCACAGGCTCTTCTCTCAGTGAAAAGGTCCACCAGACTCCATCAGACATTTACAGAGAATCAGGAGAAGAAGCCATCATCACCTGCAGACATGAAATCACAAACTATGATAGAATCCTCTGGTACAAGCAGACAGACAGAGAGATGCAGTTTTTGGGGTACATGTTTAGGACTATGGAAAATTTAGAGAAAGATGTTACAGTGAAGTTTGGAGGGAGTGCAGTTCAAAGCCAGAACTGCACATTAACAGTTGACAAAATCGACAAGAATAGTAGTGCAGTGTATTTCTGTGCTGCCAACTACCACAGTGTGAAATATCTCTGCTCATCAGTACAAAAACCTCGTCTCTAACATCTCTGTGTCTCTGCATTAGAGTTCACAGCCTCTCCTTACACCTGCAATAAACCACTGCAACCAACATCAGTGTACCCATTCACAAAGATCATCAGAATCACTCACTTCCTCTTCTTACTTTGTCATCAAGCTGAGTTTATAGAGGAGAGAACAGAAGAGCCCCTGTGACCCCCAAACCAGAGGTGATCATGGAAAGGAAAACTCCGGGGAAGGTTAGGAAAAGAAAAAACTTCAATACCTCACCAAGGCATTTCCAACACTGTCAGGGGAGTTACTGTCAAAAATGTGGAAAAGTGCCCAGTATCATAATGTTCAAAAGGTCATAAAAAAAAAAAAACAGATGATCATCAAATTGTACTTAATAAGCCCTTATGGAATAGGCAAAATTCCATGAAAAAATAATCAACAATCTTGAGAACATAGTTATTGGTGAAAATGTGAAAAAGCTAAGATTCAGATCACCATGAAAATAAAGGCACTGATTACTTGTGCCATGACCAACATTCCCTGAAAATTTGATAATAGTTTGTTGAATAGTTTTTGTGTTATTAGCATTAATGTGGAAAAGTTTTCTATTTGCATTGTGATGAAATCCACAAAAAAATCCCTTGGATCAGCACTGGGATTAGGATCACCACCAAGATCCAATCACTTTTCCTATTTGCCAGACTTCATCCAAAATGAGGAAAAGTGCCAAATATAAAAATGATAAGAAATACTTTTGAATGGGCTGCAGCACTAAAGTTTAGAGAGGCTGGTCTAACAGGGGATTTCCTTTAAAGGAGGAGGAGACAGTCAACATAAGAGCCTACACTTTACTGTGATGAACAGAGAGCAGCAATAATCCCACTGATGTGAAATTCAGTCAGAAAGAACATCAACATGATCATTTTATTCTGTCTGATCTTTAATGCTCTTCCTGTTTCAGGTACTCACACATTAAGACTTTTTACATTTGACTGTTGTCAATATTTTGACAATATCTGATTGGTTATTTGGATTTTGAAAATTTTTGGGCTGCAGTGGTAATTTAATGTGTTAATTAGAATCTTAAGGCCCTGTCTCTTGATTTTCTTGCTCTCATTCTTAATAAAGTGTTTCATATATTGTTGCTCTTCAACAGGTTCCTCTCTCAGCAAAGATGTGGATCAGACTCCCGCCCACATGTTCAGTCAACCAGGAGGAAAGGCCACATTTTCATGTAGACACAGAATTAAAAACTATGACCAAATACTCTGGTATAAACAGTTGAAGGACGGACAGATGCAGTTCCTCGGATACATGTATCGCACTGGTTATCCTGAAGATGAAGTTAATATGAAGATTGAAGGAAAAGCAGCTGCAAACCAAACCTGCACGTTAACCATCAACAAAGTGGAGGAGAAAAGCAGTGGAGTTTATTTCTGTGCAGCTAGTCTCCACAGTGCTTCATATCTCTGCTTTTTCAGCACAAAAACCCTCTGATAATGTTTCTTTCAGCTCAGAGTCACAGCCCCTCACACCTGGATCAACAAGCTCTAACCAATGTGGGTTTTTTAATCTAGATTACAGATTACAGAGGGGGGTTTGAGACAGCCAACACACAAATACAGCTTTTCTGCATTTACTGTAATTACAGCAGAGTTATTCTTTATGAAACAACCAAAGTCCAGAAACAGCCCACGGTCATCCACTCAGAATCGTTTCAAAAAAGATGTGTTGGTGCCTCTACATGAATGATGAACATGTCCAAAGTTTAATTCTAAAATCTTCACATTTTCTGAAGAATGTGCCTTTAAAAAGGGCTGATGTGCCTGTTGTTGACTCTTATGAAGTGCCATTTGTTCCTGTGTTGCAACTTTTGGATGCCAGTATCCCTGAAAAAATCAAAGATGTGTGACTGAAATGTACTGTTAAAAAAATATATTTTTTCTTTCACATTATTCCCACTCTTTGTTTGTCCTGTATCACAATGAATAATAATGAAAGACATGATGTCTGGTGTCCAGATCCTCACACTAAAACATGTCTCTGTAAGTTGTCGGTTCCTCTGTGGAGGTGGGAGGAGTATCTTGTGCTCTGAAGTTCCTCTGGTACGACACTGAATGACACACGGTTGAATTCTGAGAACAGGAGGATTTTACACCACCCACTGTGGTTTGATGATGGGATGGCTCATTCAGAAATGAAGAGGGGAATCACAAGTGCCAAGAGGGACTCATGAAACTCAACATGATGATCATCCTGTGCTGCATGTGCCTGAATATTATTCTAGTATCAGGTAAAGTTTGCTCATAGTTTGCAGTTTCCTCATCCACATCATTTTGAAGCCCGTCTGTCACATCTGTGTACATGCAGACTCTCTAAATGGAGAATATCTTTGAACAGGTTCTTCCTTCAGTGATCAAGTCCAGCAGCCTACAGCGGACATCCACAGCAGACCAGAAGAGACAGTCCACATCAACTGCTCACACAACAGTAGCAGCTACAATCGAATCTTCTGGTACAAGAAGACAGTGGGACAGACACAGCTCCAGCTCCTGGGATACATGAACTATGAAGATGATAATATAGAGGAAGGAGTGACAGTTGAGATAAAAGGGAGTGCGAGGCAGGGCAAGACCTGCACCTTGAAAGTTGGAAAAGTGGACCTGCAAAGCAGTGGAGTTTATTTCTGTGCAGCAAGTATACACAGTATCACAGATCACTGCTCCTCAGCACAAAAACCTCCCATTCATCTTCAGTCTCTCACACCTGGACTCCTGTCTCTTATAATGTGGTTCAGATCTGATCAGAACTTTCTGGGGCTTGTGTTGTGTGTTGGGAGCTGCTGTGACAGCTGCAAAGAGTTAATGCAGACTGAGTATGATTCACCATCAGGGGGCGTTATTTCTAAACAATTAAAGATGTTGTTAAGTGGGGGCAGTGTTTCCTCTACACTCATTTAGGTGTGGCAGCCCGCCACTCCTAAATCCTACCCACCGCTCCTTACATATTTTTTTTTTTAAACTGCAAATACACCACCGCAGCATCATGCCGCCGCCTTCACAGCAGAGTCCTGCATTGAGTAGGGTGTCGCGAGTGCTGAGGCAGATAACTATCTTGCCCATAGTTGTGTCGCTATGGTTTGCTTACATTCAATAAAATGCATTTTTCTTCTCCGCTCTGCCAAACACCTCCTCCCCTGCTCCTCTCGTGCAACACCGATAAGCCGCACGGCAACCAAACCGTCACTCTGCAGGCGGAGTGCCCCCGACATGGAGTCTTTTTTCAAGAGGCTGCTGCCACTGCAGTCTGAGACATAGCTGTGATACAGCTTACGTCAGAGCAGAGGCCACCTAAAAGTGTCATACAACACCCCCTTCCCTAAAAACATTTCAGTAGAAATGCTTTCCCACGTGTAGTTCTGCGATAGTTCGATATGACTTGCTGCTGCCTCGCGACTGCAGCCAGAAAGTTCAACATGCTGGACTCTGAGCAGCTGGCCAAAATCTGTGTATGTGCTCTTTGGCGGCAACCACTTCTGGGTCCTACACAAGCGGTCAAAACCGCTATGTCTGCCGCCTATCCCTCATTGAAATGACTGGAGGTGGCACGTTGCTGCGTGGCAGTGTGATGGGGAGTATAAAGATACAGACACAGACACACATACACACACACAGGCGGCGGAGTAAGGAGCAACCATAACGGTAAAAAATAAATAAATAACAATTTAAACAAACATTAATGGATGACCAGAAGCTAACCAAACAATCTCCCCAGGCAACAATCTCAGTGTTTTTAAGCCAACTGCCCTTACCAAGAAGGGAAGCACAGCGAGCAGTGTGGGAAACTTTCAGCATGTAGTTTTTCCTTATTGTCAGTCACTTGCTATAACTTTATTAAGCATGATTCATCTTCTCTCCACCTGCTGAGCTTACATGGTTACATGAAATGGTACATTCTTCCTGTTTTTTATTACTTTGTATACAATTGTACTTTATGCAGTGTATTTTAATTTTTTTTGAGAATGTTGTAGTTGTATTGTATGAAAAAGTGCTCCATTGCCAAAAAAAGTGAACAAAATTCAGTGCTCACTATTTATTTAGATCTAAATGCTCTTTAATTATGATATTACGGACCATTTTTGACGGACAACACTCCCTCCAGCACCAGTACCCCAGCTTCTGTCTGCATACCATCAAAGAGAGTGGGGAGATTACGACCAATGAAGACAACAAACTGTTTGGGGTCAGGCCGACTGTAATTTTCCATCTGCCCTTAGTCTCTCTGGTTCTCTGAGGGCGTTTTCCAAATATCTGATTCTCTGTGGCCCATTCAGCCGAGCTGAGCTGTCAACTTCTTAAAGGAACACTACACCCAAACAACAATTTGGCCTAATTTTCTACTCACCCTCATGCTGAACAACACTGTGGAGTAGTTTTGGAACATCTAGGATGCAGCCGGAGTTCTGGGGGGATCCTCGCTGTCAGGTGACATTGATATCATGACTTAGATAAGAGCCCCAACGAACAGTGTCCTTAAAAGTCCACAAAAAGTCGGCAATATTCCTCCATACTGCTCGTGCGCTGTAATCCAAGTGTCCTGAGCGGGTAACGTCCACCATTTACTCGAAACGACATCATTTAGCACATGTTTATAGCCTAAACAGTACTACTTAGCATTTCTATGATACACTTACGGGTGCCCTCACGGAGCGGCTGACCAAACCAAAGGAAGCACTCTGCAATAACTAGGAGCTTAGAACAAGAAACAAGAACAAAAGAAATCCCACATTCTGCTGACCCCTCTTATGTCTGTCCACGGCTCCGTCGCTCACAGCAGAATGTGGGATTTCTTCTTCTACGCTCCTAGGTATTGCAAATTCCTTTGTTTTGGTCAGCGCGAGGCACATATGAGTTTGAGTGCTGACAGCTGCGCACATTCCTCCAGTCATGGTGACAGCTTCTCAATTGCCAAAAGTCCAGCAAGCATCTCACGAACTTTGTGATAGATCAGGAAACTGCTACCTCCAAACATCAGGATACCTGTTATCATCAATCCAATTATGTTGGCATCTTCCCCATTCTCAATGGACAGAAACGACAGACACATTATCCTCCACGTTGCCCAGGAGTCCAACGTGAATCTGACTGGAAACGTCTCGTCAGGGCAGGCCTGTTCTCCTTTATCCACTCTTCTTGTCATGAAAATTTGGTCGATAGTGTGGAATGATCTTGAGATCTGATGACTGTAGAGGCCACTGGAGTACAGTGAACTTATTATGATGTTCAAGGAAGCAGTTTGAGATGATATGAGCTCTGTGACATGGTGTCTTATCCTCCTGTAAGCCCAACACAACCAAGTTGACTTGGTAGCTGGAGAGGAGCTAAATGACCTCCTGAAATTCTGATCCTGATCTCCAGAGATACATGTGAAAAAGGCAGAGGATGTCTCTTCAGAAGAAGATTTTATCATCAGTATATTTGGATTTTAGTTTAATCTAAAAACAGATAAAAAATCAGAAACAAAATCACTTTAAAGAATGATCCTTTCCATAAACTAATCATGCTGTAATTATGACAAAACATGTTTGTGCTTTGTAACATCTTGAGTAGGAAGATCTTTAAAGCTGAAGCCTTTTTGGTTCATGTCTCTGCTACTAAAGCTCCACCCCAGAGGAACTGCCTGTTCATTTGCTTAAAGGAGGTTTTATGAGAAGAGGAGGCTGGAGAAAGTCAACACATCTGCTCCTACACATGCTCAACATGATCAGCTTTTTTATAATAATTCATCTGAAAATCTTTCTGGCTTCAGGTAAAATCACAGCACGATTATTAACATGAGTTAGAGGTTCATTAGCGAAGCGCTGAAATTGTTTGTTGCAACATTTTAAGTGTTGATAAAATCTCCTGTCTTCTTTTTTCTCTTTCCACAGGCTCTTCTCTCAGTGAAAAGGTCCATCAGACTCCACCAGACATTCACAGAAAAACAGGGAAAGAAGCCATCATCACCTGCAGACATGAAATCCCAAACTATTACAGAATCTACTGGTACAAACAGACAGTGGGACAGACACAGCTCCAGCTCCTGGGATACATGAACTATGAAGATGATAATATAGAGGAAGGAGTGAAAGTTGAGATAGAGGGGGGTGCGAGCAAAGACCAGACCTGCACCTTGAAAGTTAAAAACGAGGACCTGCAAAGCAGTGGAGTTTATTTCTGTGCAGCAAGTATACACAGTATCACAGATCACTGCTCCTCAGCACAAAAACCTCCCATTCATCTTCAGTCTCTCACACCTGGACTCCTGTCTCTTATAATGTGGTTCAGATCTGATCAGAACTTTCTGGGGCTTGTGTTGTGTGTTGGGAGCTGCTGTGACAGCTGCAAAGAGTTAATGCAGGCTGAGTATGTTTCACCATCAGGGGGAGTTATTTCTAAACAATTAAAGATGTCAAGTGAAAGAGTGAGAAAATATCAATTCTAATTCTTCCTGGATAGAGATCTGGTGACTGTGGAGGCCACTGGAGTACAGTGAACTTATTAACAAGTTCAAGGAGGCAGTTTGAGATGATCTGAGCTCTGTGACATGGTGTCTTATCATCCTGTAAGCATCCATCAGAAGATGGTCCACTGCGGTCATGAAGGAATGGACATGGTCAGCAACAACACTCAGGCTGGCTGTGGCTGGGACCGGATGCTGTTTCACCGAGCATCACTGAGTACCTAACTGTCATGTCAGTGGAGGACTTCCACGGCTGAAACTGTTTGTTGCTCCATTTAAGGCTTTGATAAATTCTCCTGTTTTGTTTTTACTCTCTCCACAGGCTCTTCTCTCAGTGTAAAGGTCCACCAGACTCCACCAGACATTTACAGAGAAACAGGAGAAAAAGCCATCATCAACTGCAGACATGAAATCCCAAGCTATAACACAATTCTCTGGTACAAGCAGACAGATAGACAGATGCAGTTTTTGGGGTACATTTATCGAACTTCTCCCAATTTAGAGAAAGATGTTACAGTGACGATTGGAGGGAGTGGAGCTCAAAGCCAGAACTGCACATTAACAGTTGAAGAAATCGACGTGAATAGTAGTGCAGTGTATTTCTGTGCTGCTAGTTTCCACAGTGTGAAATATCTCTGCTCATCAGTACAAAAACCTCGTCTCTAACATCTCTGTGTCTCTGTAATAAAGTTCACAGCCTCTCCTTACACCTGCAATAAAACACTGCAACCAACATCAGTGTACCCATTCACAAAGATCATCAGAATCACTCACTTCCTCTTCTTACTTTGTTATCAAGCTGAGTTTATAGAGGAGAGAGCAGAAGAGCCTCTGTGACCCCCAAACCAGCGGTGACCATGTAAAGAGAAAAGGAAGGGAAGGTTAGGGAAAGATAAAACACAAAAGTTTTCAAACATAACCCAGGTGTGACCCTCAAAATGGTTTGAAAAGTATGAAAGATTTCAATTTACTGCACTAGAAGTGTTGCAGGAGCACAAACTTCACTTTGACATTTTAAACACTGTCTGAGGAGTTACCATAAAAAATGTGAAGTGCCCTATCTTGTAATGTTCAAAAAAATTATTGAGAAAAAAATCATGAGAACACCCCTGTACAGGGCAAAAAGTAAAAAGTGATACACAGGAAAACACGAGGACGAGACGAGCACCAACCAAGCTTCAGAGTGCAATACTCCCGTGCTGGATTCCTCACAGGAGCCGTCCTAAGTAGGGGAGTTGATGAGATGATGGTGATGATGATGCAGGTGTGCAGGTTGAAGAGCAGAGAAACTCTGCCCCGCAGCAGGAGCAGAGAGAGAGTCCGAGAGGAAGAGGGAGAGCAGGCTGCTGAGGATTCACTGAATCCTCACACAGGAACAGACAATCAAGACAGAGCATTTTGTCTCTGATAACAGAGGACTGCATCCACATCAGAAGAGATCACAGTTTCTTAATGAACAAGACGATCACTGTTGTGATCATGGATGTATTATAAGAACTGGATAGCGTGGTTCCGCCTTCTACCATGTAACGGTTTTGAAGCCATAATATCCCCTATCAGGGCGATGCCATTATGCAGCCAGTCGAGAATCTGGACCATATCTGGACGCAGCTGTCGTAAACGGTCACAAAACTCTGCAGCATACAGCATACACAATCACTGTGAAGCTGCCGTAAACCGTGGTTATTCATTAAACTCTAATAACTAATGACAAAGAAACTTTTCAGAAAAAAGAGGACTTGGAAAACACGCAGCCCAATAATACTTTCTACGAGGTGTATTAATTTGTTGAAGTTTCACTACGGCCCGTTCAGATGAATGGGGGAGACGGAGAGTTGACCTATACTGCAGCCAGGCACCAGGGGGAGCAGTTTTTGTGGCGACTTCACAAAAGCCCAGCGACATGGCGTCCATGTTTTTTACAGTCTATGGTTGTGATGCATGTTTGTGTAAGTCTGAATGGCAATGATATTGGTTGATGCTTGTGTGATAAAGTGCAAAACGACTGTTTAAATATGAGAAGTTTTCTCTTCAGGGTGAGAGAAAGTGGCCTTTGTTGTAAATTGCTCGTACTCAGGGGCTCATACTCAAAAACTGTTGAGAACTTTGACGTGTTGTAATAAAAAAACCATGGAAATGTTTATGAATCCAATAAAAAGTCTGAATCCACCTCTGGGTTTGAGTCACCACCTGTAGAAAGAGTGTGAGAGCAAGAGAACATGTATGCTTGTTTGTCAAGCCCTGGCCACTGCCTGCAGAAGCCAGACTGTTTATTTACTCCTTAAAAAAAGAATGGAAAAATTATTTCAGTCGATGTCTCCTTCCCTTCAATACCAACTTGTATTGTACCTTTTATTGTTGGAAGGCCTGATTAGTCACCTTTACAAAGCATAAAAACTTATAAGAATTCTTGGTATAAACAAAACAGCTCTCTGATCCCCGTACCCATTGACGGAAATCTGAGGTTCCTCGGTTAAGAAAGAAAGAAGAATGAAGATCTTCTTGGGTGTTGTCTTCCTGGGACATGGTCTGTCTTTCATTTAACCAGTCTTTCAAACTTGGTCGTATGTTGGGACATGGTAAATTCTCACTATGAGCCCCATGTGCTGGTCTTAAGGAGGTTTGTGGTCCCCCGATCATGTTCTAGTTGAACCGTGGGCTGCAGCACTTGAGTCTTGAGAGGCTGGTCTAACAGAGGATTTCCTTTAAAGGAGGAGGAGACAGTCAACATAAGAGCCTACACTTTACTGTGATGAACAGAGAGCAGCAATAATCCCACTGATGAGAAATTCAGTCAGAAAGAACATCAACATGATCATTTTATTCTGTCTGATCTTTAATGCTCTTCCTGTTTCAGGTAATCACACATTAAGACTTTTTACATTTGACTTTTAATCTCTGTCTCTGGATTTCAGTCAGATTTTAGGTTTTCTCCTCAATATTTGGACAATATCTGATTATTTATTTGGATTTTGACAACATTTCGGCGGCAGTGGTCATTTAATGTGTTAATTAGAGCACATGTCCCATTTCTTGATGTACTTTCTCTCATTCTTAAAGTGTTTTATATATTGTTCTTTAACAGGTGCCTTTCTCAGCAGCGACATTGTTCAGACCCCCGCCCACATGTTCAGTCAACCAGGAGGAAACACCCAAATTTCATGTCAACACAAACTTAAGAAGTGCAGACAACTTGTCTGGTACAAACAGTCAAAGGACGGACAGATGCAGTACCTTGGATACACATTTGGAAATATTAGTTTTCCTGAAGATAAAGTTAACACAAATATTGAAGGAGGTGCAGGTGAAGGCCAAACCTGCACGCTAACCATCAACAAAGTGGAGGAGAAAAGCAGTGGAGTTTATTTCTGTGCAGCTAGTCCCCACAGTGCTTCATATCTCTGCTTTTTCAGCACAAAAACCCTCTGATAATGTTTCTTTCTGCTCAGAGTCACAGCCCCTCACACCTGGATCAACAAGCTCTTACCAATGTGGGCTTTTTTAATCTAGATTACAGATTACAGAGGGAGTTTCAGAGACGTAACAAAAACTGTAGGGAACTTGTAGATTCACATTGTAAAATCAAGAAGAAACTAACAGGAATAAGCAAGACTTCTTGTTCATGCTGTAATTTATGTTCAGCAAAGAAGTCAATATTTCCCTCAAGCAAGCCATTATCACTCCATTAACTCAACAACAACAAGCTTGATCCCTCAGTAACCAACCACTACAGGTCCATCTCCAACCTTCACCTCATAAGTGATAGGATATAGTTGTCTATGATCAACTACACAACTACCTAACCCACAACAATCTGTATGATGTCTACCAATTCAGAGTCAATCACAGCACCAACACAGCACTGGTCAAAATTATCAACGGTCTAAAACCACAGTGACTCAAACAAACTCTCCGTCCTGGTATCTTTAGGTTTAAGCTCCACATTTGACACAGTTGACCATAACATCCTGCTACACAGACTAGAAAACTACACAGGCCTCTCAGGATCAGTCATACAGTGATTCAAATCATATCTACAGGACAGAACATTTTCAGGATCACCTGGCAAATTCTCATCAGCAAATCTCTTTTGTCTGTTTGGAGTTGCTGTGACAGCTACAAAGAGTTAATGCAGACTGAGTATGTTTCACCATCAGGGGGCATTATTTCTAAACAATGAAAGATGTTGTCGAGTGAGGAAGTGAGAAAATATCAATGTCAATTTTTCTATACTGAGATCAGAATCAGAAACAAATTTTGTTGTCATTGCACATGTCACAAGTCCATAGTCCACAGTGACACCTACACGTGGGTAAGGACCAGGAAAACTGTCGAGTCTCCAGCAGAGCTCAGCTCCGTTTTCTTAGATGAGAGAAGGGAGAACAGGAGGGAGGAAGAGGGAAAAAAGCTGTGTGATACGATGTTTCTAAAAGATGCAGTGTGGGATAAGGAAAACATGAGGGGCCGAGATGATTAAGATTATTGTGTGTGTCAGCGTAAGCCCATGTCCTTATCTCTACTTCAGTCCCACTTATTGTCTCTGCCGTCTAATAACTGACAATGAGGGAGACGGACTCAAAGAGTTTGATCTAGAGCAAAGTTCACAGAATGAAGAGGTTGGGGTCGGACCAAGGTTGAGCATCTTGTTTGAATAAACCTCCAGGAGAGTTAAGAGATAACAGCCTCAAAGGCCGATGCAGGGGAGCCACTGAAGATAAATTGTTTGGGGTCAGGCCGACTGTAATTATCCATCTGCCCTTTAGTCTCTCTGGTTCTGTGATGGCTTTATTTTAAATATCTGAATCTGTGTGGCTCATTCAGCTGAGCCAAGCTGTCAACTTCTTAATGGCTGTGCAAACGAGTACAAGAATCACATCCTGCTTGCACTTCAGTTCACAGATCGCTTCCTGTTTGTTTCTTGCATTTCTTTGCGATTTACCTGTTTTTCCAGACGGATTTGAGCTACTTTCTTTGCCCAACATCGTCAACAAACATAAAAAGGCCAGAAATATATAAAAATAACAGTCTGTGGTGGATGAAAATGTAAATTAAGGTCAACGGGAGTGGGAGCTCGGCGCTAGTCCGACCTCTCAGTTCAATGACGTCATCGCAACTCCGCTGTCAGCTTCTTAATGGTGGTGCAAACGAGTACAAGAATCACATCCTGCTTGCACTTAAGGTCACATGTCGCTTGAGTCTGAGTGTTTAAGCTCTGCATATTCCTTCAGTCAAGACAACTGCCTTAAATGCCAAAAGTCCTGCCAGTGTTTTTTGGACTTTGGATTTATGATAACAGGTTTCCTGCTGTTTGGAGTTAGCAATTTCCTGATCTATCACAATCAGGTAGCCATATTCCACATCCTTAGTAACATGTTCAAGGAAGCAGTTTGAGATGATCTGAGCTCTGTGACATGGTGTCTTATGCTGTAAGAGTCCATCAGAAGATGGTCCACTGTGGTCATGAAGGGATGGACATGGTCAGCAACAATACTCAGGCTGGCTGTGGCTGGGACCGACCAGTTCAAGTCCCAACACTACCAAGTAGGTTTGGCAGCTGGAGAGGAGCTAACTGATCCACTGAGCACTGCCCAAGTGCTCTTGAGCACCTGCTGCCTATCTGTGAACACTCAGTCCAAATTTGGTGAAATTCTGATCCTGATCTCCAGAGATACATGTGAAAAAGGCAGAGGATGTCTCTTTAGAAGAAGCCTTTATCATCAATCAATCTAAAAACAGATGAAACATCAGCAATAAAATCAGTTTAAATAATCATCCATACTCTTAAACATGTTGTAGCTGTGAAAAATATGGGTGTGCGTTGTTACACCTTAAATAGGAAGATCTTGAAAGCTGAAGCCTTTTTGGGTTCATTTCTCTGCTCCTAAAGCTCCACCCCAGAGGAACTGACTGTTCATTTGCTTAAAGGAGGTTTTATGAGAAGAGGAGACTGGAGAAAGTCGACACATCTGCTCTTACACATGCTCAACATGATCAACTTCTTCATAATAATTCATCTGAAAATCTTTCTGGCTTCAGGTAAAATCACAGCAGGTTTATCAACATGAGTTAGAGGTTCATTAGCAGGGCCCTGAAATTGTTTGTTGCGTCATTTAAGGCTTGATTAATTCTACTATGTTGTTTTTACTCTCTCCACAGGCTCTTCTCTCAGTGAAAAGGTCCACCAGACTCCACCAGACATTTACAAAAAAACAGGAGAAGAAGCCATCATCACCTGCAGACATGAAATCCAAGGCTATAGCACAATTCTCTGGTACAAACAGACAGACAGACAGATGCAGCTTTTGGGGTACATTGTTCTTACTGGACCAGAAGTAGAGAAAGGTGTGAACGTGAAGATTGGTGGGAGTGCAGCTAAAAGCGAGACCTGCACATTAACAGTTGAAAAAATCGACGAGAATAGCAGTGCAGTGTATTTCTGTGCTGCTAGTTACCACAGTGTGAAATATCTCTGCTCATCAGTACAAAAACCTCGTCTCTAACATCTCTGTGTCTCTGTATTAAAGTTCACAGCCTCTCCTTACACCTGCAATAAACCACTGCAACCAACATCAGTGTACCCATTCACAAAGATCATCAGAATCACTCACTTCCTCTTCTTACTTTGTCATCAAGCTGAGTTTATAGAGGAGAGAGCAGGGGAGCCTCTGTGACCCCCAAACCAGTGGTGATCATGGAAGGGAAAACTCCAGGGAAGGTTAGGGATAGGTAAAACACAAAATTGGGCAAAGATAATCCAGGTGTGGCCCTCAAAATGGTTTGAAAATGTAAAACATTAAATTTAGAAGTGTTGCTGGTTCACAACCACACAAAGGCATTTCCAACACATTTAACGGAATTACTGTCAAAAACGTGGACATGTGCCAAATCTTGAAATGTTAATAATCCATTAAAAAAAAAAAACTGTTATCCATATACAGATTACCACTAATATCTAACCACATGTTCCTTGTTCCATGATCAAAAGTCCCTGAAAATATCATCATTATCTTTTTAAAATGTTTTGAGTAATAAACAAAAATGGAGAAAACTGCTCTATCTCAGATGTTTAGAAAACCTTAAAAAAATCCTGAATCAATGGTCTATTCATATCACCAGCAATATGTTATCACTTGTTTCTTGTGACATGATCAAAATTTCAATAAGACTTAAGAATGATCTGTTGAATAGTTGAGTTATTAGCAAAAATCTGGAAAAGTTTCCTATCACATATTGATTAGAAATAAAAAAGACAAATCTGAAAGACCCATCCAGATTCAGCTCACCACCAAAATCCAATCACTTTCTCCTCATGCAATAAGAACATTTCAAGTGGACAAAATAATCCAGGATTGGCCATATAAACGGTTAAAAAATATGAAAGATTTCAGTTTCCTGGGCTGGAAACATATTAACTTATTGGCAAAATGCGAGAAACCTGCCCTTCCTCAAACAATTTATCACATATCATCGAAATGATTCCTGTGTCCACATCCAGAGTTCAGTCAGACCAGCTCTAAGCTCGAGCAACTTGCACCTTGTGCCATGAACAAAACTCCCTGGAAAATTTGGTAAAATTAGTTGATAAAATACTTAGTTATTGGCAAAAATGTGGAAAAACTGTCCTAGATCTCTCAATGTTGAATAATACTTAAAAGAATATTCCTTGATTCACATTTGGAATTGGATCATCCTAAAAATGAAGGCATGTATTTCTTTTTCCATGACTAAATTCCCTTGAAGTGTGATAATAGGTTGTTGAATAGTTATTGTGTTCTGAGGATAAATGTGGAAAATATATACTGTATATATTTGCAATGTGATAGAATCCACTTAAAATATCTGTGGATCTGCATCAAGATTAGGGTTCACCACCAACGTTCAATCACTTTCCCATTTGCCATGACCAAAATCACCTGAAGACTTTATCCAATATGTGGAAAAGTGTCAAATCTCATACTGGTAAGCAATACCTTTAAAAAATGAGCTGCAGCACTAAAGTTTGGAGAGGCTGGTCTAACTGAGAGGATTTCCTTTAAAGGAGGAGGAGACAGTCAACATAAGAGCCTACACTTTACTGTGATGAACAGAGAGCAGCAATAATCCCACTGATGTGAAATTCAGTCAGAAAGAACATCAACATGATCATTTTATTCTGTCTGATCTTTAATGCTCTTCCTGTTTCAGGTAATCACACATTAAGACTTTTACATTTGACTGTTTTCAATATTTTGACAATATCTGATTGGTTATTTGGATTTTGAACATTTTTGGGCTGCGGTGGTAATTTAATGTGTTAATTAGCTTCTACATCTCCTATTTCTTGATTCACTTAATAAAGTGTTTCATTTATTGTTGCTCTTCAACAGGTTCCTCTCTCAGCAAAGACGTGGATCAGACTCCCGCTCACTTGTTCAGTCAACCAGGAGGAAACGCCACATTTTCATGTAGACACAGAATTAAAGACTATAACCGAATACTCTGGTACAAACAGTTGAAGGACGGACAGATGCAGTACCTCGGATACTTGAATGTAGATACCGGTTATCCTGAAGATGAAGTTAATATGAAGATTGAAGGAGGAGCAGCTGAAGGCCAAACCTGCACGCTAACCATCAACAAAGTGGAGGAGAAAAGCAGTGGAGTTTATTTCTGTGCAGCTAGTCTCCACAGTGCTTCATATCTCTGCTTTTTCTGCACAAAAACCCTCTGATAATGTTTCTTTCAGCTCAGAGTCACAGCCCCTCACACCTGGATCAACAAGCTCTAACCAATGTGGGCTTTTTTAATCTAGATTACAGATTAAGGAGGGGGGTTTGAGACAGCCAACACACAAATACAGCATTCATGCGTTTACTGTATTTAAAGCAGAGTTATTCTATATGAACTCAACCAAAGTTCAGAAACAGCCCACGGTCATCCACTCAGAATCAGTTCAAAAAAGATGTGTTGGTGCCTCTACATGAATGATGAACATGTCCAAAGTTTAAGGAGGAAAATCCTAAGGTTTTTTGAGAGATGAGCCGTAAAAAAGGGCTGTTGTGCCTCTCCTAAATATCATGAAGTGAAATTGTTCCTGTGTTGCCACTTTAGGATGCTAACACCTCTGAAAAAAATCAAAGAAAACTTACTGAAATGTACTGTTGAATAAAAATCTGTTATCTTGTACATGGTGTCTTATCGTCCTGTAAGAGTCCATCAGAAGATGGTCCACTGTGGTCATGAAGAGATGGACATGGTCAGCAACAACACTCAGGCTGGTTGTGGCTGGGACTGACCAGGTCAAGTCCCAACACAACCAAGTTTGCTTGGTAGCTGGAGAGGAGCTAACTGATCTCCTGAGCACTGCCCGAGTGCTCTTGAGCAGCTGCTGCCTATCTGTGAACATTCAGTCCAAATTTGGTGCAATTCTGATCCTGATCTCCAGAGATACATGTGAAAAAGGCAGAGGATGTCTCTTCAGAAGAAGACTTAACCATCACAAGTTTTGGATTTTAGTTTAATCTAAAAACAGATGAAACATCAGCAATAAAATCAGTTTAAACAATCATCCGTTCCATAAATGAAACATATTGTAGCTGTGATAAATATGGGTGTGCTTTGTTAAACTTTGAGCAGGAAGATCTTTAAAGCTGAAGCCTTTTTGGGTTCATGTCTCTGCTACTAAAGCTCCACCCCAGAGGAACTGCCTGTTCATTTGCTTAAAGGAGGTTTTATGAGAAGAGGAGGCTGGAGAAAGTCGACACATCTGCTCTTACACATGCTCAACATGATCAGCTTTTTTATAATAATTCATCTGAAAATCTTTCTGGCTTCAGGTAAAATCACAGCAGGTTTATCAACATGAGTTAGAGGTTAATTTGCATATCACTGAAATTGTTTGTTGCTCCATTTAAGGCTTGATTAATTCTACTATGTTGTTTTTACTCTCTCCACAGGCTCTTCTCTCAATGAAAAGGTCCACCAGACTCCACCAGACATTTACAGAAAAACAGGAGAAGAAGCCATCATCACCTGCAGACATGAAATCCCAAGCTATAGCACAATTCTCTGGTACAAGCAGACAGACAGACAGATGCAGCTTTTGGGGTACATTGTTCATGCTGGACCAGATGTAGAGAAAGGTGTGAAAGTGAAGATTGGAGGGAACGCAGGTCAAAGCAAGAACTGTACATTAACAGTTGAAGAAATCGACGTGAATAGTAGTGCAGTGTATTTCTGTGCTGCTAGTTACCACAGTGTGAAATATTTCTGCTCATCAGTACAAAAACCTTGTCTTTAACATCTCTGTGTCTCTGTATTCAAGTTCACAGCCTCTCCTTACACCTGCAGAAAACCACTGTAACCAATATCAGCATACCCATTCACAAAGATCATCAGAATCACTCACTTCCTCTTCTTACTTTGTCATCAAGCTGAGTTTATAGAGAAGAGAGCAGGAGAGCCTCTGAGACCCTCAAACCAGCAGTCATGATGGAAAGAAGTGCTGCGGGAGCACAAACCTCACCGAGGCATTTCCAACACTATCGAGGGAGTTACAGTCAAAAATGTGGACAAGTGCCATGTCTCATAATGTTCAACCAATCATTGAAAAAGAAATCCACATCCAGATGACTATCAAATTAAAGTCTTTGTGAAATAAGCAATATTCACTGAAAAAGTAATCAAAAATCTGTTGAGAACACAGTTATTGGTGAAAATGTTAAAAACCACTCGAGTTCTGACAATGTTAAAAAATACTAAAGAAAGTCAAAGCAGAGTCAGTTCACCATGAAAATATAGGCACTGGTTCCTTGTGCCATGACCAACATTCCCTAAAAATAGTTTGTTGAATAGTTTTTGTGTTATTAGCATTAATGTGGAAAAGTTTTCTATTTGCATTGTGATGAAATCCACAAAAAAAATCCTTGGATCAGCATTGGGATTAGGATCACCACCAAGATCCAATCACTTTTCCCATTTGCCAGACTTATATGAGGAAGAGTGCCAAATATAAAAATGATAAGAAATACTTTTGAATGGGCTGCAGCACTAAAGTTTAGAGAGGCAGGTCTAACTGAGAGGATTTCCTTTAAAGGAGGAGGAGACAGTCAACATAAGAGCCTACACTTTACTGTGATGAACAGAGAGCAGCAATAATCCCACTGATGTGAAATTCAGTCAGAAAGAACATCAACATGATCATTTTATTCTGTCTGATCTTTAATGCTCTTCCTGTTTCAGGTAATCACACATTAAGACTTTTTACATTTGACTGTTGTCAATATTTTGACAATATCTGATTGGTTATTTGGATTTTGAAAATTTTTGGGCTGCAGTGGTCATTTAATGTGTTAATTAGAATCTACATCTCCTATTTCTTGATTTTTCTTGTCTCATTCTTAATAAAGTGTTTCATATATTGCTGCTCTTCAACAGGTTCCTCTCTCAGCAAAGATGTGGATCAGACTCCCGCCCACATGTTCAGTCAACCAGGAGGAAACGCCACATTTTCATGTCAACACAGAATTAAAAACTACAACCGAATACTCTGGTACAAACAGTTAAAGGATGGACAGATACAGTACCTCGGGTACATGAATGTAAATACTGGAGTTCCAGAAGATGAAGTTAATATGAAGATTGAAGGAAAAGGAGCTGCAGGCCAAACCTGCACACTAACCATCAACAAAGTGGAGGAGAAAAGCAGTGGAGTTTATTTCTGTGCAGCTAGTCTCCACAGTGCTTCATATCTCTGCTTTTTCAGCACAAAAACCCTCTGATAATGTTTCTTTCAGCTCAGAGTGACAGCCCCTCACACCTGGATCAACAAGCTCTAACCAATGTGGGTTTTTTAATCTAGATTACAGATTAAGGAGGGGGGTTTGAGACAGCCAACACACAAATGCAGCATTTCTGTATTTACTGTAATTATAGCAAAGGAATTCTCTGTGAACTCAACCAAAGTCCAGAAACAGCCCACGGTCATCCACTCAGAATCAGTTCAAAAAAGATGTGTTGGTGCCTCTACATGAGTGATGATCATGTCAAAAGTTTAGGGAGGAAAATCCTAAGGTTTTTTGAGAGATGAGCCGTAAAAAGGGCTGATGTGCCTGTTGTTGACACTCACGAAGTGCATTTTTTCCACTTTTGCCCCTTTTGGATGCCAACATCTCTGAAAAAATGTTTCATTAAGTTCTTGGTTCCTCTGTGGAGGTGGGAGGGGTATCTTGTGCTCTGAAGTTCCTCTGGTACGACACTGAATGACACACGGTTGAATTCTGAGAACAGGAGGATTTAACACCACCCACTGTGGTTTGATGATGGGACGGCTCATTCAGAAATGAAGAGGAGAATCACAAGTGCCAAGAGGGATGACAGCACATGTTGTCAAGTGAGGGAGTGAGAAAATACCAATGCTATTTTTTTCTATACTGAGGTCAGAATCAAATTCTGTTGTCATTGTACATGTCACAAGTCCATTGCAATGAAATTTTTTGTGACAGTCAAGCCATCCAAGAATAAACAAAAGACAGTGACACCTACACGGGGGAAAGGACCAGGAAAACTGTGGAGTTTCCAGCAGAGCACAGCTCTGTTTTCTTAGATCAGAGACGGGAGACCAGGAGGGAGGAAGAGGGAAAAAAGGCTGCCCGATACTATGTTTCTAAGCGATGCAGTATGGGATAAAGAAAAAAATGAGGGGTAAAGACGATTAAGATTAAGTCTGCCTATGTGTGTGTATGTGTCAGCCATGTCCTCGTCTCTACTTCAGTCCCACTTATTGTCTTTGCCGTCTGATAACTGATGATGAGGGAGACAGACTCAAAGAGTTTTGATCTAGATCAAAGTTCACAGAATGAAGAGGTTGGGGTCAGACCAGGGTTGAGCATCTTGTTTGCATAAACCTCCAGGAGAGTTAAGAGATAACAGCCTCCAAGGCCGGTGCAGGGGAGCCACTAAAGATGAACTGTTTGGGGTCAGGCCGACTGTAATTATCCATCTGCCCTTTAGTCTCTCTGGTTCTGTGATGGCTTTATTTGAAATATCTGAATCTGAGTGGCAAATTCATGCGAGCCGGCTGGTCACCTTCTTAATGGTGGTGCAAACGAGTACAAGGATCACATCCTGCTTGCACTTAAGGTCACATGTCGCTTGAGTCTGAGTGTTTAAAGCTCTGCATATTCCTTCAGTCAAGACAACTGCCTTAAATGCCAAAAGTCCTGCCAGTGTTTTTTGGACTTTGGATTTATGATAACAGGTTTCCTGCTGTTTTGAGTTAGCAATTTCCTGATCTATCACAATCAGGTACCAATATTCCACATCCTTTGTAACATGTTCAAGGAAGCAGTTTGAGATGATCTGAGCTCTGTGACACGGTGTCTTATGCTCCTGTAAGAGTCCATCAGAAGATGGTCCACTGTGGTCATGAAGGGATGGACATGGTCAGCAACAATCCTCAGGCTGGTTGTGGTTGGGACCAATCAGTTCAAGTCCCAACACTACCAAGTAGGTTTGGCAGCTGGAGAGGAGCTAACTGATCCACTGAGCACTGCCCAAGTGCTCTTGAGCACCTGCTGCCTATCTGTGAACATTCAGTCCAAATTTGGTGAAATTCTGATCCTGATCTCCAGAGATACATGTGAAAAAGGCAGAGAAGGTCTCTACAGAAAAAGCTTTTATCATCAATCAATCTAAAAACAGATGAAACATCAGAAATAAAATCACTTTAAATAATCATCCATACTCTTAGCTAAACATGTTGTAGCTGTGAAAAATATGGGTGTGCTTTGTCACACCTTGAGTAGGAAGATCTTGAAAGCTGAAGCCTTGTTGGGTTCATTTCTCTGCTCCTAAAGCTCCACCCCAGAGGAACTGCCTGTTAATTTGCTTAAAGAAGGTTTTATGAGAAGAGGAGGCTGGAGAAAGTCAACACATCCGCTCTTACACATGCTCAACATGATCAGCTTTTTTTTATAATCATCCATCTGAAAATCTTTCTGGCTTCAGGTAAAATCACAGCAGGTTTAATAGCATGAGTTAGAGGTTAATTTGCATATCACTGAAACTGTTTGTTGCTCCATTTAAGGCTTGATTAATTCTACTATGTTGTTTTTACTCTCTCCACAGGCTCTTCTCTCAGTGAAAAGGTCCACCAGACTCCGCCAGACATTTACAGAAAAATAGGAGAAGCAGCCATCATCAGCTGCAAACATGAAATCCCAAACTATGATAGAATCCTCAGGTACAAGCAGACACACGGACAGATGTAGCTTTTGGGGTACATTGCTTTTACCAATCCAGAAGTAGAGAAAGGTGTGAAAGTGAAGATTGGAGGGAGTGGAGCTCAAAGCAAGAACTGCACATTAACAGTTGAAGAAATCGACGTGAATAGTAGTGCAGTGTATTTCTGTACTGCTAGTTTCCACTGTGTGAAATATCTCTGCTCATCAGTACAAAAACCTCGTCTCTAATATCTCTGTGTCTCTGTATTAAAGTTCACAGCCTCTCCTTACACCTGCAATAAACCACTGCAACCAACATCAGTGTACCCATTCACAAAGATCATCAGAATCACTCACTTCCTCTTCTTACTTTGTCATCAAGCTGAGTTTATAGAGGAGAGAGCAGGAGAGCCTCTGTGACCCCCAAACCAGTGGTGATCATGGACGGAAAAACTCCAGGGAAGTTTGTCCTTTTCCCTTTTTTGTTCCCTTACTCAGGGTTGTGACCAAAAAAGTGGGCAAAGATAATCCAGGAGTGGCCTTAAAAATGTTTTGAAAAATATGAAAGACTTCAATTTACAGAGCTAGGAACACTAACTAGGGTTAGATACATTCGCCGGACCGATACATTGGCCGATTATAGCCCTTTTCAAAGTAATCAACATCGGCCAGAGTTTTGCCGATGTAATGCCGATATATTTTTAATTTCTCATAAAACAGTAAACGCTGTTTGGTGTCCAAGCCGCGCATAATGATGACATGGAAGATGGCGACGCGCGTTGGTGGCAGCTCTTCTTAGCTCTCTGCTCATGCTGTGTGTATAGATGACTTGCCTACACTCACACGGAGTTGCTCTTTTAAGCCTGAAGGTCCGACATGACAAGCAACTTCCCGCGGTGCACAATGTCCCGCTGCTGCTGGACACAGACAGACCACCGGGCCCTCTGTTAGTTCGGTTCGGATCAGCCTCACAGGCAGACCAGGCACCGGAGAACAGTTTTCTGACCGACGCCACCTCTGTCGTTCTCAATACTGATGAATCGGACCTTCTGGTGGCAGGGGATCAGTTTAGCTATGACTGTTTTCCTGTGATTATGACAGAAATCTGGCTTAATCCACTTGTTCCCGACACGGAAGCTAAGCCAACTAGCTAGCGAGCTAACTAGCATTAGCACAGCTCCTCGGAGGCTACGTCATCATCAGCAGACTCATTTAGGGTAGGCTTCATTGTAGCTGGGGACTTTAATCAGGCTGTTTAAATAAGTTTGTGAAATATGTGCAGTGTCCCACAAAATATTTTGATTTCCTCACGCACATTACCCCATGTTTACAATAAAAACCTGCTTCTGATAAACTAATGAGGACTGAAAGGCAGATGTGACAAAGAGTTCATAAACAATCTTTATATTTATATTTTTAAAAAGGTAATTTGCTTTATTTTGCAGGAGTTTGCCTCAGTTTAACACACTCTTTTATTTTGTACTTGAAAGCTGCAGAGAAGGAAAATAAAAGATGCCTATAAAAAGAATGATACCTTAAGTGTTTTTGTTCCATTCCTGTTAAAAACTTTTAAAAAAGTTGTTCTATCTTTACAGAAGTCTTCCTCTAATTTTCATCAACAAGAAGTACAAGATACAGAATGACTATTTTTTTTAAGGTGATCTAATTAATTTCACAGAAGTTCAATGCATTTTTGCAGGTTTTTGTACTCCAAATTTCCTCTCTGGTGTAAAGTTTATCAAATACTCAAGGACAAACTATTGTGTATTCATATATATATTCGCCATTTTTTCCCCCTCAATCGGCCGATTAATCAGTAATCTTTATTTTTTTCTGACAAATATTGGTAACGGCATCGGCTTCAAAAAATCCATATCAGTCGGGCCCTTATACTAACTTACTAGTAAAAATATCAGAAAATTGCCCTGTCTCAAACAATTTATCACAGATAGTAGAAAATATTTCCGCATCCACATCCAGAGTCGGAGTCAGAGTCACCAAACCCTAATCATTTCCCCTTGTGCCTTGACCAATGCCCCCTGAAAAAGTAATACAATAATCAGGAGAGAACATCTCGGCAAAACTGTCAAAATCTGGCCTAGCCTGCACAATATTAAAAAGTTCTTTTTAAATAATTTCTTCCATTTACATCTGGATTCTGATCACCTCCAAAATATAATCAATTATTCATTGTGCCATGACCCTGGAAATTTTGGTAAAATGAGTTTAGAATTTTTTTAGTTATAGGCAGATGAATTAAAAAGTTTCCTAGCTCTCTCAGTGTCGAATAATTCGGAAAAAAAAAATCCTGGATCCACACCACGGTTTGGATCACCACCAAAATGAAGGTGTGTATTTCTTTTGCCAAGACTTAAATGCTGATGAGATGTGATAAAGTTTGTTAAATAGTTTTTGTGTTATGACATTAATGTGGAAAAGTGTTCTATTTGCATTGTGAAGAATTAAAAAAAAATCCTTGGATCTGTATTGGGAGTACGATCACCACCAGAAGTTAATCCGTTTTTCCATTTGCCATGACCAACATCACCTGAAAACTACATCCAATATGTGGAAAAGGGTTAAAGCTCATAATAATCAGAAATACTTTTTAATGGGCTGCAGCACTAAAGTTTAGAGAGGCTGGTCTAACTGAGAGGATTTCCTTTAAAGGAGGAGGAGACAGCCAACATAAGAGCCTACACTTTACTGTGATGAACAGAGAGCAGCAATAATCCCACTGATGTGAAATTCAGTCAGAAAGAACATCAACATGATCATTTTATTCTGTCTGATCTTTAATGCTCTTCCTGTTTCAGGTAATCACACATTAAGACTTTTTACATTTGACTGTTGTCAATATTTTGACAATATCTGATTGGTTATTTAGATTTTTAGAAACATTTAGGGCTGCAGTAGTAATTTATTTTGTTAATTAAATTCTCCATGTCATATATTGATTTTCTTGCTCTCATTCTTAATAAAGTGCTTCATTTATTGCTGCTCTTCAACAGGTTCCTCTCTCGGCAAAGACGTGGATCAGACTCCCGCCCACATGTTCAGTCAACCAGGAGGAAACGCCACATTTTCATGTCAACACAGAATTAAGTTGTACTACATAATATTGTGGTACAAACAGTCAAAGGACCGTCAGATGCAGTTCCTTGGGTACATGGATACAAATATTGGTTATCCTGAAGATGAAGTTAATATGAAGATTGAAGGGGGAGCAGCTGCAGGCCAAACCTGCACACTAACCATCAACAAAGTGGAGGAGACAAGCAGTGGAGTTTATTTCTGTGCAGCTAGTCTCCACAGTGCTTCATATCTCTGCTTTTTCAGCACAAAAACCCTCTGATAATGTTTCTTTCAGCTCAGAGTCACAGCCCCTCACACCTGGATCAACAAGCTCTAACCAATGTGGGCTTTTTTAATCTAGATTACAGATTACAGAGGGGGGTTTGAGACAGCCAACACACAAATACAGCATTTCTGTATTTACTGTAATTACTAGGGGTGTAACGAAATGGTTAACTCACGAAACGATACGAAATACGAAACAGGGCTCACGATACGAAATACTCACGATACGAAATAAAGATTAAGGAAAATCCCCGACAATAGGAAGTTGTGCAAAAATCTCATTTTCTTTATTTTCTTCCTAATGCAAAAAAATAATAATACAATACAAAAATATTGCTGCATCAGTACAAAATGAATGCTCTTTGAAAAAAACTAAATTGTAGTTTTTTTCCCCTTATTTAGACTACAGTGCAAATACAAACATAAAATCTCAATAAAAAATGCTTTGTTGTTGTAACAATCAGGATAAGCACATTCGTGAATGAAAACAAAAACAAATAACAGTCCTCAGAGCTGCAGTTTAGACCTATAAATGTCTGAACTGTGAACTATAATATTTAGCCTATAACAGTGCATATACTTCTGATCTTCAAGTATGATCAAATTCTGTCAACTCAACAGTAGATGCAAAAATCAAATATTGTTTTTTATGCAGACTTACACAAACATAGTGGGGCATTTCTAAGGTTTGTTATGTGTTCAATGTGGATTTTAATGTTTCCTATAAATTGATGGTCAGTGAAGGGAGCAGGAAGGCGGGGCGAGCGGGTCAGAGTTCAGAAGGGGAGAGTTGTGCGTGTGTGTTTGAGCGAGGAGGGAGAGAGCCGTTAGCAGGAGGTCCAGAGATTACTACTCACTGTTTTGTTTGCGAATTAAAATTGTAGTTGGCGTGGTCACAGCCCACAGTGACTGTTAAATAAAAGCACGTATTCGCAAGCCGGAGTCCCCTTTATTTTAACGTCCGACGGACGTCACAATACAGCCGCTGCCTGTCTGCAGTTCAAAGTAGTTGGTCGTTGTTCTCGCCGCAGTATACGGCAAACTGTAGCGGCATATTTTGCACACAGTTGTTGTTTTGTCCGCAATCTTCTCACCGTTCTCTCGTCTTTTACATGGGAAGCCTAAATAGGTCCACACAACCGATTTATTTGACGAAGGAGCATCAGCTAATTCCCCCACTTCGTCCTCCTCCATATTGCAGCAAGTGTTTAGCTACGGAAGGCGAGAAGGTTTATTTCGTCCTTTTATTTCGAGCGTCTTTGAATTTTATTTCGTCATTTTTTTATCTCGCGAAATTTCGTGGCACGAAATTCGTTTCACCCCTAGTAATTACAGCAGAGTCATTTCAGATGAACTCAACCAAAGTCCAGAAACAGCCCACGGTCATCCACTCAGAATCGGACCAAAAAAGATGTGTTCGTGCCTCTACATGAATGATGAACATGTCCAAAGTTTAAGGAGTAAAATCCTAAAGTTTTTTGAACGATGGGTCTTAAAAAAGGCTGTTGTGCCTCCCCTAAATATCATGAAGTGAAATTGTTCCTGTGTTGCCACTTTAGGATGCTAACACCTCTGAAAAAAATCAAAGAAAACTTACTGAAATGTACTGTTGAATAAAAATATATTTTCATGCACATTATTTCCACCATTTGTTTGTCATGCATCACAATGAATAATAATGAAAGACATGATGTCTGGTGTCCAGATCCTCACACTAAGACATGTCTCTGTAAGTTGTTGGTTCCTCTGTGGAGGTGGGAGGGGTATCTTGTGCTCTGAAGTTCCTCTGGTACGACACTGAATAACACACGATTGAATTGTGAGAACAGGAGGATTTAACACCACCCACTGTGGTTTGATGATGGGACAGCTCATTCAGAAATGAAGAGGGGAATCACAAGTGCCAAGAGGGACTCATGAAACTCAACATGATGATCATCCTGTGCTGCATGTGCCTGAATATTATTCTAGTATCAGGTAAAGTTTGGTCATTGTTTGCAGTTTCCTCATCAACATCATTTTGAAGCCCGTCTGTCACATCTGTGTACATGCAGACTCTCTAAATGGAGAATATCTTTGAACAGGTTCTTCCCTCAGTGATCAAGTCCACCAGCCTACAGCGGACATCTACAGCAGACCAGAAGAGACGGTCCACATGAACTGCTCACACAGCATTAGCAGTAGCAGCTACAACCAGATCCTCTGGTACAAGAAGCCAGTGGGACAGACACAGCTCCAGTTCCTGGGATACATGAACTATGAGGATTCAACATTAGAAGAGGAGGTGAAAGTAAAGATAGAGGGGGGTGCGAGCAAAGACCAGACCTGCACCTTGAAAGTTGAAAACGTGGACCTGCAGTGGAGTGTATTTCTGTGCAGCAAGTATACACAGTGTCACAGATCACTGCTCCTCAGCACAAAAACCTCCCATTCATCTTCAGTCTCTCACACCTGGACTCCTGTCTCTTATAATGTGGTTCAGATCTGATCAGAACTTTCTGGGGCTTGTGTTGTGTGTTGGGAGCTGGTGTGACAACTGCAAAGAGTTAATGCAGACTGAGTATGATTCACCATCAGGGGGCGTTATTTCTAAACAATTTCAGAAGTTGTCAAGTGAGGGAGTGATGGTAAATGGATTTTAGCTTATAGTGTTTTCTAGTCTTTTGACTGCTCAAAGCTTTTTAAGGACCACATCACAAATGCATGCGGTTGAAGGTTTAATGAAGGTTTAGGAATAGGAGGAATGACAGTCATGAACATGTGACGTGAGATATGTTGAGAGATGAGCTGTCTGGAAGGACATGGTAAGATTGGCAGAGGGAGACTCAGCGTGTGGAGGTTTTGTCTCATCGTGTTCTGCCCGAGCTGATCCTCGCCCACAAAAAAGTAATGTGGAATGGAGATCAGCTAAGAATGGACAGACAAGCATTATGTGACAAGCTTGAGATGCCCCATGTCCAAGAATCTGAAGAAGCCTAAAAATGTTAGCTTTACTCTCAGTAACGTGAACGACAGTAGATGCTATGGTGGAGCAGTACGACTGATAGCAACTCAAATGTTGGGTTCAATGTGCTGGAGCGAGGTGTAGAGGATGCCTCCTGGAGGTAAGATTAGGTTTAGTAGCTGTGGAGCCAGTTCGAGATTAAAGGTTTGTGATGGCAGTGGAAGTATGGGTCCTTGTTAGGAATCTCATCGATTCCTGAGATGTTGGAGTTTGTAAGTTTCGACTTTCTTGACCGTTTTGGCCCCCAAAAGATGTTTGCTGTTGTCATGGATAAATCCATAAAGGGCAGATGGTGGAGACTGAAACTCAGAGTCAATGGAACCTGAGGTCAGTTCATAGACCTGATCATTTTAATGTCTTGTGATGAATACACAGTGGGACCCAAGCTGGAACAAGCTCCTTGAGCTGAGGACTTGACCATTGTTAGTCAAACTAACTTAGCCTAAAACTGACGTTTAGCCCTCTTTCTGAGGTGGATTACTGATTTCCAAACGTTTTGGTTGGATGATAATGTTTTTCCAGCACTTAGAGCTGAATGTGGCAAATTAACCCAAGGTATGAGTTTAGTTGAATGCTGGTGTTAGATGACTTTTGTTCAACGCTACATTAAGAGACTTGCGCAAAATGGCTTGTGTTAGTCCACGTTTTTGGCCATGCACTAGTGTTGAGTAAAACTTGAGTCGTATGCTCATGATAGACCTGTTGTTGAATGCATAGCAGCGATTAGATGATTGAACATGATGCTTCCATATAACATCATTTTTTTCTGTTATATATTATTTATTTCTGATGGAGCTGCTCTCCTCTCTGACTGACCCCTTAGTCATGAGATCCAACATGCTGGTGTCCAGTTATTGGCAAGGTTATTGACCCTGTAGTCTTAAAGGTGCTGAGCTTTGGGACGTTGCTCATAATGTTGTGGGCCATGATTGGTGTTAGAGGGGCTCGAATGAATGATGTGGCCTGTTGAGGTCATGGCTATGGATCAAAAGAGCTGGATGACGGAGCTGCATGGAACGGAATTATTTGTTTCTAAATGTTAAAACCTGACTATCCACAAAGGGGACTGTGGTGGCTGGCTGTGGCAGGGAGTGCTGGCTGGTCGGGGCAGCGAGCTGAGCTTTGTGTCTGGCTGACACTGGAGGATACCTGGTTGAAGAAGCTCACTGTGAATTGTGGTCTGAACCATGAATACGGAGTTCAGAATCGATGGTGAGTAGTTGCTGTTGATTCAGTGTTTTATGAGATCAGTATGCGGCACGGCCTGTCTGTCTTGAAGAGTTACGGACAAACTGAGTAATGAGGCATGGTCTAGTAGGCTTGTCAGCTGATTGGAGGTGTAGTTTGTGGTGTGGTCCAGCTCCTGAACTTAAGTTAACTCCATGTCACACTTACCCATTTGCACTCACACTCACCCACTGATGGTTGCGAGTTTCTCTGTTTGTTATCCATCAGTATCAACTCACACATTCACGCTGTTCCAAGGCCATTTACACACCACTGACCGAGCAGTGGGAGCTGGGTTCCTGCAACCTCCCAGTTGCTGACCAAGTGAACTATTCAACTGCACCACAAACGCCCCAAGAGAGTGAGAAAACAAACATCAATGTCAATTGTTACTGGATAGAGATCTGGTGACTGTGGAGGCCACTGGAGTACAGTGAACTTATTAACATGTTCAAGGAGGCAGTTTGAGATGATCTGAGCTCTGTGACATGGTGTCTCATCCTCCTGTAGGCGTCCATCAGAAGATGGTCCACTGTGGTCATGAAGGAAAGGACATGGTCAGCAACAACACTCAGGCTGGCTGTGGTTGGGACCAACCAGTTTAAGTCCCAACACAACCAAGTTGGCTTGGTAGCTGAAGAGGAGCTAAATGATCTCCTGAGCATTTCTCTGCTACTAAAGCTCCCCCCAGAGGAACTGCCTGTTCATTTGCTTCAGGAGGTTTTATGAGAAGAGGAGGCTGGAGAAAGTCTACACATCTGCTCTTACACATGCTCAACATGATCAGCTTTTTTATAATAATTCATCTGAAAATCTTTCTGGCTTCAGGTAAAATCACAGCAGGTTTATCAACACGAGTCATAGGTTCATTTGCATATGGCAGAAAATGTTTACTGCTACATTTAACGCATTGGTCATTTCACTTGTCTTGTTTGTACTCTCTCCACAGGCTCTTCTCTCAATGAAAAAGTCCACCAGTCTCCATCGGCCATTCACAGCAAACCAGGAGAAGAAGCCTTCATCACTTGCAGACATGAAATCCCAAACTATAGCAGAATCTACTGGTACAAACAGACACACACACAGATGCAGCTTTTGGGGTACATTGTACATACTGCTCCAAATTTAGAGAAAAATGTTACAGTGAAGATTGGAGGGAGTGCAGCTCAAAGCCAGAACTGCACATTAACAGTTGAAGAAATTGACGTGAATAGTAGTGCAGTGTATTTCTGTGCTGCCAGTTTTCCACAGTGTGAAATATCTCTGCTCATCAGTACGAAAACCTCGTCTTTAACATCTCTGTGTGTCTGTATTAAAGTTCACAGCCTCTCCTTACACCTGCAATAAACCACTGCAACCAACATCAGTGTACCCATTCACAAAGATCATCAGAAGCACTCACTTCCTCTTCTTACTTTGTCATCAAGCTGAGTTTATAGAGGAGAGAGCAGGAGAGCCTCTGTGACCCCCAAACCAGAGGTGATCATGGAAGAGAAAACTCCAGGGAAGGTTAGAGAAAGGTAAAACACAAAAGTGGGCAAAGATAATTGAGGTGTGGCCCTCAAAATCGTAAGTAAAATATGAAAGACTTAAACTCACTGGCCAGAAACATCAACTTCTTGGCAAAAATGTGGGAAAACGCCCTATCTCCAACAACTTTAACATATACTGTATCTGAATAAACTCCTGCATCCACATGTAGAGTCAGATCACCACCAAACCCTGTCATTTTCTCCTTGTGCTATGGCCGATATGTCGTGAAAAATCAGTGGACAACATGTTGGCGAAAACTGTAGAAAACTGGACGAGCCTACATTATCTTAAAATATCATATAAAATATAAAGTTAAGATAGAGGGGGGTGTGAGAAAGACCCGACCTGCATCTTCCAAGTTGAAACTGTGGACCTGCAAAGCAGTCGTGTGTATTTCTGTGGAGCAAGTACACAGTATCACAGAACACTGCTAATGTTTAAGGGGCAGAAGCTTCAAAAACTACAGCAGTTGGTGATTGGATGATCATTCGGGTCATCACACTCATCTCAGACCAATCCATATCAAGCAATACTGCTATTAATGATGTAGCACAAATAGCGGTTACACGTAGCATCTAACAGCTAACAATGGCAAACAACAGTTAACAGCCCTTAGCCACTGACTGTTGTTAGCCATTACAGCTAATGGCTAACAGCCGATAACTGTCGTTTGCCATTGTTAGCCTTTAGCCATTGCAGCTAGCAGCCATCAGCTGTTAGTTTAAACTACCTTAAGACTATTCATTTCAAATTAAATTATACCACACAGATATATCGTATAGCACTTGTATGTAACTTGAACTTTGTCAGGATTTTTCCCTTTACAGTCCGAAGTATTGCTAAGCATTGCTTTCAATGTTCGTACCAACACCTGACACAATTCAGAATAAAGATGACCAGAAGCAGCTGGATGCAATCAAGTGGAATTTTACTTGCAGCAAGGAGTACAACAATACAGGGTGTCAAACAGTCTGAGGTGTTGAACTGAAGCTAATACAATGTCTTCTCTCTTTTATAAGAATGTGTGTGTATGTAACATGTGGGGGGTCGTGAGGTGGAGTGGCCCTCGCACATGCTCCTCATCTCCATGCCGGTTTGAGCTGGTCTGGGATGGTCATGGGTTATCAGGAACAGTGATTAGACTGCACAAGGCCATGTAGTGTGTATGCGTGGCAGATAAATGCAGTTGCTAAGCAGTAACTTTCAAACACGATTCGGACAGGGTAAATAAAGAGATATTCAAATACATGAAAAGATTATATACAATATGTACAAAGGTCAAATCGTTCTTAACAAACCTCGTTAAAGACAATCTCTATCAAGTTTTCCACATGAACTTCTGAGGAAAGCAGATTTCACCGAGCATCACTGAGTACCTAACTGTCATGTCAGTGGAGGACTTCCACGTTCTCTCTCAGTTTCCCAGCAGGGATCCCCCGTCAGGAGAAGAGCAAAAACATGACTTCTCATAGGACAAGCTTCAAGTGACGTTCTTTTCTCCTCTTCTAAAAAAAATCAGTCCATTTCTGAAATACAAAACCCTGCAGATATTGAAACAGCTTCAGAAGCTGCTATTGTTTTCAAATGGGCTTGTTGTCACATCCACAGCTCCCGCCCTCTCTTCCCTGATTAGGCTGAGTAAATGCAGAATTTCAGAATCAGGAAGGTCTGTCTGTGCTAAACATGCTGTAATTATGATAAAATATGGTTGTGCTTTGTCATCCCTTATGTAGGAAGGTCTTGAAAGCTGAAGCCTTTTTGGGTTCATGTCTCTGCTACCAAAGCTCCACCCCAGAGGAACTGCCTGTTCATTTGCTTAAAGGAGGTTTAATGAGAAGAGGAGGCTGGAGAAAGTCTACACATCCGCTCTTACACATGCTCAACATGATCAGCTTTTTTATAATAATTCATCTGAAAATCTTTCTGGCTTCAGGTAAAATCACAGCAGGTTTATCAACATGAGTTAGAGGTTCATTTACATATGGCGGAAACTGTTTACTGCTACATTTAACGCATTGGTCATTTCACTTGTCTTGTTTTTACTCTCTCCACAGGCTCTTCTCTCAGTGAAAAGGTCCACCAGACTCCACCAGACATTTACAAAAAAACAGGAGAAGAAGCCATCATCACCTGCAGACATGAAATCCCAGGCTATAGCACAATTCTCTGGTACAAACAGACAGACAGACAGATGCAGCTTTTGGGGTACATTGTTCATGCTGGACCAGAAGTAGAGAAAGGTGTGAAAGTGAAGATTGGAGGGAACGCAGGTGAAAGACAGAACTGCACATTAACAGTTGAAGAAATTGACGTGAATAGTAGTGCAGTGTATTTCTGTGCTGCTAGTTACCACAGTGTGAAATATCTCTGCTCATCAGTACAAAAACCTCGACTCTAAACATCTCTGTGTCTCTGTATTAAAGTTCACAGCCTCTCCTTACACCTGCAATAAACCACTGCAACCAACATCAGTGTACCCATTCACAAAGATCATCAGAATCACTCACTTCCTCTTCTTACTTTGTCATCAAGCTGAGTTTATAGAGGAGAGAGCAGGAGAGCCTCTGTGACCCCCAAACCAGTGGTGATCATGGGAGGAAAAACTCCAGAGAAGGTTAGGGAAAGAAAAAAAGTGCTTCGGGAGCACAAACCTCACTGATGCATTTCCAACACTATCGAGGGAGTTACAGTCAAAAATGTGGACAAGTGCCCTGTCTCATAATGTTCAACCAATCATTGAAAAAAGAAATCCACATCCAGATGACTATCAAATTAAAGTCTTTGTGAAATAAGCAATATTCCCTGAAAAAGTAATCAAAAATCTGTTGAGAACATGGTTATTGGTGAAAATGTTAAAAACTACCCGAGTTCTGACAATGTGAAAAAATACTCAATAAAGTCAAAGCAGATTTAGATCAACATGATGATATAGGCACTGATTCCCTGTGCCATGACCAACATTCCCTGAAAATTTGATAATAGTTTGTTGAATAGTTTTTTGTGTTATAAGCATTAAAGTGGAAAAGTTTTCTATTTTCATTGTGAAGAAACCAACAAAAAAATATCCTTGGATCAGCACTGGGATTAGGATCACCACCAAGATCCAATCACTTTTCCCATTTGCCAGACTTCATCCAATATGAGGAAAAGTGCAAAATATAAAAATGATAAGAAATACTTTTGAATGGGCTGCAGCACTAAAGTTTAGAGAGGCAGGTCTAACAGAGGACTTCCTTTAAAGGAGGAGGAGACAGTCAACATAAGAGCCTACACTTTACTGTGATGAACAGAGAGCAGCAATAATCCCACTGATGAGAAATTCAGTCAGAAAGAACATCAACATGATCATTTTATTCTGTCTGATCTTTAATGCTCTTCCTGTTTCAGGTAATCACACATTAAGACTTTTTACATTTGACTGTTGTCAATATTTTGACAATATCTGATTGGTTATTTTGACTTGAGAACATTTAGGCTGCAGTGGTCATTTAACGTGTTAAAAAGCTTCTTGCTCTCATTCTTAATAAAGTGCTTCATTTATTGCTGCTCTTCAACAGGTTCCTCTCTCAGGAAAGATGTGGATCAGACTCCCGCCCGCATGTTCAGTCAACCAGGAGGAAACGCCACATTTTCATGTCAACACAAAATTAGTAACTACTATGCAATTCTGTGGTACAAACAGTTAAAGGACGGACAGATGCAGTACCTCGGGTACATGAATGTAAATACTGGAGTTCCTGAAGATGAAGTTAATATGAAGATTGAAGGAGGAGCAGCTGCAGGCCAAACCTGCACGCTAACCATCAAAAAAGTGGAGGAGAAAAGCAGTGGAGTTTATTTCTGTGCAGCTAGTCTCCACAGTGCTTCATATCTCTGCTTTTTCAGCACAAAAACCCTCTGATAATGTTTCTTTCAGCTCAGAGTCACAGCCCCTCACACCTGGATCAACAAGCTCTAACCAATGTGGTCTTTCAAATCTAGATTACAGATTACAGAGGGGGGTTTGAGACAGCCAACACACAAATGCAGCATTTCTGTATTTACTGCAATTACAACAGAGTCATTTCAGATGAACTCAACCAAAATCCAGAAACAGCCCACGGTCATCCACTCAGAATCAGTTCAAAAAAGATGTGTTGGTGCCTCTACATGAGTGATGATCATGTCAAAAGTTTAAGGAGGAAAATCCTAAGGTTTTTTGAGAGATGAGCCTTACAAAGGGCTGATGTGCCTGTTGTTGACACTCATGAAGTGCATTTTTTCCACTTTTGCCCCTTTTGGATGCCAACATCTCCGAAAAAATGTTTCTGTAAGTTCTTGGTTCCTCTGTGGAGGTGGGAGGGGTATCTTGTGCTCTGAAGTTCCTCTGGTACGACACTGAATGACACACGGTTGAATTCTGAGAACAGGAGGATTTAACACCACCCACTGTGGTTTGACGATGGGACGGCTCATTCAGAAATGAAGAGGGGAATCACAAGAGCCAAGAGGGACTCATGAAGTGAGTAAGAGAGTGAGAAAATAACGATGTCAACTTTTACTATACTAAGATCAGAATCAGAATCAGACTTTCATTGTCATTGCGCGTCATAAGTCCAGAGCAACAACACTTTTCGTGACAGTTGACCCGTCCAAGAACAATCAAAAGACATTGACACTTACAGGGAAGACAGGAACAGGAAGACTGTTGATATGCCAGCAAGATCAGCATCCCATGTTCTTAGATGAGGAAAAGGATAAAAGGAAAGAGGAAGAGGGGAATAAAACGATACTTCTAAGAGAAGCAGTGTGGGATTTTGAAAAACAACAAAAAAAACAAAACTCAGAACATAAGCAACATAAAAGAACATTACAATAAAATTCGAAGACAGGCATGTATGATTGGGGCAGGGTCGAGGAGGAAGAGTTTGGTGGCACAGACACTAGGGGGATCCTAGCCACACTAGGCAACCTTACTGCTGCATGGGAGGAAGGAGGAGATGAGGGGGAAAGATGGCATTGAGCTGGAGGAATGTGCGTATTGTGTGTGCCTTTAGTGTGTGTGTATGCGTAAGCCTGTGTCCCCGTCTCTACTTCAGTCCCCTCATTGTCTTTGCCATCTGATGATCTGATGGACTCGGAGAGTTCTGATCCAGAGCAAAGTTTACAGGAGGAGGAGGTTGGGGTAGGACCAGGGTTGAGCATCTTGTTTGAATAAACCTCCAGGAGAGGGAAGAGATAACAGCCTCAAACACCAGTGTAGTGGAGCCACTGAAGATCAATTGTTTGGGGTCAGGCCAACTGTAAATATCAATCTGCGTTTAGTCTCTCTGGATCTCTGATGGCATTGTTTCAAATATCAGAATCTGTGTGGCCCATTCAGCTGAGCTAAGCAGAAAACTTCTACGTGGTGTAATCCAGCATGCAAAAGAGTTCAAGAATCACATCCTGCCTTCGATTAAGCTCACATATCAATTAAATAGAGTGTGAGTGTTTTCAGTCCTGTACATTCCTTCAGCTGTGATGGGGAGCTTCTCAATTGCCAAAAGTCCTGCCAGTGTCTTCCTACACTTTGTCATAGATCAGGAAACTTTAACTCGAACAGCAGGATACGTGATATCATAAATCCAATTATGTAGGCATCTTCCACATCCCCAACCTTTGGCCTGACTCAGCATGTGTGTGATCCCACCCATAGCAGAGCACAGCACACTCTGGACCTGCCCATTACAAAGGGGGTTAATATTTCAAACGTCAATGTGGTTGATGTTGCCCTGTCTGATCATTTCTGTGTCTTCTTTGACCTGTCTGTTTCTCCCAAACCACCAGCTGGTCCTGCAGTAGTACAGAGGAGACACATAAACAACAGCACAGGCGCTCTGTTCATGGAAATGATAAACTTCGAAAATGCCTCATGTTCTAATGTTGATGATTTGTTGAGCTCTGTTACTTCAAGTGTTTTGAATGTTTTGGACACCATTCCCCTGTGAAAGTTAAAATGGTTAAAAACAAGCAGAAGTCACCATGGAGGAATGACGACTCGGTCAGGGCACAGAAAAGGGAGTGCCGGAGGGCCGAGCGGAAATGGTGAAAGTCAAAACTCCATGTTCATTATGAAATGTATAAAGAAAAGTTGTACGTGCTCAATCAGATCTTACATAGAACTAGGGAGAGGTACTTTTCTGAAATTATTGGAAACTGCAGTAACAACTCGCGTGTCTTATTTGCAGCAGTGAACAGATTAACAAATCCTCCAGCTCCACTGCCATTACAATTAATCTCCACATCTAAGTGTAATGAGTTTGCAGTCTTCTTTTGCAACAAGGTTAAGACCATAAAAAAATGCCATCAATTCCACAGCACCAATAACAACCCTGCAGCCACCTAAACACTTCAAGCTGACACATTTTGCACCTGTGACTGACAAAGCTGTCCAAGAGATCATCACCAGTCTGAGTTCATCCACATGCTGTCTCGATGTGTTACCCACTAGATTTCTGAAGTCTGTGCTTAGCAGTTTGTTACCTCCACTCGCTTAGATAGTTAACATGTCACAACAACCTGGAACATTCCCAAAGGCCTTGAAAACTGCGGTCATAAAGCCTCTCCTAAAGAAGAGCAGTCTTGATGCCACAGTACTGAACAACTACCGGCCCATCTCAAATCTGCCGTTCTTAGGCAAAGTCCTTGAAAAAGTTGTTTACCAACAGCTCACTGACTTTCGCGTAATGAACAACTCATTCCATGTTTTCCAGTCAGGTTTTAGACCCCATCACAGCACTGAGACTGCTCTTATCAAGGTGACAAATGACATCTGCCTTAACACTTGTGCAGGCAAAGTCTCAGTGTTAGTCCTGCTAGATCTGAGTGCTGCTTTTGACACTGTTGATCATGAGATCCTTTTACAGAGACTACTGGGTGGGCATCTCTGGAACTGCCCTACGTTGGTTGAAGTCCTATCTAGAAGATAGGAAGTACTTTGTAGAAATTGGTAACTGTGTCTCAGACTACATGGCCTTGACTTGTGGGGTGCCCCAGGGGTCAATCCTGGGACCCCTCCTGTTCAATCTCTACATGCTGCCTTTAGGCCAGTTAATACAAAGTACTAATATGTCCTACCACAATTATGCAGATGACACTCAGATCTATGTCTCACTGACAGCAGGTGAATATGGACCAGTGGATTCACTCTGTCACTGCATCCAACAGGTCAGTGTGTGGATGCAGAAAAACTTTCTCCAGCTAAATTCAGACAAGACTGAAGTCATCGTGTTTGGTCCACAGAAAAAAAGAGATAGTGTCAACAGTCACCTCCAGTCTCTCGCTCTAAAACCTACAAATCAGGTTCGAAATCTCAGGGTAATAACGGACTCAGAGTTGAACTGCAGCCTTTTACCATCTAAAAAACATCGCCAAAGTCAAAGGTATAGTGTCTAAACCTGACTTGGAGAGACTTATCCATGCATTTGTCTCTAGTAGGTTAGATTACTGTAACAGCCTGCTCACCGGCCTCTCCAAACAAGCTGTAAGACAGTTGCAGTACATCCTGAACGCTGCTGCTCGGGTCCTGACCAGAACCAGGAAGTACGAGCACATTAGTCCTGTGCTCAGGTCCCTACACTGGCTTCCTGTGACTCAGAGAATAGACTTTAAAGCGGCTCTGCTTGTGTACAAGTCTCTCCATGTCCTTGCACCAAAGTACATCTCTGACATGTTAGTGCCATATGAACAATCTCGGACTCTGAGGACCTCAGGGACCGGCCTTTTGCTGGTGCCTAGAGTCAGGACTAAACATGGAGAATCAGGGTTCCAGTTTTATGCAGCTAAAATCTGGAACAGTCTTTCTGAAGATGTGAGACAGGCCTCTACTCTGACAATGTTCAAATCTAGGCTTAAAACAACTCTATTTAACTGTGCTTATGACTGAAAGGATCTTATCTGTGCTCTTCTTTTTAAATTTATTTTATAATGATTAATGTTGATTTTATGTTTTATTGTGATTTTGATGCATTTTTCTTGTTCTGTAAAGCACTTTAAATTGCCTTGTGCATGAATTGTGCTCTACAAATAAACCAGCCTTGCCAATGGATGCAAACAAAAGACACATGATCCTCCACTTTGCCCAGGACTCCAACATGTTTCCCGCTGAAAATGTCCCATTGGGGCAGGCCGGTCCTCTTTTTTACTCGCTCGTTGTTGAGAAAATTTGGTTGATGGTGTTGAGAGACCTTTAGATCTGTTAACTGTAGAGGCAACTGGAGAACTGTGAACTTATTATGATCAAGGAAGCAGTTTGAGATGATCTGAGCTCTGAGACATGGTGTCTTATCCTCCTGTAAGTGTCCATCAGAAGATGATCCACTGTGGTCATGAAGGAAAGGACATGGTCAGCAACAACACTCAGGCTGGCTGTGGTTGGGACTGACCGGTTCAAGTCCCAACACAACCAAGTTGGCTTGGTAGCAAGAGAGGAGCTAACTGATCTCCTGAGTACTGCCCGAGTGCTCTTGAGCAGCTGCTGCCTATCTGTGAAGATTCAGTCCAAATTTGGTGACATTCTGATCCCGATCTCCAGAGATACATGTGATAAAGTCAGAGGATGTCTCTTCAGAAGAAGACTTTATCATCACTATTTTTGGTTTTTAGTTTAATCAAAAAACAGATAAAACATCAGCAATAAAGTCATTTTAAACAATCATCCTTTCCATGAACTAAACATATTGTAGCTGTGATAAATATGGGTGTGCTTTGTTACAACTTGAGCAGGAAGGTCTTGAAAGCTGAAGCCTTTTTGGGTTCACATCTCTGCTACTAAAGCTCCACCCCAGAGGAGCTGCCCGTACATTTGCTTAAAGGAGGTTTTATGAGAAGAGGAGGCTGGAGAAAGTCTACACATCTGCTCCTTCTCATGCTCAACATGATCAGCTTTTTTATAATAATTCATCTGAAAATCTTTCTGGCTTCAGGTAAAATCACAGCAGGTTTATCAACATGAGTTAAAGGTTCATTAGCAGGGCCCTGAAATTGTTTGTTGTTACATTTAAAGTGTTGGTAAATTCTCCTGTCTTCTTTTTACTCTCTCCACAGGCTCTTCTCTCAGTGAAAAGGTCCACCAGACTCCACCAGACATTTACAGAAAAACAGGAGAAGAAGCCATCATCACCTGCAGACATGAAATCTCAAACTATAACGTTATGCTGTGGTACAAGAAGCAAGTGGGACAGACACAGCTCCAGCTCCTGGGATACATGAGCGCTAATTTTCCAACATTAGAGGAGGGGGTGAAAGTAAAGATAGAGGGGGGTGCGAGCAAAGACCAGACCTGCACCTTGAAAGTTAAAAACGAGGACCTGCAAAGCAGTGGAGTGTATTTCTGTGCAGCTAGTATACACAGTGTCACAGATCACTGCTCCTCAGCACAAAAACCTCCCATTCATCTTCAGTCTCTCACACCTGGACTCCTGTCTCTTATAATGTGGTTCAGATCTGATCAGAACTTTCTGGGGCTTGTGTTGTGTGTTGGGAGCTGCTGTGACAGCTGCAAAGAGTTAATGCAGACTGAGTATGTTTCACCATCAGGGGGAGTTATTTCTAAACATAACAGATGTTGTCAAGTGAAAGAGTGAGAAAATATAAATGCCAATTGTTACTGGATTGAGATCTGGTGACTGTGGAGGCCATGAGTACAGTGAACTTATTATGATGTTCAAGGAAGCAGTTTGAGATGATCTGAGCTCTGTGACGTGGTGTCTTATCCTCCTGTAAGTGTCCATCAGCAGATGGTCCACTGTGCCCTGAGCAAAATGTATTTTATACATGTATGCTATGAGTATTCTCATTTTATACTAAAACTGAGGCAGTGTAATGAAGTTCACTTTTTATATACTATATTTTACATACTTAAGAATTGTATCGTAACTTATACTTGACTCATACTGCAAAGTATAAAAAAAGTTTAAGACTAAGTACATTAATTCTAAGGGCTTTAATTTTTTAGACCAGGTGCAGACACACCTGCCCTGTGCTGTGCCTGTGCAGCACGGACGGGGTGTGTCCAGGGCACATTGCAAGTTTCATCCACAGCACAGTCCGGCACAGCGAGGCGCAGCCACGCCTCTGTCCCTCCCCCCGTGCAAGTGACAGAGAGGGAGGAGACAAGGCGTGAGTGGGTTTGACACAGCCGAGTGTCATCTTCACCAATCAAATGAACGCCTCTACTTGCCTTTAAATGCCGCCGACTCTACTTGCAGGCGAGGCGCAGCGTCTGATTGGTCTGTCTGATCCTCGCCACCACGACCACAGTGTGCTGGAAAGACTTGGAGACGAAGACGGTCAGAGCCGCTGTCACTTTTACAGCTACTGGGAGAGTGCACGGGCCATCGGGGTGTCACCGTGTGGACCACCTCACAGGACAGAAGTAATCTGTTCCTATATCATGAATAGGAGTAAAAGATTAAGTGACAGTTATATTTAAACACAGCAACAGGCTAATCCGTTCATCATGCTTGTGATCCACCTACATTCCTGGTTGGTCATCACCAAATAGCAGAACCTTTGGTGATATATTCTCTCCCAGTATCTCCTCATCATCTTCCTTGCAATAATGTACTCCATCTTTTTAGATCATGCTAAGAATAAAAACTAAAACAGAGAAATATGGGCAATCACAGGTAAATCCTTAAGACACCAAGTGAAAGACATTTATTTAGCGAGCATCTCTCTCTATTTTCTTAAATTTTATGAGATGAGAGAAGCCAGATATATACTCCAAATCAGATGATGAGGCTGTTTGTGGTTGGTTTGAGAGATGTGAACTCATTAGTTTGCATCACTCTTCCTGATGCCATCAGGTTAAGTTTCCATTATGACAAACGTCTTTAATTTGACATCAGATGTGAAAGGATAATTAATATAGATACAAATGCATATGCTGGTTCAGATGGTTACATTAAAAGGTGGTTGCTGTGATTGTTTATTGCATTAAAATGTGCCTGACACTCTGAATACCTGCCTCTGAGGTTTTGGTGGCACATGAGCACTTTGTGCCTGACAGTCAAATTACCACTGCACCGGGTGTGCTTTGCCTGCACCGAGAATAGACCAGGTTGGAGCTGGTGAGCTTTCAGTGCATCTTCCGCGCAGTTTTTTCGCACAAAAATGTCACTGTCGACACCTACCCCTGGTGTGCTGCCACACCCATCTGGCGCAGATGGTCTACCAAATTGGTTGCGCATGGCGGTGCACAAGACAGAATTAACACTGCGTGGGGTGCGACACACCAGCAAATTAGGGCCCTAAGACTTAAACCTACTTAAATACTAAAATTTAGACTTGCACTTTGGTATACCCTTTACTTCCTTCTACCACAAAGAACTAATAATTAGTGCATTTGATTCAGGTACAGAAAAAGGTCGAGTCATTGTGCTTACATTTAATTTAGCAGAATAAAAAGTTTTTCACTAAATCATTTGCTTTGAAAAACAGAGAAACATTTGACTTGACTTTATTGATCAAGTTCTAGTCCCTTTCATAAGCATTTGGCAATAGCGTTATGTACACAGCATCATCTATTACAACAAGAACATATTTTGTTTTTATCATATCATGCCGGACAGCATAAACAGTTTGGTTTTGAACTCATATATGAAAGTACTTTTTACACTGACCTGTGAATCTTTACATACAGTTCTGTCTGATTAAGAAAGTACCTCAACTACAATACAACAGAGTTTGGTTCATTAATAAAAAGCAGACAATAGATGTGAGCATTTTTGTTTAAAAATCACCAAGTCAATAATTAAACAAAATGTATCATATTTCCAGCATACTCCCATACTCCCAAACAAAAAAATGTTTGTGCTTTGTTACAACGAGAAGGAAGATCTTGAAAGCAGAAGCCTTTTTGGGTTCATGTCTCTGCTACTAAAGCTCCACCCCAGAGGAACTGCCTGTTCATTTGCTTAAAGGAGGTTTTATGAGAAGAGGAGGCTGGAGAAAGTCGACACATCTGCTCTTACACATGCTCAACATGATCAGCTTTTTTATAATAATTCATCTGAAAATCTTTCTGGCTACAGGTAAAATCACAGCAGGTTTATCAACATGAGTTAGAGGTTCATTAGCAGGGCCCTGAAATTGTTTGTTGTTACATTTAAAGTGTTGGTAAATTCTCCAGTCTTGTTTTTACTCTCTCCACAGGCTCTTCTCTCAGTGAAAAGGTCCACCAGACTCCACCAGACATTTACAAAAAAACAGGAGAAGAAGCCAACATCACCTGCAGACATGAAATCCAAGGCTATAACTATATTCTCTGGTACAAGCAGACAGACAGACAGATGCAGCTTTTGGGGTACATTGCTTATACTGAGCCAAATTTAGAGAAAAATGTTACAGTGAAGATTTGGAGGGAGTGCAGCTCAAAGCCAGAACTGCACATTAACAGTTGAAGAAATCGACGAGAATAGTAGTGCAGTGTATTTCTGTGCTGCCAGCTACCACAGTGTGAAATATCTCTGCTCATCAGTACAAAAACCTCGTCTCTAACATCTCTGTGTCTCTGTATTAAAGTTCACAGCCTCTCCTTACACCTGCAATAAACCACTGCAACCAACATCAGTGTACCCATTCACAAAGATCATCAGAATCACTCACTTCCTCTTCTTACTTTGTCATCAAGCTGAGTTTATAGAGAAGAGAGCAGGAGAGCCTCTGTGACCCCCAAACCAGAGGTGATCATGGAAGGAAAAACTCCAGGGAAGTTTGTCCTTTTCCCTTTTTGTTCCCTTCCTCAGGGAAGGGAACAAAAAAGGGTGCAAAGATAATCCAGAAGTGGCCGTAATTTTTTTTTTTTTTTAAAGCCTGAAAGACTTCAAGCATCTAGCTAAACAATGTATCACAGATAGTTGAAGATATTTCTGCATCCACATCAGAGTCAGAGTCAGATCATGACCAAACCCCAAATCATTGCCCCTTGTGCCTCGACCAATACTCCCTGAAAATGTAATCAAAAATCTTTAGAGAAAATCTCAGCAAAGCTGTCAAAATCTGGCCTAGCCGGCACAATGTTAAAAAGTTCTTATATAATTTTCTAGATACACATCTGCTTTCTGATCATGTCCAACATATAATCAATTATTCATTGTGCCATGACTGTACTCCCTGAAACTTTTGGTAAAATGAGTTGAGAAAATAAATATTGGCAAATAAATGTAAAACTGTCCTACCTTTCTCAATGACAAATTATTCTGAAAAAAGTTCCTGGATCCACATCTGGGTTTGGATCACCACCAAAATGTAGGCATGTACTTCTTTTGACTAAAATTCCCATGAAATGTAATAATTTTTTGAACAGTCATTGTGTTATGAGCATACATGTGGAAAAGTGTTCTATTTGCATTGTGGAGAAATAGAAAAAAAAATATCCTTGGATCAAAATCAGAAGTAGGATCACCACCAGAAGAGAATGCGTTTGTCCATTTACTATGACCAACATTACCTAAAAACTACATCCAATATGCGAAAAAGTGTCAAATCTAATAATAATCAGAAATACTTCTTTAAAAAAATGAGCTGCAGCACTTGAGTCTGGAGAGGCTGGTCTAACTGAGAGGATGTCCTTTAAAGGAGGAGGAGACAGTCAACATAAGAGCCTACACTTTACTGTGATGAACAGAGAGCAGCAATAATCCCACTGATGTGAAATTCAGTCAGAAAGAACATCAACATGATCATTTTATTCTGTCTGATCTTTAATGCTCTTCCTCTTTCAGGTAATCACACATTAAGACTTTTTACATTTTCTTGCACTTTCTTAATAAAGTGTTTCATATATTGTTGCTCTTCAACAGGTTCCTCTCTCAGCAAAGACGTGTCTCAGACCCCCGCCCACATCTTCAGTCAACCAGGAGGAAACGCCAAAATTTCATGTCAACACAAAATTAGTAACTACAACCAAATTCTCTGGTACAAACAGTTGAAGGACGGACAGATGCAGTACCTCGGATACATGTTTGGCACTGGAGTTCCTGAGGATGAAGTTAATGTGAAGATTGAAGGAGGAGCAGCTGCAGGCCAAACCTGCACGCTAACCATCAATAAGGTGGAGGAGAAAAGCAGTGGAGTGTATTTCTGTGCAGCTAGTATACACAGTATCACAGATCACTGCTCCTCAGCACAAAAACCTCCCATTCATCTTCAGTCTCTCACACCTGGACTCCTGTCTCTTATAATGTGGTTCAGATCTGATCAGAACTTTCTGGGGCTTGTGTTGTGTGTTGGGAGCTGCTGTGACAGCTGCAAAGAGTTAATGCAGACTGAGTATGTTTCACCATCAGGGGGCGTTATTTCTAAACAATTAAAGATGTCGTCAAGTGAGGGAGAGAGAAAATATCAATGTCAACTTTTACTATACTAAGATCAGAATCAGACTTTATCGTCATTACACATGTCACAAGTTCAGTGCAACAAAAGTTTTTGTGACAGTTCAACCTGTCCAAGAAAAAAAAAAGACAGTCACACCTGCAGGGGAGACTGGAACAGGAAGACTGTTGATTTGCCAGCAAGAGCAGCATACCACGTTCTTAGATGAGAAAAGGGAGAAAAGGAGGTAGGAAGAGGGAAATTGTTTGGCCGTCCCAAACAATGCTTCTAAGACATGCAGTGGGGGATTTAAGAAACACCTCAGCACATAATCAACATAATAAAACATAGCAACAAATCTTTGAGACAAGCATATATGATGGGGGCAGGGTCGAGAAGGGAGGTAGGGTACTGTGATACAGGCACAACACCCTTGCAGTCACACGAGACAGTGGGGGGGGGCAAAATGGCTTTGAGTTGGAGGGGTGTGTGTACTATATGTGCCTTTGTGTGTGTATGTTTAAGCCTGTGTCCTTGTCTCTACTTCAGTACCACCATTGTCTCTGCTGTCTGATAACTGATGACGAGGGAGACGGCCTGGGAGAGATCTGATCCAGAGTAGAGTTCACAGGAGGACGGGGGGTGGGGGATCTAGCTTTAGCTTCTGTCTGCATACCAACAAGGAGAGTGGGGAGTTAACCACCAATGAAGACAACAAATTGTTTGGGGTCAGGCTGACTAATTTTCTGCCTTTAGTCTCTCTGGATCTGTGATGGGGTTTTCCAAATATCTGATTCTGTGTGGCCCATTCAGCCGAGCTGAGCAGTCAGCTTCTTAATGGTGGTATCCAGCATGCAAATGAGTTCAAGAATCGTATCCTGCTTGCAATTAAGCTCACATATGGCTTGAGTCTGAGTGTTTACAGTCCTACACATTCCTTCAGTCATGATGACAGCTTCTCAATTGCAAAAAGTCCTGCCAGCGTCATCTAAACTTTGTGATAGGTCAAGAAATGCAAACTCCAAAAAGCAAAACACCTGTTATCATAAATCCAATTATATAGGGATCTTCCACATCCTCAGTGGACAGAATCAAAAGACAAATGATCCTCCATGTTGTCCAGGACTCCAACGTGTATCTGACTGGAAAAGTCCTGCAGGCCAGTTCTCCTCGACCCGCTCTTCTTGTTGAGAAAATCTGGTCGATGGCGTTGAAGACCTTGAGATCAGGTGACTGCAGTGACATGCGGTCCGGGGAGGCAGGTGAGGCAGTGCCTCACCTGTCATCATGACAGAAAAAGAAAAAATAAAGTGTACATAAATAAATATTAATATTTTCCACTGATATGTGTTAAAAATTCATTTGGAGTATGACTACACATTTCTGCCATTTTATTGAGTAAAAATTGGCGAATTTGAGTTTTTCCGATCAAAACCGGGGCAGAAACCCCGGGTGAGGCAGGGGCGTACTGTGCCTCACGTCTGACTGCATGATCCAATACAAACTGGGTTGCATGACGCGTGCCAGTTTCTGTTCCTCAGCATATTGCCAGTATGAAATTTACAAAAATATTCGTTATACAACGTGACTTTCTGCAGTCTATGTAATGTCTTTTATGTATGTGTGAGAGAACTATTCCTGCTGATCGCACAATAAAGTGCAGAGAAAAGTCAGCAGATGAGGCAGGCAGTACTCTGCCTCAACTCAAGGGGGCGCACTCAAGCTGGCAGGTACTTTCTCGCTGCAGTGCTGGCTTCAACAGAGGCAATTCAAAGTCGGCGCCAAGCTATAAGGCCAGTAGGTCAAGTACCGTGGATCCGTTGCATTATGGAGGATTGTTTTTCAAGACTTTGACTTTTCTCAAAACTGGATTTCCAGTCCAAACAGAGGGTGATAAGTGAAGGAAGACCAACGCCAGAGCTCAAAGGTTTGATTCAAACGACGGGGCAGACGAGTCGTTCTTTTCAAATGGAGTGGTACAAACGAAAAGACTGGTTGTGTGGCTGTCCAGCAAGAAACCGCCTTTACTGCTTCCCTTGCCTTTTATTCTCATCCTGTGATAATGTCTGGACTTACTCTGGATACTGTGACCTGAAAAATTTGCAAAGAAGCCTCTGCAAACATGAAAGATCAGCCACGCACATTCAAAGCCAGATTTCTTTAAAAACTTTTGGAAATTCCAGGATCGATTTGGCATTGGATGAACAACGGAGACTAAATATTAGCATCCTCAATGCTAAGGTGAGGGAAAACCGAGAGATTTTAAAAGACCTGATAAATGCAACCTGTTTTCTAGCCAAACAGGAGCTAGCATTTCGTGGCAACGATGAGAGGGCGAACTCTTCTAATCGGGGTAACTATGTAGAACTGTTACATGCTTTTGCTGAGAAAGATGAGAGGTTAGCTCAACATTTAGAAACATCCACTGTGTTTTCTGGCCTGTCAAACAGGATACAAAATGATTTAATTGAAGCAGTTGGTGATGTGATCAGAAAGGATATTAAAAAGGAGATTAATGCCGCCTCATTTGTTGCAGTAGAAGTAGATGAGACTACTGATGTCACAAACAAAGCCCAGATTTCTGTCATTTTGCGCTATGTGGCTTTAAGTGATGCCTGTGAAGTGAAGGAGGCGTTTTTAGGCTTTGATGACGTAAGCAACGACAGACGAGCCCCTGCTATTGCTGCTTATGTCTTGGGAGTGTTGGAGAAATACAGCTGTGTTGAAAAGTTAGTGGCTCAAACTTATGACGGGGCTGCCATGATGGCATCAGAGCTTAATGGAGTGCAGGCCAAAATTAAAGAGAGGGTGCCTGAGGCCATGTTTACTCACTGCTATGCACACAAACTAAACCTAGTCCTGATGCATTCAGCTAAGTGTATGCCTGAAAGTAGAACTTTTTTCAAAACAGTTGAGGGACTAGGTACATTTTTCAGCAAGTCCACGAAACGTACCCACTTACTGGATGATGTTGTGAAGCGACGTTTACCAAGAGCAGCGCCCACGATGGAGCTCAAACTCCCGAATGCTGCAGACAATAAGCATGTATCTATCAGATTTACCTGCTGTATTCAGCATTATAAGTGAAAATCCTGACAGCTGGGACAATGAAACTCTAATGATGGCTGCAGGATATGATCGGTGGCTGTCAAAAACATCAACTTGCTTCCTCCTTATGGCATATGACGGAATTTTCATGGAAACTGATGCCCTTTTTAAAGTGCTGCAAAACAAAGTTATGGACATTGGATGTTGTTATGCACGGATTCGCGACACTGTCTCAGTTATTGAACGCATGAGACAGGAGTTTGACCTTTTTTATGAGAAGTATGAGCAGAAATGCATCACACTTGGCCTGACAGATAGTGGTAGTAAACAGCCAGTCAGAGATGAGAAGAAAAGAATGTATTATAACATCCTGGACAATGTCAGTGTTCAAATGAAAGCTAGGTTTGACCACTTTGGTGAGCTAGCTTTCCTTGGCTTGGTTGACTGCACCAAATTTCATGAAATGTCACAACATTTTGATGACACCAAACTGCAAAGCCTGTCGAAGTATGCAAGGCTCTTTGACTTTGTTAGACTAAAGGCTGATCTTGTCGGACTGTACAGCTCACAAGCAGTAGGGAGTGCTTGTCAATCACCTGGACAGCTCCTCAGCTTTTTGGCCCAGAAGGATCTAATCCAGACTGTTCCAGAGGCAACTAAGTTACTCCAGCTGGCTCTCACTCTATCAGCTACAACAGCATCAGTTGAGAGGTCACTCTCTGCATTAAAAAGACTGAAAACATACAGCAGGAACAGAACTGATCAAGGACGTCTTTCTTCTTTGACCATAATCTCCATTGAGACAGAGAGACTCTTAAAATTAAGAGAAAATAAGGACGACTTTTACAGCCAAGTCATAGAGCTTTTTGTGGAGAAGGATCGGCGCATGGACTTAATTTATAAGTAAAGGTAAGGCCACAACTGGTTTTAAGTGTTTTTTTTTAAGCCTCCTGTTATGTTACGGGTCAAATTGACCCGTTTTAAAGTTTGAAGAGCTAGGAAAAATAGTTTAAAGTACTTTTTTAGTATGAAACTTCTTCTGCTTGCCTTATGTAGTGTAATCAACATACAAAATGAAAATGGTCCATCTCACATATTTTCAACCATCCCCTACATGTTTCTATCACATAGATACTGTTCGGGTCAATTTGACCCGGCAGTCAAAGTTGAGGTCAAAGGGTGTCAGAAATGTCAGACTGTTTTCTTTCTTTTTTTGTAATTGTGAATCATATTTCTGATTCTAATGATTCTGATTTTGAACCAGATGAGGTAATTGATATTCCTATTCCTCCAAGCAAGACATTCATGTCAAAAAATTGTGAAATACAGAGGTCTTTATCCCCAAATATGCATCAGGTCAAACTGTCTGCAGAAAACATAATAAAGACAGTGCCAGAGTCCACTAGGATGGCAGTCACGGTGAAGGAGATCCAGGAGAGGACTGCACCTCGTACATCAGTGTGTGAGGTAAGTAAGTGTGTGTGTGGGTGGGTGTGTTTGTGCATGTGTGTGTGCATGTGTGTGTATAGGTGTATGAGAGTGCATTGTGTGTGTCCTGGGATCAGCACCACAGTAAAGTAATCATGGTCCTCTTGTTTCTAGGTTGCTGCGGGTAAAAAAAGAAGAGGTGCCAGGTCTGTGGGCCATCTGATGATGTCAAGACAAGCATGACCTGTGCAAAATGTGCAAAATTCATTTGCACAAAGTACAGTGTGATGACATGTCACGCTTGTGCTGTGTAGATGTATAGACAGACACATACACACCTTGTTCATATTGCTATTGCTTGTTATTTTGATCATTTCTGGTTCACAAAAAGTGCATGTATGTAAAACACAATTTAAATGTTATGTTTCAGTGTGAGGTAAAACTATTTTATTTTATATGTTGGTCTTTCAGAAGTAATAAAGTGGTGAAACAACAAAAAGAAAGTTTGAACATGTGTTTTTTCAATGAAAAACGAGTGGAATATCCTAATTTAAACCATTACCTGTGAGAGGTAAGGAACACCATTGCACTTAACATTGATAGAATAGTTAGTAATGGAGTAAGTAATGAATTACTAACAATGCCTGAGAGGATTTTTTTGGTTTTGGACATCTTTTGGATAAATAAACATGCACCGGGTCAAATTGACCCAGGAACATCATTGCTGTTCCTGACAAATGAACATAACAGGAGGGTTAAATAGTATTTGATAAATAAATGTTTGTCCTTAAAGAATTATTCTTTTTTTCTGATCATTTTAAAAGGCAAACTTTATTAAAATTTATTAAAGCACCAGAATTTAAAGTTTGAAAAATAACAGAAATTTTTACTGTTGGTCAAAATTAAATTTGTGCTGCACACATCTCTGTACTTTAATTTGTTTACAGTATATATGAATTTCTTAAAACACAAGATTGGTGCTCTATCCATAGCTATAAAAGAAAGTTCTTTGTAGGACAAATATGTTACTGTGTATATGTTTGTGTTGGTTTGTGAGTGTAATTGAAAGAGGAATGCTGATGGGATATGAAGCATTATCAGTAGTTGTATGCTATTGGATGAATGGTGAAATAGGATGGATGTTGCAGTTCTTACAATCGTAAAACTGACTCTTGAGGAGTCAGTGCCTCACCAGCCATGAACCTCACCGCACGTTACTGGGTGACTGTAGAGGGCTCTAGGTACAGTGAATTTAACATGTTTAAGAAAGCAGTTTGAGATGATCTGAGCTCTGTGATATGGTGTCTTATCGTCCTGTAAGTGTCCATCAGAAGATGGTCCACTGTGGTCATGAAGGACAGGACATGGTCAGCAACAACACTCAGGCTGGTTGTGGCTGGGACAGACCAGATCAAGTCGCAGCACAACCAAGTTGGCTTGGTAGCTGAAGAGGAGCTAAATGATCTCCTGAGCACTGTCACAGTGCTACTAAAGCTCCACCCCAGAGGAACTGCCTGTTCATTTGCTTAAAGGAGGTTTTATGAGAAGAGGAGACTGGAGAAAGTCAGCACATCTGCTCTTACACATGCTCAACATGATCAGCTTCTTCATATTAATTCATCTGAAAATCTTTCTGGCTTCAGGTAAAATCACAGCACAATTATTAACATGAGTTATAGGATCCTTTGCATATGACTGAAATTGTTTGTTGTTACATTTAAAGTGTTGGTAAATTTTTTGTCTTGTTTGTATTCTCTCCACAGGCTCTTCTCTCAGTGAAAAGGTCCACCAGACTCCACCAGACATTCACAGAAAACCAGGAGAAAAAGCCATCATCACCTGCAGACATGAAATCCCAAGCTATAACTATATTTACTGGTACAAGCAGACAGACAGACACATGCAGCTTTTGGGGTACATTGCTTATACTGAGCCAAATTATGAGAAAGATGTTACAGTGAAGATTGGAGGGAGTGGAGCTCAAAGCGAGACCTGCACATTAACAGTTGAAGAAATCGACGTGAATAGTAGTGCAGTGTATTTCTGTGCTGCTAGTTTCCACAGTGTGAAATATCTCTGCTCATCAGTACAAAAACCTCGTCTCTAACATCTCTGTGTCTCTGTATTAAAGTTCACAGCCTCTCCTTACACCTGCAATAAACCACTGTAACCAACATCAGTGTACCCATTCACAAAGATCATTAGAAGCACTCACTTCCTCTTCTTACTTTGTCATCAAGCTGAGTTTATAGAGGAGAGAGCAGGAGAGCCTCTGTGACCCCCAAACCCGTAGTCATCATGGAAGGGAAAACTCCAGGGAAGGTTAGGAAAGATGAAACACAAAAGTGAACAAAGGTAATTGAGGTCTCTTCTTACTTTTCAAACCTCAAAATGGTTTTAAAAGTCTGAGAGACTTCAATTTATGGGGCTAAACCATAACGAATTATTGGCAGCTGTGAGAACTCATCGCTGCAGTCAAGTCTCTCTCTGTCCTGCCTTCCTGCTCCTCTGCCTGCTGTGGGTATGGTTACCTCCCTCCCCTCAGCTCCCTTACCATGCACCAGCAGAAAACCACCAATCACTCTCCCTACTTAAGATGCTAGAGGTCACCTTCTCTTTGCTGGTGGATTGCTCCTTTTTAGTGGTTTGTTGGCCATATCTCCTCCCAGTTTTTGGGCTCTCAGCCTTATTTCCTCCCAGTTGGAGTTAACCTTTATGGATTGTGCTTTTGTGAACTCTGGCCTACCTCCGTTTTTTGCTCCCTCTCTCTGTCGTGGTCTCTTGGAGCTACCACCCTGCCACTTTTACATATACTTACCTTTATCACAGTTACTCTATATATGCACTGGGCTTAACTTTCCCCTTTGTGATTTTTGGACCTGTAAATTTAAAACCTGTCGAACTGTTTTTTGTCTCCTGCTTCAGTTTTGAGTCCGACATTCTTTAATACAGATTGTTTCCTGACAGGCGACAATTTGAGAAAACTACCCTTTATGTAAACAGTTTATCACATATTTGATAAAATCATGCATCCACATCCGGGGTCAGAACATAACCAAACCCTTATCACTTGGTTTTTGTGCCATGACCAACACTCCCTGAAAAAGTCATTAAAAATCTGTAGAAAACATCTTGGCAAAAAATGTAGAAAACTGGCCTTCCTCTTGCAATGTTAAAATTGAGAAAATACTTGGTTACTGCCGAAACTGTGAAAAACTGCCCGAGATCTGACTATGTTAGGAAATATTTAAATTAATCCTGGATCCACATTTGGATTTGGATCAACACCAAAATGAAGGCATGTGTTTCTTTTACCATGACCAACATTGACTTGAGACTTCATCCAATATGTGGAAAAGTGCCATACTGATAAGAAATACTTTTTTAAAAAATGAGCTGCAGCACTAAAGTTTAGAGAGGCTGGTCTAACTGAGAGGATGTCCTTTAAAGGAGGAGGAGACAGTCAACATAAGAGCTTACACTTTACTGTGATGAACAGAGAGCAGCAATAATCCCACTGATGAGAAATTCAGTCAGAAAGAACATCAACATGATCATTTTATTCTGTCTGATCTTTAATGCTCTTCCTGTTTCAGGTAATCCAAACATTAAGCCTTTTGACATTTGACTTTCCATCTCTGTCTCTGGATTTTCAGTGAAATATTACTAGCATTAGCATAGTCTTACTTATCATCTACATGTCCTATTTATCGATTTTCCTTGTCTCATTCCTAATCATGTGATTCATATATTGTTTCTCTTCAACAGGTTCCTCTCTCAGCAAAGATGTGGATCAGACTCCCGCCCACATGTTCAGTCAACCAGGAGGAAAGGCCACATTTTCATGTAGACACAGAATTAAAAACTATGACCGAATATTCTGGTACAAACAGTCAAAGGACGGACAGATGCAGTTCCTCGGATACATGTTAGGTAGTGGAGTTCCCGAAGATGAAGTTAATATGAAGATTGAAGGAAAAGCAACTGAAGGCCAAACCTGCACACTAACCATCAACAAAGTGGAGGAGAAAAGCAGTGGAGTTTATTTCTGTGCAGCTAGTCTCCACAGTGCTTCATATCTCTGCTTTTTCAGCACAAAAACCCTCTGATAATGTTTCTTTCAGCTCAGAGTCACAGCCCCTCACACCTGGATCAACAAGCTCTAACCAATGTGGGCTTTTTTAATCTAGATTACAGATAACAGAGGGGGGTTTGAGACAGCCAACACACAAATACAGCATTTCTGCATTTACTGTAATTACAGCAGAGTAATTCTTTATGAACTGAACCAAAGTCCAGAAACAGCCCACGGTCATCCACTCAGAATCAGTTCAAAAAAGATGTGTTGGTGCCTCTAAATCAATGATCATGTCCGAAGTTTAAGGGTGAAAATCCTAAGGTTGGGTCTGTTTTTGACACTCATGAAGTGCCGAATTTGTTCCTCTTTTGCCACTTTTGGATGCTAACATCTCTGAAAAAAACAAAGATGTGTGACTGAAATTCACAGTTGAATAAAAATATCTTTCTTGCACATTATTTCCACTCTTTGTTTATCATTCATCACAATGAGAAATTATGAAAGACATGATGTCTGGTGTCCAGATCCTCACACTAAAACATGTTTCTGTAAGTCCTTGAGGGGGACTGTCCATCTGCCTTTGGTCTCACTGGATCTCTGATGGCATTGTTTCAAATATCAGAATCTGTGTGGCCCATTCAGCTGAGCTAAGCAGAAAACTTCTCTATGGTGTAATCCAGCATGCAAAAGAGTTCAAGAATCACATCCTGCCTTCAATTAAGCTCACATATCAATTAAATAGAGTGTGAGTGTTTTCAGTCCTGTACATTCCTTCAGTTGTGACGGGGAGCTTCTCAATTGCCAAAAGTGCTGCCAGTGTCTTCCCACACTTTGTCAGCTCAGGGAACTGCTTACTCCAAACAGGATACGTGATATCATAAATCCAATTATGTAGGCATCTTCCACATCCTCAATGGATGCAATCAAAAGAAATATGACCCTCCACTTTGCCCAGGGCTCCAAAGAGTTTCCCTCTGAAAATGTCCCGTCAGGGCAGGCTGGTTCTCCATTATCCGCTCTTCTTGTTGAGAACATTTGGTGGATGGTGTTGAGAGACCTTAAGATCTGGTGAATGTGGAGGCCACTGGAGTACCGTGATCTTATTATAATGTTCAAGGAAGCAGTTTGAGATAATTTGAGCTCTGTGACATGGTGTCTTATCCTCCTGCAAGTGTCCATCAGAAGGTGGCCCACTGTGGTCATGAAGGGATGGACATGGTCAGCAACAACACTCAGGCTGGTTGTGGTTGGGATCAACCGGTTAAAATCCCAACACAACCAAGTTAGCTTGGTAGCTGGAGAGGAGCTGAATGATCTCCTGAGCACTGTCACAGTGCTCTTGAGCACCTGCTGCCTATCTATGAACACTCAGTCCAAATTTGGTGACATTCTGATCCTGATCTCCAGAGATACACATGAAAAAGGCAGAAGAAGTCCTTAATCTAAAAAGAGATTAAAAAAAGCAGAAATAGAATTATCTCCTACAATCATCTGTTCCATAAACTAGACATGTTGTAGCTAGTAAAAATATGATTGTGCTTTGTTACAACTTGAGTAGGAAGATCTTGAAAGCTGAAGCTTTTTGGGGTTCATGTCTCTGCTACTAAAGCTCCACCCCAGAGGAACTGCCTGTTCATTTGCTTAAAGGAGGTTTTATGAGAAGAGGAGGCTGGAGAAAGTCGACACATCTGCTGTTACACATGCTCAACATGATCAGCTTTTTTATAATAATTCATCTGAAAATCTTTCTGGCTTCAGGTAAAATCACAGCAGGTTTATCAACATGAGTTAGAGGTTCATTTGCATATGACTCAAACTGTTTCCTGCAACAAAGTGTTGATAAATCCTCCTGTCTTGTTTTTACTCTCTCCACAGGCTCTTCTCTCAGTGAAAAGGTCCACCAGACTCCACCAGACATTCACAAAAAAACAGGAGAAGAAGCCATCATCACCTGCAGACATGAAATCTCAAACTATAACTATATGCTGTGGTACAAGCAGACAGTGGGACAGACACAGCTCCAGCTCCTGGGATACATGAGCGTTAATATTCCAACACCAGAGAAAGGAGTGAAAGTTAAGATAGAGGGGGGTGCGAGCCAAGGTCAGACCTGCACCTTGAAAGTTGAAAACGAGGACCTGCAAAGCAGTGGAGTGTATTTCTGTGCAGCTAGTATACACAGTATCACAGATCACTGCTCCTCAGCACAAAAACCTCCCATTCATCTTCAGTCTCTCACACCTGGACTCCTGTCTCTTATAATGTGGTTCAGATCTGATCAGAACTTTCTGGGGCTTGTGTTGTGTGTTGGGAGCTGCTGTGACAGCTGCAAAGAGTTGATGCAGCCTGAGTATGTTTCACCATCAGGGGGCGATATTTCTAAACAATTAAAGATGTCGTTAAGTTAGGGAGAGAGAAAACATGTCAACTTTTATTATACTGAGATCAGAATCAGACTTAATTGTCATTGCACATGTCATAAGTCCAGAGCAACACAATTTTTTGTGACAGTTCAATATGTCCAAGAACAATCAAAAGACAGTTGCACCTACAGGGAAGACAGGAACAGGAAGACTGTCGGGTCACCAGCAGAGCAGTGCTCCATTTTCTTCGATGAGAAAAGGGAGAATAGGAGGGAGGAAGAGGGAAAAAAATGCCCAATAATGTGTTTCTCACCCCCAAATTCCACATAACACGGAAGTACCACAGTGCCGCGGTCTTGCTCAGACAGATAAACCCCACTGAAAGCAGCGTGCTGAGCAGCACTGCAGCGCTAATCCCTGTAGGAGGAGGGCTGATCCTCGCAGAGCCATTGGCTCTCATGAGAATAGTGATGTCACACGCTCATAAAACATGTTATGGACTAAGAAAAGAAATAAACAACACCTCACTTCTCTTCTCTAAGGTCCCTTCGCTGGTCCCAACCACACAGCTTCGTTATTTTTTTAATTTCTATTGGCCTATATCCTTGTAGAAAAGATGTTTGGTGTCATGTATACAATGTTATATACTTCTGTACCTCTACGATTCACTTCTCTTCGTCCATGGTGTCTCAGACGGACTGCTGACCTGATGGTTGAGCCTCCGGTTTTTATGGAATGACAAACAATTGAGAATTACGTTCAGTGACCATGCATTGTGTTTGATTTTGAAACTTCCGGATCCTCCACATGTTGACTTCCTGTCTGAAAAAAAAAATAGAAAATAGACCAGAAGCAAATCTCAAGCCCGCCCGCGCTTCACCAACGCAGCGCTGATGTGCCGTAACACGTGCAGTGGAATTTGCCTGAGATAGACCTGAATGGGTGTGAAGTGCTCCACAGTACGTTTCAAGGGTGCGGCGTTACACTGCACTGTGCAGCGCGGCGCTTTCGCATGCAGTGGAATTTGGGGGTAGGAGACTCAGTGTGGGATTAAGAAAAAAATACCTCAGCACATCATCAACATTGTCAATGTACAAATTCCTTTTGCGTTTGAAGTTGGACCCAAAAGCTGAAGATGGATGCAACATCAAATTAGCAACAATTTATTGGTTAGCACAGTCCATAACAACCAAGCTAAGTGACTTTTCAGTGTTCATGTGATAAAGGTGAGTATATACAGGAGTGTAGGTGGCACAGTTGGATAGTGCGCTTGGTCAGTGACAAGGAGGCTGCAGGTTTAAGCCCAGCTCTGGGCGACACATGGCGATGTGTCCTTGGGCAAGACACTTTCCCTCAAGTTGCTCCCACTGCTGTGTCAGTGGTGTGTAAATGGGCATGAAAGAGTGTGAATGCAAGTGTGACTTGCGGTGTAAACCAGCTTTGAGTAGTCAAAGACTAAAAAAGTGCTATATACGCTCAAATCTATTTACCATACAGGTTGGAGGGGTGAGAGCCCCAGGAGACACTGCGAAGAGAGGGAGCAGAAGACAGAGGTAAGTTTCCACATGGTGGATGACTAAAAGCACAACCAATAAAACACATTCAAGTCGCAGCCCAGTTCGAAACAAGTGGGCTAAATGTGAAAACGCCCTTAGATGAGAGAAGGAATAACAAGAGAGAGGAAGAGGGAAAAAAAAGGCATCCCGATACGATGTTTCCAAGAAATGCAGTGTGGGGTAAGGAAAAAATGAGGGGCAGAGATGATTAAGATTATGTGTTCCTTCGTGTGTTTGTGTAAGCGTAAGCCTGTGTCCTGATCTCTATTTCAGTCCCACTTATTGTCTCTGCCGTCTGATAACTGACAATGAGGGAGACGGACTCAAAAAATTCTGATCCAGAGCAAAGTTCACAGAATGAAGAGGTTGGTGTAGGATCAGAGTTGAGCAACTTTTTTGAATAAACCTCCAGTAGAGTTAAGAGAAAACAGCCTCCAAGGCCGGTGCAGGGGAGCCACTGAAGATGAATTGTTTGGAGTCAGGCCGACTGTAATTATCCATCTGCCTTTAGTCTCTCTGGATCTGTGATGCTTTATTTGAAATATCTGAATTTGTGTGGCCAATTCATGCAAGCCAAGCTGTCACCTTCTTAACGGTGATGCAAACGAGTACAAGGATCACATCCTGCATGCACTTAAGGTCACATATCACTTCAGTCTGAGAGTTTAAAGCTCTGCATATTCCTTCAGTCAAGGAAACTGCCCTGAAATACCTGAGGTCCTGCCATTGTCTTTCAGACTTTGTGATAGATCAGGAAACTGATAACTCCAAACAGCAGGACACCTGTTATCAAACATTCAATCAGGTAGCCATCTTCAACATCCTTATTTACATGTTCAAGGAAGCAGTTTGAGATGATCTGAGCTCTGTGACATGGTGTCTTATCCATCTGTAAGTGTCCATCAGAAGATGGTCCACTGTGGTCATGAAGGGATGGACATGGTCAGCAACAATACACTGGCTGGCTGTGGTTGGGATCGACAGGTTAAAATCCCAACACAACCAAGTTAGCTTGGTAGCTGGAGAGGAGCTAACTGATCTCCTGAGCACTGCCCAAGTGCTCTTGAGCACCTGCTGCCTATCTTTGAACAATCAGTCCAAATTTGGTGAAATTCTGATCCTGATCTCCAGAGATACATGTGAAAAAGGCAGAAGGAGTCCTTGTCATCACTTGTTTTGGAGTTTTGTTAAATCTAAAAACATATTGTTTAAAAATCAGAAACAACATCATTTTATACAATCATCCTTTCCATAAACTAAACATGTTTTAGCTGGAAAAATTAAGACTCTGCTTTGTTACACCTTAAGTAGGAAGATCTTTGAAGCTGAAGCCTTTTTGGTTCATGTCTCTGCTACTAAAGCTCCGCCCCAGAGGAACTGCCCGTTCATTTGCTTAAAGGAGGTTTTATGAGAAGAGGAGGCTGGAGAAAGTCGACACATCTGCTGTTACACATGCTCAACATGATCAGCTTTTTTATAATCATTCATCTGAAAATCTTTCTGGCTTCAGGTAAAATCACAGCAGGTTTATCAACATGAGTTAAAGGTTCATTGGCACATGAGTGAAACTGATTGTTGTTACATTTAAATTGTTGATAAATTCTCCAGTCTTGTTTTTACTCTCTCCACAGGCTCTTCTCTCAGTGAAAAGGTCCACCAGACTCCACCAGACATTCACAAAAAAACAGGAGAAGAAGCCATCATCACCTGCAGACATGAAATCCAAGACTATAACTATATGCTGTGGTACAAACAGACAGTGGGACAGACACAGCTCCAGCTCCTGGGATACATGAACTTTGATAATCCACAACCAGAGGAAGGAGTGAAAGTTAAGATAGGGGGGGATGCGAGGCAGGGCAAGAACTGCACCTTGAAAGTTGAAAACGAGGACCTGCAAAGCAGTGGAGTGTATTTCTGTGCAGCAAGTATACACAGTATCACAGATCACTGCTCCTCAGCACAAAAACCTCCCATTCATCTTCAGCCTCTCACACCTGGACTCCTGTCTCTTATAATGTGGTTCAGATGTGATCAGAACTTTCTGGGGCTTGTGTTGTGTGTTGGGAGCTGCTGTGACAGCTGCAAAGAGTTAATGCAGACTGAGTATGTTTCAACATCAGGGGGCGTTATTTCTAAACAATTAAAGATGTCGTCAAGTGAGGAAGTGAGAAAATAACATCAACTTCCACAAAACCGAGATCAGAATCAGAATGAGACTTTATTGTCATTAAACTTGTTACCAGCACAGAAGAACATTTTATTTGTGACAATTAGTGTCGCAAAAAGATAGTGACACCCACAGTGGAGACACAAATAGGAAAACTGTTGAGTCTCCTGCAGAGCAGTTCACCATTTTCTAGATCAGAAAAGGGAGAACAGGAGGGAGCAAGAGGGGAAAAAAGCCGCCCTAACTGATGCCTCTAAGAGATGCACTGTGGGATTAGGGGAACAAAAGCACCTCAGCACATAAGCAACCTTATAAAGCGTTAAATCAAAACTCAGAGACGAGCAGATACGATAAGGACAGGATCAGGGAGGGAGGGTGTCGCTGCACTGACATTGTGGGGGCTTGCAGCCACATAGGCATGTTGAATCAACCCGTAGCAACTGTACTGCTACGAGGGAGGAAGGTGGGGATTAGGGGCCAAGATGACATCTAGTCGGAGAACTGTCAGTATTATGTGTGCTTTTGTGCTTGTATGCATAAGCCGTGTCCTCGTCTCTACTTCAGTCCCACTTATTGTCTCTGCTGTCTGACAACTGATGATGAGCTGATGGACTTGGAGAGTTCTGATCTAGAGCAAAGTTCACAGAATGGAGAGGTTGGGGTAAGACCAGGGTTGAGCATCTTGTTTGAATAAACCTCCAGCAGAGTGGAGAGATAACAGCCTCCAAGACTGGTGTGGAGGAGCCAATAAACATCAATTGTTTGGGGTCAGGCCGACTGTAAATATTCATCTGCCCTTTAGTCTCTCTGGTTCTGTGATGGCTTTATTTGAAATATCTGAATCTCTGTGGCCCATTCAGCCAAGCTGAGCTGTCAGCTTCTTAATGGTGGTATCCAGCATGAAGTGCCAGAATGAGTTCAAGAATCGTATCCTGCTTTCAGTTAGGCTCAAATATCACTTGAGTCTGAGTGTAGACAGCCCTGAACATTCCTTTAGTCATGACAATAGATTTCTAATATCCGTAACTGCTGTCAGCATCTTCCAGATTTTCTGATAGATAAAAGAACTGCTAACTCAAAATAGCAGAATACATGTTCTCAGCTTCAACTTTATTATTATCCTGTGGTAAAATTATTTCTTAGCAGCAGGCATCGGCACAAAAGTACATGATAATACATAAATCATGCAGGCATTATAAAATATGGAAAAATATGGAAAAATCCTGAACTGAAGTGAGAATAGACGACACTTAAACTATAAAATGCCAACGAGAAAGAATCAGGCAACACCTATAAAGTGCATTCAGTCATCAAAGTCTGTGCAGTACATAAACAATAATGATATACTTAGGAAGTAAAGCAGATAAAAAGAGATTCAATAAAAAGTCAATAAATAGTCAATGATTACAGTAAAAATAAACAATTCTATTCACAAGACGCATGAAGCATGACAAAGGTGAAACTGCTCAGGCCAATGAATTAAATGGCAACTGGAATAAAGAAGTTCTGGCTCGCCCAGTTTTGGTTCTAGTCATCTGTAACGTCGACCAGTAGGGAGAAAATCAATTCAGCAAAAAGAGCGTGGTCATGTTAGTTCAGAATTTGTTGGGCTCTGCTAATGACACGTCTGCTGAGGATATCCTGCAGCTGTGACTGCTGCACTCAGATCACCTTGCTTGCTATTTTGACCAGATTCACAAGTCTGTTTTTACTACACAATGAAGACAACCAAACCAAGCAACCATGCAGCACTTTCTATAAAGCACTGATAAGACATGAGAGACATGAGAACCTTACACACCTTGAACATGTTCATCTTTCTCAAGAAATAAAGTCTCTGCTGAACCTTATTACAAGCAGCATCAGAATTGGCTTCAAGTCGAAGCAAGTTATCGATACTTGTGCCGAGATATTTGTAATGAGAAACAATCTCAACATCCATGTCATTAATGACAGTATGATTGACACTGGGCTGTGACTAGAAACGTTAACCTGCAGTCGAAAATCTTTGCACCAAGTAAAAAAAATCATCAATGACAGGACCGTGTTCAGACTCATCCTTACCCAGCAAATCTCAGTCTGGATTGTGGGGAGCCCAAGGGTTATCAAACATCCAATCAGGTAGCCATCTTCCACATCCTTAGTATCATGTTTAATGAAGCAGTTTGAGATGATCTAAGCTCTGTGACATGGTGTCTTATCTTCCATCCATCAAACATTGTCCACTGTGGTCATGAAGGGATGGACATGGTCAGCAACAACACTCAGTCTAGCTGTGGTTGGGACTGACCAGTTCAATTCCTAACACAACCAAGTTAGCTTGGTAGCTGGAGAGGAGCTAACTGGTCTCCTGAGCACTGCCCAAGTGCTCAGGAGCACCTGCTGCCTATCTGTGAACATTCAGTCCAAATTTGGTGACATGCTGATCCTGCAATCATTTTAACAATCTTCCCTTACATCAAATAAAATTGTTGTAAGCTGTGAAAAATATGGCTGTGCTTTGTTACACCCTAAGTAGGAACATCTTGAAGGCTGAAGCCTTTTTGGGTTCATGTCTCTGCTACTAAAGCTCCACCCCAGAGGAACTGCCTGTTCATTTGCTTAAAGGAGGTTTTATGAGAAGAGGAGGCTGGAGAAAGTCGACACATCTGCTCTTACACATGCTCAACATGATCAGCTTCTTCATAATCATTCATCTGAAAATCTTTCTGGCTTCAGGTAAAATCACAGCAGGTTAATGAACATGAGTTAGAGGTTCATTTGCATTTTGCTGAAACTGTTTGTTGCTCCATTTAAAGTGTTGGTAAATTCTCCAGTCTTGTCTTTACTCTCTCCACAGGCTCTTCTCTCAGCGAAAATGTCCACCAGACTCCACCCGACATTTACAAAAAAACAGGAGAAAAAGCCATCATCACCTGCAGACATGAAATCCAAAGCTATAACACAATCCTCTGGTACAAGAAAACAGACAGACAGATGCAGCTTTTGGGGTACATGTATCTAACAAATCAAAATTTTGAGAAGGATGTTACAGTGAAGTTTGGAGGGAGTGGAGCTAAAAACCAGAACTGCACATTAACAGTTGAGCAAATCGACGTGAATAGTAGTGCAGTGTATTTCTGTGCTGCCAGCTACCACAGTGTGAAATATCTCTGCTCATCAGTACAAAAACCTCGTCTCTAACATCTCTGTGTCTCTGTATTAAAGTTCACAGCCTCTCCTTACACCTGCAATCAACCACTGCAACCAACATCAGTGTACCCATTCACAAAGATCATCAGAGTCACTCACTTCCTCTTCTTACTTTGTCATCAAGCTGAGTTTATAGAGAAGAGAGCAGGAGAGCCTCTGTGACCCCCAAACCAGCAGTGATCATGGAAGGAAAAACTCCAGGGAAGGTTGGGAAAGATAAAACACAAAAGTGGGCAAAGATAAACAGGGTGTGGCCCACAGAATGGTTTGTAAAATACGAAAGATTTTTATTTTGATGGGCTAGAAACATATCAAATTCTTGACAAAAATGTAGGAAAACTGCCCTATCTCCAACAACTTGAACATATACTGTATTTGAATAAACTCCTGCATCCACATGTAGAGTCAGATCACCACCAAACCCAAATCATTTTCTCCTTGTGCCATGGCTAATATGCCGTGAAAAAAACAGTGGACAACATAATGGCAAAAACTGTAGAAAACTGGACTAGGTTGAGCAATGTTAAAATACCAAATAAAGTATAAAGTTAAGATAGAGGGGGGTGCAAGCAAAGACCATACCTGCATCTTCGAAGGTGAAATAGTGGACCTACAAAGCAGTGGAGTATATTTCTGTGCAGCAAGTACACACAGTATCACAGAACACTGTTAATGTTTTAAGGGGCAGAACCTTCAAAAACTACAGCAGCTGGTGATTGGACGATCATTTGGCTCGTCACACTCATCTCAGACCACTCCATAGCAAGCAATGCTGCTATTAATGACATAGCATAAATAGCAGTTACACATAGCAGCTAACAGCTAACAATGGCAAACAACAGTTAACAGCCCTTAGCCACTACAGCTAATGGCTAACAACCAATAACTGTTCTTTACTGTTGATATCTTTTAGCCTGGGCCCTATTCTACGAAGCAAGTTCAGCCTAACGAGCTACCTCGCTGAACTGAGCGCGGTAGCCGGCGGTCTCACTAAACGATCTGACAACGCTGGTTATCAACCTCATAAGTGGATCCAGCTTTGCAATGAGCGCATGCACGCATATAGGGCGGAGCCTGCCGCATCTGACCAATCGCGAACATGGACCAGTCTGGAGCGTCAGAGCAGGCCAGAGAGCGAAGGACCACATACTTCACACACGGGGAGCAGGAGGTGATCATGACAGAGTATGAAGAATTAAAACATGTAATAAACATCAAAAGCAACACCGTCACTGCTGCAAAAGCACGGAAGGAGTGCTGGCAGAAAATTGCTGACAGTCTCAATGCTTAAGTATAGCGTGCAAAAAATCTTTGGTGCCATGATCATCCTGAAATAGCACTGTTCAACATGCACTTTTACTGTAACATGCACCAGACATGTCTCATTCATTTCCAAGATGAATTCATTCATTTGTTCATTCCTATCTTGTTTACATTTTTTGTGTGATATGTAGCCCACATGAGCCCTACATGAATTCCTGTCACAATTTTAAGACGGGCAATAAAATATTGTCTTGGAACAGAAGTGTTGGCATTGAAGATCTTATTACGGCAATGAGAGTTCTTCATTCCCTTTAACTACCTGTAGCAAGTGTCATGTACTGTGTTGTGACTCTAAATCTGAGTCTCATTTCAGCACCAATTAAAGTGGCACACAAAGAACTGGGGGGGGGGGGATTCCTCCCCCAGATTTTACGCCTGCAGAGGAGCTGGCCCTCTGCAGCCAACGGGTCAGCTCATTGGTCAGTGGGCGGGGTTTTTATAGTCTGCAAGTTCAATCTGGAACCTAACCTGCCCTGGAGCAGGTTAGCCATTCAGCGTACGTTGCCATGGAGACTCGCCTCGCTAAGAAGTGAACCCAACTCGCAGAACAGGGGAACCCAGAACCTACCCTCAAAGTTGCCTCGCTAGGCAGTGATCCTGCTTGGTAGAATAGGGCCCAGAGCTGCTAGCAGCCATCAGCTGTTAGTTTAGACTACCTTATGAATATTAATTTCACATTAAATTATGCCACACAGATAGATCATATAGCACTTGTATGTGACATGAACCTCGTTAAAGACAATGCCTATCAAGTTTTACAGATGAACTTCTGAGGAAAGCAGATTTCACCAAGTATCCCTGAGTGCCGATGACGACCACAGGCTAACTGTCATGTCCGTGGAGGACTTCCACATTCTCTCCTAGTTTCCCAGCAGTGATCCCCCGTCAGGAGAAGAGCAAAAACATGATTTCCCATAAGACAAACTTCAAGTGATGTTCTTTCCTCCTCTTGTCACTTCCTGTTGTTGTCATGTCCGCTGCTCCTGCAGCTCCTGCAGCTCCCGCCCTCTCTTCCCTGATTGGGCTGTTAAGCATTTAGCCAAGTAAAGACACTTTGGACAAAGAAGGTTAGCAAGACGCAAATGCAGGATTTCAGAATCAGGCAGGTCTGTCTGCGTTAAACATGTAATTATGACAAAAAATGTTTCAGCTTTGTTACACATTGAGGAGGAATAAATGGAAAGCTGGAGCTTTTTGCGGGCTCATTCTCTGCTACTAAAGCTCCACCCAGAGGAACTGCCCGATCATTTGCTTAAAGGAGGTTTCATGAGAAGAGGAGACTGGAGAAAGTCGACACATCTGCTCTTACACATGCTCAACATGATCAGCTTCTTCATAATAATTCATCTGAAAATCTTTCTGGCTTCAGGTAAAATCACAGCAGGTTTATCAACATGAGTTAGAGGTTAATTTGCATTTGGCTGAAACTGTTTGTTGCTACATTTATAGCATTGATAAATTCTCCAGTCTTGTCTTTACTCTCTCCACAGGCTCTTCTCCCAGTGAAAATGTCCACCAGACTCCACCAGACATTCACGAAAGAACAGGAGAAAAAGCCATCATCACCTGCAGACATGAAATCCAAAGCTATAACACAATCCTCTGGTACAAGAAAACAGACAGAGAGATGCAGCTTTTGGGGTACATTGCTTATACTGATCCAAATTATGAGAACGGTGTTAAAGTGAAGATTGGAGGGAGTGGAGCTAAAAGCCAGAACTGCACATTAACAGTTGAAGAAATCGACGTGAATAGTAGTGCAGTGTATTTCTGTGCTGCTAGTTACCACAGTGTGAAATATCTCTGCTCATCAGTACAAAAACCTCGTCTCTAACATCTCTGTGTCTCTGTATTAAAGTTCACAGCCTCTCCTTACACCTGCAATAAACCACTGTAACCAACATCAGTGTACCCATTCACAAAGATCATCAGAGTCACTCACTTCCTCTTCTTACTTTGTTATCAAGCTGAGTTTATAGAGGAGAGAGCAGGAGAGCCTCTGTGACCCCAAACCAGCAGTGATCATGGACGGAAAAACTCCAGAGAAGGTTAGGGAAAGATAAAACACAAAAGTGGGCAAAGATAAACAAGGTGTTGCCCTCAAAATGGTTGGAAAGTATAAAAGACATCAATTTACTGAGCTAGAAGTGCTGCAGAAGTTCAAACCTCACCAAGGATAAAAATGTGGACAATCCTCATCATGTTTTAAAGATCATTGGAAAAATCCAGATACTGATCACCATCAAATCTACTTTATTTGTCCTTGTGAAATAAGTAGCATTTCCTGAAAAACTAATCAAAATTATTTTGAGGCTTTTCAGATATTGGTGAAAATTTGAAAAACTGCTGTATAATAGACTGTATGGGTGGATCTTAGGGGGCAGCAATCACTTCAGATTGTCGGGTCTGGACACAATTTGTTGGTCAGGTGAGCAAGAGAAAGAGGCGGAGTCAAGGCTGATGGTCTGTTTATCCTTCTCTTTGTTTATACATGAACAGTACGTATACATTTATTAGTGTGCAAAGTACATGTGTGATGTTTTTGCAATGACAAAAGAAATGATCCTGATTAGGAATATAATCAACTTAAACATGTCTGACGGATATAGCATTCATTAACAACACAGCCTTCATATTATGGCTATGTATGTCGCTAGTAAATTAGCATACTATATGAAATAAAAACATATGCAAACTACTGCAGAGTTTTCTGAAATACACCCAGAGATAAACATCAACATCAACAGTGAGTAACTTCTCATCAAACAGCTTAACTTACAGTCAGACGCACACACTCAAACAATCATCCCTGTCAATGTCTGACCGGATGTGCAGGCAGTGAGGCGTTCAAGGCCCACATCAGCGTAGGGTATGATGGGCACGATGCGTTCAAGTACAAAAGAAAGTGGGAAAGTACAAAAACCTTTTTGACAGTTTCCCTCATTTCAGCAATGTTAAAACATACTTGAGAAAATCAAAGAAGATTCAGATCATTATAAAATATAGGAAGTGATTCCCTGTGCTGTGACCAAAATTCCCTAAAAGTCTGAAAATAGTGCTGTGTCTTCCTGGACAGCAGTTAATATCGAATGAGTTGGCTCATAACTTCTAAGATAAAACTGGTGAAAATAAGGTCTAGTTCAAAGTGTGCTCTTGAGGGTCAAAGAAGCACGAACGCAGGCAGGCAGGCAGATTCCAAGTTTAACAAACAACGTTTATTGAATTGAATTGAATTTATTTTATTTATTTCGGTCACGTCAGCACACTTATTCAGCATCACACATTGTCAATAGTTGATCAAATGTACATGTCCGAAAGGGAAGACGGGAGAAGCAGAGCTTATCTAGTCCCGTCCCCATCTTCTCAATATTTAGTCTCCTCTTTTCGACATATCATCAAATTATTATACATTTTTATTCCATTTACAGAAGTATGACATAATTCTTGACTGTCTTTTAGTGTCTGTATTTGACCTATTATGACCAATCCTTTGTTCCACAGAAGGCATAATTCATGACTCTCTTTTTTTGTTGTTGTTGTTCGTCCCGGTTAGTGATGTTGGGGTGGTGTGTCCGCGTGGCTTTTCTTTTTCCAGGTTTCAAACATGTGTTAAACGCGTGACTCGTCGTCACTCTCCTCTTCACCCAGGCATGCTCCTGCACTGACGTCCCGGGCTCTGCTCTAGTTTTCAGTTTGCAGTCTCTCTACAGTTAGTTGGATATGTTCTGCTGCCTCACTTGACTTACACCATCAGGTCATTCACTATCATTGTTTTGGTACATTTCATCTTTCCTGCTGTCTTACAGACCAAACAACCCACATGTTTTGTTTCACCATCCTTCATGTCTTTATATATTTTAGATTATACACCCTTAAATATAGTTATATATCATTTAATCATATATCATATTCATATCCGTCAAAGGTCATTTTGAGCATTCTTTTCTGAAATACTTTCATGGTACCGCTGCACCTGTTTTCTTCTTGTAAACTGTTCCATTGATTGACTCCATTAACTGTGATAGTCATGGCTTTCAATGTGGTTCTTACTTTTGTCTTTTTGAAAATCATGTCACCTCTTAAGTTATGTTTTGTCTGTCTTTTTATGAACCTTGCTTGTAGGTTCCTCGGTAGCTGACCGTGTGCAGCCTTGTACAATACCTGCACAGTCCTGTATTTTATTAGGTCATATAGTTTTAGGATCTTTGCTGTAATAAACAGCTGATTTGTGTGTGCTCCATAGTTTGTGTGGTGAATAATTCTTACTGCTTTTTTCTGGAGTGTTAATATGCTTTTAATATTCGTTTTGTAGGTATTTCCCCATATTTCACTGCAGTATTGTATGTGTGGTGCCACCAGAGCCCAGTAAACTGTGAGAAGTGATTTCTGATTCAGCAGTTTTTGTGCTTTCCACAGTATTGATACACTCCTATTAAAGTGAAGTTCACTGGGTGAACAATAACAAACGGGAGTTGCTTTGTGTCGCGACGCTTCAAAACAACTGAAGATCAAGTTGATGTATGCATGTTATATAGCCTCATGGGGGGGGAGTCCCGTCTTCTCCAAGGTTCCAAGAGGTTCCTCCCATTTTCCTTCAATAGTCACATTCTCTTAGTTCTTCATTACAAATGTATAATTTTTTTCTCTTAAGCCTAAATACACTTCTATGGAGTCCATCCTTTATTTATTTTGATCATTAAGTTAAAATAAGAGTTATTACTATCATTATTTCATGGTCTGTTCAAAATGACTGAATTGATCCAAAATGGCTTGCCCAAATATGGTCGTGCTTTCCTGTCCCTCTGTGGGCACAGTGAGCTGTTATGTCTGGAGATTGGTTAGTACAGCATGTACTTTTTTAAAATACTTTTGTTTAATAATTATAACTTTAAATCATGGACTCCTTTAGACATGTATTCAGGCTCTATGGTGTGGGTGATAATCTGTTCATAACATGAAAGATTGTTGTATTAAACACATATATAAATGCATCACACTTATAACCTAAAGTCAGTGCAGTGCTGTAATCCTAACTACCTTGTGAGATTATACAATATTATGATATCAACCTATCACAACACATTTTGTGTTTTTTTAACTACTTAAAAAAACCTGAAAAGTCAAAACCTTCTATACATAATTGTACTTCAGTAAGAACCTCTCAGTAACATTAAATTGTTTTAAACATGTATATATGATTAAATATTCAAAGATATATAACCTTTTAAATGCAAATATAGTAAAAGATATGCAGGCTATTATGTAAAAATCAAAATAAAAACTAAGATTCAACGTATATGTAAAACTCTCCTTGATCGGTAAAATCCAACATTATGCAAAATAAGTAATTAATATAACAATTATTACATTTGCTGTATTAGTATCATAGTCGTAACTTTTCTTCTCATTACTTCTTAAACAAACAGATACTCAATGTTGTTAAATGACCAATTTACCATTATTCAACATTTCATCACTCGAAGTACATAAAGAAAGAATTGATAATAAAACATGCATAAAGATAACCCCATTGGCGGAGATACTAGCGAGACATTTCAGCGCGATTTTACAGTACAATAGTTTTGTTTTGTTTTTACATTTTTTTGTGTTATCAGCATAAATGTGGAAAAGCATTCTCTTTGCTATGTGACGAGCTCAACAAAAAAAAAAATCCTTGGGCCAACATTGAAAGTAGGATCACCACCAAGATCCAATCACTTTTCCCATTTGCCATGACCAACGCTACCTGAAAATTACAATTTATGAGGGATAGTGTTAAATTTCATACTAAGGAACTCCTTTTTTTTTTTTTTAATGAAATGTGTCACTTGAGTCTGGAGAGGCTGGTCTAACTGAGAGGATTTCCTTTAAAGGAGGAGGAGACAGTCAACATAAGAGCCTACACTTTACTGTGATGAGCAGAGAGCAGCAATAATCCCACTGATGTGAAATTCAGTCAGAAAGAACATCAACATGATCATTTTATTCTGTCTGATCTTTAATGCTCTTCCTGTTTCAGGTAAACCAACTTAAAGACTTTTTACATTTCACTTTTCATCTCTGTCACAGGATTTCACTGATATTTTGATTAGCATTAGCATAGTCTTAATTATCATCTACATGTCCTATTTCTTGATGAATTTGCTTTCATTCTTATTCGTTTCATATATTGTTGCTCTTCAACAGGTTCCTCTCTTAGCAAAGATGTGGATCAGACTCCCGCACACATGTTCAGTCAACCAGGAGGAAAGGCCACATTTTCATGTAGACACAGAATTAAAGACTACAACCGAATACTCTGGTACAAACAGTCAAAGGACGGACAGATGCAGTTCCTCGGATACTTGTATGGTAGTGGAGTTCCTGAAGATGAAGTTAATATGAAGATTGAAGGAAAAGCAACTGAAGGCCAAACCTGCACGCTAACCATCAACAAAGTGGAGGAGAAAAGCAGTGGAGTTTATTTCTGTGCAGCTAGTCTCCACAGTGCTTCATATCTCTGCTTTTTCTGCACAAAAACCCTCTGATAATGTTTCTTTCAGCTCAGAGTCACAGCCCCTCACACCTGGATCAACAAGCTCTAACCAATGTGGGCTTTTTAATCTAGATTACAGATTACAGAGGGGGGTTTGAGACAGCCAACACACAAATACAGCATTTCTGCATTTACTGTATTTACAGCAGAGTTATTCTTTATGAACTCCAGAAACAGCCCACGGTCATCCACTCAGAATCAGTACAAAAAAGATGTGTTGGTGCCTCTACATGAATGATGAACATGTCCAAAGTTTAGGTCTAAAATCTTCACATTTTCTGAAGAATGTGTCTTTAAAAAGGGCTGTTGTGCCTGTTGTTGACTCTTATGAAGTGCCATTTGTTCCTGTGTTGCCACTTTTGGATGCCAGTATCTCTGAAAAAATCAAAGAGATCTGACTGAAATTCTCTGTTGAATAAAAATATCTTTTCAGTACATTTTTTCCACTCTTTGTTCATCATGCATCACAATGAATAATAATGAAAGACATGATGTCTGGTGTCCAGATCCTCACACTAAGACATGTTTCTGTAAGTTCGTGGTTCCTCTGTGGAGGTGGGAGGGGTATCTTGTGCTCTGAAGTTCCTCTGGTACGACACTGAATGACACACGGTTGAATTCTGAGAACAGGAGGATTTAACACCACCCACTGTGGTTTGATGATGGGACGGCTCATTCAGAAATGAAGAGGGGAATCACAAGAGCCAAGAGGGACTCATGAAGCTCAACATGATGATCATCCTGTGCTGCATGTGCCTGAATATTATTCTAGTATCAGGTAAAGTTTGCTCATAGTTTGCAGTTTCCTCATCCACATCATTTTGAAGCCCATCTGTCACATCTGTGTACATGCAGACTCTCTAAATGGAGAATATCTTTGAACAGGTTCATCCTTCAGTGATCAAGTCCAGCAGCCTACAGCAGACATCTACAGCAGACCAGGAGAGACAGTCCACATGAACTGCTCACACAGTGTGAGCACCTTCTATCAGATCCTCTGGTACAAGAAGCCAGTGGGACAGACACAGCTCCAGCTCCTGGGGTACATGTACCATGACAAAGATACAAAAGAGGATGGAGTGAAAGTTAAGATAGAGGGAAGTGCGAAGCAGGGCAAGACCTGCACCTTGATAATTGAAAACGTCGACCTGCAAAGCAGTGCAGTGTATTTCTGTGCTGCTAGCCCCCACAGTGTGAAATCTCTCTGCGCATCAGTACAAAAACCTCGTCTCTAACATCTCTGTGTCTGTATTAAAGTTCACAGCCTCTCCTTACACCTGCAACAAACCACTGCAACCAACATCAGTGTACCCATTCACAAAGATCATCAGAATCACTCACTTCCTCTTCTTACTTTGTCATCAAGCTGAGTTTATAGAGGAGAGAGCAGGAGAGCCTCTGTGACCCCCAAACCAGTGTTGATCAAGGAAGGAAAAACTCCAGGAGAGGTTTTCCTTTTCCCTTTTTTGTTCCATTCCTTAGGGAAGTGAACAAAAAAGTGGGCAAAGGTAATCCAGGAGTGGCCTTAAATTTTTTTTTTTTTTTAAATATGAAAGACTTCAATTTAATGGGCTAGGAACATGCTAAGTTATTAGCAAAGATAATGGAAAATTGCCCTATCTCAAACAATTTATCACAGATAGCTGAAAATATTCCTGCATCCACATCCTAAGTCAGAGTCAGATCATGACCAAACTCTCGTAATTGCTCCATGTGCCATGACCAATGCAGTACTCCCCGAAAAACTGATACAATAATCAGTAGAGAACATCTCGGTAAAACTGTCAAATCTGGCCTAGCCTGCACAATGTTAAAAAAATCCCCTTTTAACATCATTTCCTAGATCTGGATTCTGATCACCTCCAAAATATAATCAATTATTCATTGTGCCATGACCTGTACTCCCTGGACATTTTGGTAAAATGAGTTGAGAAAATGTGTAGTTATTGGCAGATAAATGCAAACTGCCCTAGCTCTCTCAATGTTGAACAATTCTGAAAAGAATTCCTGGATTCACATCTGGGTTATTATCACCAGCAAAATAGGCATGTACTTTTTTTGACTAAAATTCCCATGAAATGTGATAAAAGTTTTTTCAATAGTCATTGCGTTACAAAAAAAGTGTGGAAAAGTGTTCTATTTACAATGTGAAAAAATCCCTGGATCAGCATCAGGATTAGGATCAAAACCAAAATCAAATCAGTTTCTCCATCTGCCAAGTCCAACATCACCTGATAACTACATTTTATATCAGGAATAGTGTTTAATCTCATACTAAAAATACTTTTTAAAAAAGGGGCTGCAGCACTTGAGTCTGGAGAGGCTGGTCTAACTGAGAGGATTTCCTTTAAAGGAGGAGGAGACAGTCAACATAAGAGCCTACACTTTACTGTGATGAACAGAGAGCAGCAATAATCCCACTGATGTGAAATTCAGTCAGAAAGAACATCAACATGATCATTTTATTCTGTCTGATCTTTAATGCTCTTCCTGTTTCAGGTAAACCAACTTAAAGACTTTTTACATTTGACTTTTCATCTCTGTCGCAGGATTTCACTGATATTTTGATTAGCATTAGCATAGTCTTAATTATCATCTACATGTCCTATTTCTTGATGAATTTGCTTTCATTCTTATTCGTTTCATATATTGTTGTTCTTCAACAGGTTCCTCTCTCAGCAAAGATGTGGATCAGACTCCCGCACACATGTTCAGTCAACCAGGAGGAAAGGCCACATTTTCATGTCAACACAGAATTAAAAACTATGACCGAATATTCTGGTACAAACAGCTGAAGGACGGACAGATGCAGTTCCTCGGATACATGTTAGGCACTGGTTATCCTGAAGATGAAGTTAATATGAAGATTGAAGGAAAAGCAACTGAAGGCCAAACCTGCACGTTAACCATCAACAAAGTGGAGGAGAAAAGCAGTGGAGTTTATTTCTGTGCAGCTAGTCTCCACAGTGCTTCATATCTCTGCTTTTTCAGCACAAAAACCCTCTGATAATGTTTCTTTCAGCTCAGAGTCACAGCCCCTCACACCTGGATCAACAAGCTCTAACCAATGTGGGCTTTTTAATCTAGATTAGAGATTACAGAGGGGGGTTTGAGACAGCCAACACACAAATACAGCATTTCTGAATTTACTGTAATTACAGCAGAGTAATTCTTTATGAACTCAACCAAAGTCCAGAAACAGCCCACGGTCATCCACTCAGAATCAGTTCAAAAAAGATGTGTTGGTGCCTCTACATGAATAATGAACATGTCCAAAGTTTAGGTCTAAAATCTTCACATTTTCTGAAGAATGTGTCTTTAAAAAGGGCTGATGTGCCTGTTGTTGACTCTTATGAAGTGCCATTTGTTCCTGTGTTGCCACTTTTGGATGCCAGTATCTCTGAAAAAATCAAAGAGATCTGACTGAAATTCTCTGTTGAATAAAAATATCTTTTCAGTACATTTTTTCCACTCTTTGTTCATCATGCATCACAATAAATAATAATGAAAGACATGATGTCTGGTGTCCAGATCCTCACACTAAAACATGTTTCTATAAGTTCTTGGTTCCTCTGTGGAGGTGGGAGGGGTATCTTGTGCTCTGAAGTTCCTCTGGTACGACACTGAATGACACACGGTTGAATTCTGAGAACAGGAGGACTTAACACCACCCACTGTGGTTTGATGATGGGACGGCTCATTCAGAAATGAAGAATCACAAGTGCCAAGAGGGACTCATGAAACTCAACATGAGGATCATCCTGTGCTGCATGTGCCTGAATATTATTCTAGTATCAGGTAAAGTTTGCTCATAGTTTGCAGTTTCCTCATCCACATCATTTTGAAGCCCGTCCGTCACATCTGTGTACATGCAGACTCTCTAAATGGAGAATATCTTTGAACAGGTTCTTCCCTCAGTGATCAAGTCCAGCAGCCTACAGCGGACATCCACAGCAGACCAGGAGAGACAGTCCACATCAACTGCTCACACAGTGTGAGCACCTTCTATCAGATCCTCTGGTACAAGAAGCCAGTGGGACAGACACAGCTCCAGCTCCTGGGGTACATGTACCATGACAAAGATACAAAAGAGGACGGAGTGAAAGTTAAGATAGAGGGAAGTGCGAAGCAGGGCAAGACCTGCACCTTGATAATTGAAAATGTTGACCTGCAAAGCAGTGCAGTGTATTTCTGTGCTGCTAGCCCCCACAGTGTGAAATCTCTCTGCGCATCAGTACAAAAACCTCGTCTCTAACATCTTTGTGTCTCTGTATTAAAGTTCACAGCCTCTCCTTACACCTGCAACAAACCACTGCAACCAACATCAGTGTACCCATTCACAAAGATCATCAGAATCACTCACTTCCTCTTCTTACTTTGTCATCAAGCTGAGTTTATACGAGGAGAGAGCAGGAGAGCCTCTGTGACCCCAAAACCAGTGGTGATCAAGGAAGGAAAAACTCCAGGAGAGGTTTTCCTTTTCCCTTTTTTGTTCCATTCCTTAGGGAAGTGAACAAAAAAGTGGGCAAAGGTAATCCAGGAGTGGCCTTAAAATTTTTTTTTTTTTAAATATGAAAGACTTCAATTTAATGGGCTAGGAACATGCTAAGTTATTAGCAAAGATAATGGAAAATTGCCCTATCTCAAACAATTTATCACAGATAGTTGAAAATATTCCTGCATCCACATCCTAAGTCAGAGTCAGATCATGACCAAACTCTCGTAATTGCTCCATGTGCCATGGCCAATGCAGTACTCCCCGAAAAACTGATACAATAATCAGTAGAGAACATCTCGGTAAAACTGTCAAATCTGGCCTAGCCTGCACAATGTTAAAAAAATCCCCTTTTAACATCATTTCCTAGATCTACATTCTGATCACCTCCAAAATATAATCAATTATTCGTTGTGCCATGACCTGTACTCCCTGGACATTTTGGTAAAATGAGTTGAGAAAATGTGTAGTCATTGGCAGATAAATGCAAACTGCCCTAGCTCTCTCAATGTCGAACAATTCTGAAAAGAATTCCTGGATTCACTTCTGGGTTTGTATCACCAGCAAAATGTAGGCATGTACTTTTTTTGACTACAATTCCCATGAAATGTGATAAAAGTTTGTTCAATAGTCATCGCGTTATGGACATTAAAGTGATATTCCGGGATTGAACAAGTTGGGTCCTATCACAAGGGTTAGGGCAGAAATTACCTCTACAGCAGTGTTTCTGTGGAGAAGAAACCCAGGGCGCTAGGACCTAACTCCCTCTGACTCCTTCGGCTCTGCTCCTCTGCTGATTTGGCTGGACTCACACGGGGCCATATTTTCCTTGATCAAAAACACAAATAAACGGACTCCCACCGAAAAAGTCTGATATCGGTCTGCATTCACGCTTATTTAGAGAATTTTCAGCGCGTTACTTTCACACAAAAACACCGCTAAATAAGGGTCTAGTTCTCGTAGCGCCGTTAAACGGCCTCCGCAGAGGAGCCAGAGCTGCAGCTCTCTTCCACGTTGGCCGTTTCACGGCGCTACGAGAACAGTGTTCTCAGAAAAGTGTTCTATTTACAATGTGAAGAAATCCCTGTATCAGCATCAGGATTAGGATCAAAACCAAAATCAAATCAGTTTCTCCATTTGCCAAGTCCAACATCACCTGATAACTATTCTTATATGAGGAATAGTGTTTAATCTCATACTAAAAAATACTTTTAAAAAAAGGGGCTGCAGCACTTGAGTCTGGAGAGGCTGGTCTAACTGAGAGGATTTCCTTTAAAGGAGGAGGAGACAGTCAACATAAGAGCCTACACTTTACTGTGATAAACAGAGAGCAGCAATAATCCCACTGATGAGAAATTCAGTCAGAAAGAACATCAACATGATCATTTTATTCTGTCTGATCTTTAATGCTCTTCCTGTTTCAGGTAATCACACATTAAGACTTACTACATTTGGATGTCATCAATATTTTGACAATATCTGATTGGTTATTTGAATTTTGAGAAACATTTTTGACTGCAGTGATCATTTAATGTGTTCATTGGCCTCATTAATTCTCTATTTCTTGATTTACTTGGTCTCATTCTTAAAAAAGTGTTTCATATATTGTTGTTCTTCAACAGGTTCCTCTCTCAGCAAAGATGTGGATCAGACTCCACCTCACATGTTCAGGCAACCAGGAGGAAACGCCACATTTTCGTGTAGACACAGAATTAAAGACTATACCCGAATACTCTGGTACAAACAGTCAAAGGACGGACAGATGCAGTTCCTCGGATACATGTTTGGCACTGGTTATCCTGAAGATGAAGTGAATATGAAGATTGAAGGAAAAGCAACTGAAGGCCAAACCTGCACGTTAACCATCAACAAAGTGGAGGAGAAAAGCAGTGGAGTTTATTTCTGTGCAGCTAGTCTCCACAGTGCTTCATATCTCTGCTTTTTCAGCACAAAAACCCTCTGATAATGTTTCTTTCAGCTCAGAGTCACAGCCCCTCACACCTGGATCAACAAGCTCTAACCAATGTGGGCTTTTTAAATCTAGATTACAGATTACAGAGGGGGGTTTGGTGTGTTTCTGTGCATTGTGTTGATGTAAAAATAAATACAATTATTTTACCTCTCTGAGCACTTCCAAGCTTGTTAATCTGTCTGTGAGGAGGTAAGAAATGCCTCAGTGGAGGTTTGTGCTCTCAAAAGAGACTCTAGTTTCACACATGTAACCCTTGCTTTCTTAAAAAAATTAGTAAAAACAGGCCTCATTGTTGATTAATAATACCTGTCTGTTACTGACTATGTGACATTCTGTCTTTCTGTCTTGACATTAAAAACAATGCCAACCAGCATATAACTATAAATAAAAACTGTCCCTTCAGTGAACTTAAACCTACATATCTAATCATGTTTACCTTCTGCTGTATTGTGAAAAATGCTTATAAGGCTTTAACAGTCAGATTATCTGCAAGTTATTTTATGACAGCCGTTCCAGAAACACTCCGTGGTCTAACACGAATGGAAAGCAAACTTATCAGTAAAAAGATGTCTGTCTTGATCAAATAATCAACACCAGAATTGAATCATTTTTATTTGGGTCATGACCAACATCTCCTGAAATATTCAGCAAAATCCATCCAGTAATTTTTCCATATTTGTGCCCACAAACACAAAAAAAGATTTACAAACACATGTTTTGGCAGAGGTAAAACAGCATGTATGTGGGAGTGATAGAAGAGTGCAAGCAACCGCTATAAACCATACCCAAGAGACCATGAAGGTAAATACTAAACCACTAGAAATAAAACTAAGTGCAACAATTTCATGCAAGGAAACAAATAAAAAATGAAGTAACAACAGAACAAGTAAGCTCCTTCCGAATAATAAATAAATGACATTAATACAGGGATTTCTACTCCTGTTTGTTTTGAGTTCATGAAAAACTTCTTTAGTCTATTTTTCTACACAGACAACAACACAGAAGAAGCATTCAAGTGAATGTATTTGCTCCATAAGAAAACTCCCTGATGTTTAGTAAAGAGTTGACAAAAAGAGGTTTTATGCATACAGGGTTGTTGTTGAATATATAATTTTACTGAATTTGATCTTTTTAAAAATATTTTTCCTTCTATCAGGACCTAAAGAGACAGGTATAATTGGACAGAAGACTCACTGGACTGTAAGCACATGCCTTATTAAGTACTTTTACTTTTGAGTAATCCTCTCTCAAAATATACAAAGTACTGCCTAACTAACTTTAATCTTAATTAAATCATTTCTCTCCCATTAGTACCTCATGAAACTCAATTATTGGAATGAAAACACCTTGGACTATGGGTATAAGCAGAATGAAGAAGATGGTACAAAAGAAAAGTATTTTCTTGGATATCAAAGTTAGTGACAGCCTCTAATTCTGTAAGTACCAATGCTATAGCCCAGTTTAACTGTTCATGTGAACCCACCAACAAACTGAAGGTAATTTTAGCTGTGGCCACCCAATTAGGCGACTGTACCAGAAAAAAATCTGACAAAAAATGTTTTTTGTTAAAGAAAATGTTTCCCTCCAGGCCTTTGAAAAAACCTGGCAGCTTTTTCTACTTTTTATAGAAACCTTACATTTTGAAAATTGAATCACTGTTGTTTTAATTTATTACTGTTTCACATACTACACTAAAACATTGATAGACAATTCCCTTTTTTTGATTGATTTGGTCATTTGCAGTATGACTGATTGTGCATGATTGAGTATTGTCTAAGTCTGGGAAGGGCCTTTTTTTAAATATCTTTTTATTGAGGGTTTTACAGATGAGACATACATTTAGTTTAGTAGAAAGAATAAAGTCGAAGAAGCACTCGGAGAGTGCAGACCTCCACCAGCGCTACAGTCCTCAGCCATATCGTCATTTTGACCATAAATATTACTCCTACCTTTATTTCATCTAAATATTTAGATTCCTTGACCATGAAAACATACCATTAGCAACTGGATTCATAATGTTATCTATTTTAGTTCAGTAGTTATTGATAGAAATCACATTTTTCGCCATAGTGGCCAGATGCTGATCCCGATCAACACCAAAATCGAACCAGTTCTTCCTTTTCCCATGATGACATTTCCTGAAAATTTCATCCAAATCCATCCATAACTTTTTGAGTTATTTTGTTCATGGACGGACGGACAAACTCTCCCGAAAACATAACTTCCTTGGCAGAGGTAATAAAACAATTAATGACAGAGGAAAAAGAGATAAAATAGGAGGCAAGAAATATGTTATTCAACACAAAATTCATTTAAAGAACTTTCCTTGCCTCCATGATTCATCTCCCCCAAAGCATTTTCAACCAAGTATCAACCTTGTATGTCCACTTTACCTCCCCAAAAATAATTAAAAAAATAAATTAAATTAAATTAAAATTAATAAAATATAAAATAAAAGAGGGAAAACAGATGGTTGGGAAAATAACTACATTAAAATAAATAAATTTACAATGCTTCAGTACAACCCTAGGAAAGGAAGGGAGGGCCTTTTCTATTTTTATTTTTATTTTTAGAAAGAAGCTCCTTTTTATGTGGCAAATGTATTATTTGATACATTTTATTTGTAAAAAAAATTTTTTTTAATTCTGCTACTGAACCTTTATTTGTCTGAGAGTCAAAAACAACAAAACCCTTCACAGCATTCACAGAGTTAAATATGAGAAGTCTGATGAACTCAGCCAATAGATGGAGGCATAGCATGTGGTATGCAGCGTTTATGTGGAGGAAGTGCAGATGAATTATCGCCCTCATGCACACACTTCACTGCGCCTTGTCACACTGCCTCATATTTACTGACTACAGTGCCTGACGATGTCCTCAGCTGTTCAAACTTTTTTCTTTCTCCTTATTTATTTTCATGGTAAGATGTTACAAATTATCCAGAATCAAACATTCAAACAATATCACTAATTCATATGAAGGCTGATCATTTTTCTGAAGGATCATTTCCTCCATGTCAGTCACTTTTACTTCATCTGTTTCCTCCACAGGTCGGGTGTGTGCCGTCACTTTTCAGATGTCTGGTCCACAGATAGTAAAGGAAAACACCGAGGTCACGATCACCTGTGAACACAATGACACTAGCCTCCTCAACATGCTCTGGTACCAGCACCGAGGGGACGGACAGGCTCTGACCCTCATTGGATATGAATATGGGAAAAGTTCTCCTACATATGAGGGTGACTTTGAAAAAGAGTTCAAGCTGGCGAAGGAAACGGCACAGAAAGGAGCTCTGACTGTGCGCAGAGCGAGCCCGTCACACTCAGCTGTGTACTTCTGTGCTGCCAGTAACACAGTGCTGTGGTTAAACATCAGCCCCTACCAAAAACAACTCCACTAAAAACCAGTCCTTCCTTCAACATTAATAACAATTAAGGCTGTCACTTTAGTGCATTAATTAGATTTATTAATTACACCACAAATTAATGCGTTATAAAAATTAATCCCAAGATTAATTATAGCACCCAAACATTTTAATATTGTCCAGCTGGAGGACCCGTACATGGCAGTGGCACGCCACTTCACACATGCCTCTCTAGTCAAACCAAACAAAGCCCAGGTGACAACAGGAATGGCATATTTAAGACTTTTATGAAACACACTTGAATTGAATTGATTTATTTATTTCGGTCATGTCAGCACACTTATACAACATCACACATTGTCAATAGTTGATCAAATGTACATGTCCGAAAGGGAAGACGGGAGAAGCAGAGCTTATCTAGTCCCGTCTCCATTTTCTCAATATTTAGTCTCCTCTTTTCTACATATCATCAAATTATTATACATTTTTATTCCATTTACAGAAGTATGACATAATTCTTGACTGTCCTTTAGTGTCCGTATTTGACCTTTTATGACCAATCCTTTGTTCCACGTAAGGCATAATTCATGACTCTCTTTTTTTTGTTGTTGTTGTTGTTAGTCCCAGTTAGTGATGTTGGGGTGGTGTGTCCGCGTTGCTTTTCTTTTTTCCAGGTTTCAAACATGTGTTAAACGTGTGACTCCTCGTCACTCTCCTCTTCACCCAGGCATGCTCCTGCACTGTTGTCTGCTACCTCACTTGACTTACACCATCAGTTCATTCACTATCATTGTTTTGGTACATTTCATCTTTCCTGCTGTCTTACAGACCCAACAACAACCCACATGTTTTGTTTCACCATCCTTCTTAAAGTGTAATTTGAGTTGCCTGACTGAGCTTAGAATTTTCTGGACAAGTTGCTCTGACTTTGGTTTTATTTAGTCACCAATAAAAATGTGGATTTACAAATCTTCACTTCTTAGTGTATTCATTTGATTAGTCCTGCACTAAAATTTTATAATATCCTAGAATTCAAATTCTTTATTTGGGTACTTTAAGCAGATATGAGATTAACATGTGATTAATTAGATTAATTAATTATAAATCCAGTAATTAATTAGATTTTTTTTTTAAATTGTCTGACAACACTAATAACAATATGGCAGGAATATTAGTGTCATCCCTAAACCACGTAATCCAATTCCAGCTGAGAATCAATAAAACTTCCTTAAAGTCTGGTACACATGAAGATTTTTAACATCTAAATGGATTTTGAAACATTTATTATTTCTGTTACTGAAGTGTGTGGTGAGCCACAAAGAGGCAAACATATTGATTTATATGTACATGCATACACACAGCCAGGCAAAAAAAAAAGGTCACACACTCTAATATTTCGTTGGACCACCTTTAGCTTTGATTACAGCGCAAACTCACTGTGGTATTGTTTGGATAAACTTCTGCAATGTCACAAGATTTGTCCCAGATCACAGCACTGCCCTCACAGGCTTGGACAGTAGGCACTAGGCATGATGGGTGCATCACTTCACCTGCCTTTCTTCTTACCCTGATGCTCCCATCACTCTGGAACAGGGTCAATCTGGACTCATCAGACCACATGACCTTCTTCCAGTCCTCCACAGTCCAATCTTTATGCTCCCTAGCAAACTGAAGCCTTTTTTCTGGTTAGCCTTACTGATTAGTGGTTTTCTTCAAGGAATATTTCACCCAAAGAATGATATGCCTTAATTTTCTACTCACCCTCATGCTGAGCAACACTCTGGAGCACTTTTTGATGTCTCAAATGCAGCTGGAGGTCCGGGGTGATTTTCACTGTCAACAAACTTCCATCTAACAGGGGACAATGGAGCCCGAAAGAAAAAGGTCCATAAAAGTCCACAAAAACATGCATTACGTAAGCCGCGGCAGACCAATCCAGACGGCTTACGTAGTGCAGGGAGCGCACGTAGACGTGCAATGCGGAAGTACGACATAGCACTGTTTAGGCTCGAAAAATGTACTAAATGACCTCGTTTCGAATTAATTATGGACGTTACTCGCTCAGGACACTTGGATGACAGCGGACGAGCAGTATGAAGGAAAATAGGCACGTTTTTGTGGACTTTTATGGACCTTTTTCTTTGGGCTCCGTCGTCCCCTGTTAGATTGAAGTTTGTTGACAGCGAAAATCCCCCCGGACCTCCGGCTGCATTTGAGACATCAAAAAAGTGCTCCAGAGTGTTGCTCAGAATGAGGATGAGTAGAAAATGAAGGCATATCATTCTTTGGGTGAAATACTCCTTTAAGGCTACACAGCTGTTCAGTCCCAATCCCTTGAGTTCCCTGTACATTGCGTTTGTGGAAATGCTCTTTCTTTCACTATTAAACACAGCCCTGAGTTCTACTGTTGTTTTTCTTCGGCTTGATTTGGTCAAACGTTTAAGTGATTCACCGATCACCATCATTCAGGGTTTTTTTCTGACCACATTTCTTCCTTGAAGACGATGGTTCCCCACTATCCTTCCACTTTTTAATAATGTGTTGGACAGTTCTTAGCCCCGTTTTAGTAGTTTCTTCAATCTTCTTAGATGTTTTCTCTGCTTGATGCCAATGGTTTGACCCTGCTTAAACAGACTAACATCTTTTCCACGACCACAGGATGTGTCTTTGACATGGTTGTTTAAGAAACGAGAAGCTGCTCATTGCATCAGCTGGAGTTAAATAACTTGGTGCCTGTTGAAAGATAATCACCCATGCTGTGATAATCAAATAGGAGGCACATACCTGTTTGCTCAGTTAAATCCAGGTGGCAACTTTTTCTTTTGGCCAGGCAGTGTATTTGTATCAATATAATGAAGAGTATGGCTTCACCCTGCTCTGCTGTAAAGAGCCGTTAGGAAACACTTGGTATGAACTGGTGCTATACAAATAAAGATTGACTGGTTGATTGAAAAGAGAAACACAGGACACCGCAAACAAAATGATTCATTTACCAAGAAGGCAACACCTCTGCTCTCACAGATTGATCAGTGTAAACAAACATGGCGACTAATGTCAGGGGGCTAAATGTGGCTAGCGGTTAGCCTCCTGTAACATCCTTGGCAGTTGTGATATCCATCCAGCTCCTCTCCTCATCATTCTGTTACATCATTTTCAGGTTACGCTGGTTGGATACTCATCTTTTATAAACAAATAATCTTTTTATAAACAAAAAAGTTGGTCACCCGTTTTGACATCTGTCTAACTTTATGCTTTGCCTTTACTTCTGTTGCCATGGCTACATTGCTTCCTGCTTAAGCCAGTCTGCTCCCTGATTAGCTTTGTTCTGGTCTATGTTATAAACACAGAGGATGTGCTGGGCTGTCTTCAGTTTTCTCCACACGCATCAGGACTTTATCATAAATATGGAACATGCTAAATAGCCTTTTAACGATCTCAAGTCAAGGTGGCCCTTATCCTCTTCCAAGAGACAAAGATATGTACATTAAATTTTCTCTATTTCTCTAAAGTTATAAAATTGGGATATGTATTGTACCTTGAAGGTGCATCAACTGAGCACCTTGGTGTGAGTATACAGCTGGATCAGGGTCACCAAGTTTGAGAAAATGAAGGTTTTTCTTACATAATTATGTTTGTGGACATACTCAAGCAGTTATGTAAAATCAAGACTTTGTAATGAAAAAGTTTAAAACAAGAAAGTGTGTTATCTCTCAATCAATATGGATGGACCAACGAAAGCAGTAGGTGTGACATGCTGATCAGGGCCAACCCTCCTTCACAGTGGAGGTGGAGCTTCTCTGTCTCTGTCAGAGGACTTTTGTCCTCTGCAGCTGCTCTCATTTGAAAATGTCTTCAGCTCTGATTGGGTTTCTGCTCGTCTTCTTATCATGTAGGTTCATTTACTTCTTTACATGCATTTCATCTGTTCTTCTTCACTCTTAAACTTTCTCTTTTCCTACAGGTCGAGCTTCAGGAGTGACTTTTCAGCCTTCATATCCCAGAATCATCAACAGTGGAGCCAGAGTAGAAATAAAGTGCAACCATGATGACAGTAACCTCGATATAATGCTCTGGTATCAGCAGAAACGGAACAGTCTGATAGATTTAATAGGATTCACCTACTTCCCCAACAATCCTGAGTATGAGGAGAAGTTTAAGGATCACTTCAAGATCAAACAACACAACAAGACATCAGGGGATCTGATTATTGAGAGTGTGGCTCCCTCAGACTCTGCTGTGTATTTCTGTGCTGCAAAAGAGTCACAGTGATGTGGTTTATAGCGACACCACACAGTAAACCTGCCTGATCCTTTTTTTTCTGTTTTCATGATCAAGAGTGATGACTGATGAGGAGCTACAGCTCTGCTCCACAACAAACTCTGAGATGAAATTATCAAATAAACTGGATTCTTAACAAACTTTATAAGCATGTAAAGCCTTTGAGTTGTTTCTCTAGCCCAGTTTATGAGCTTTAACGCTAAAAAAACTGCAACAAGGCTCTGTTATACACTATCTTGCCAAAAGTATTTGCTTACCCATTCAAAAAGCTAAAGCCAGAGGTTTATAAAACCCAAACATCTCAGCATGCAGAATATTTCTACAAACATTTGTGAAAAACATTTACATGATTTGCAACTTCATGAGCAAGGACCACACTGTGTATTTATTACGTGTAGCAGATAATAAGCACCATAGCAGATACATAAACCCGATAACGATTTGAGGTAACTACTTTGGGAATCCCCCGTAGCTCCTGGGCACGACAAACCCCCCTTTGTGAGACCCTAAGGAATAAAGGAAAGAGGAAATTTTAAGGAAAGGGGTGAGACGGAGGGGTGCGACAAGTGAACAAAACAAAGGGAGGAAATGGTCAGGTTTGAATTTATAGGAAGACAGGAAGAGGCATGGCTGAGGTGTGGTCCTGCTCCTGAAAATCTGCTTTGAGCACCACGAAATATCTCACAGTCAACTGTTAGTGGTGTTGTAACAACGTGGAAGCACTTGGGAATGACAATAACTCAGCCATGAGGTCATGTAAATTCACAGAGAGGGGTCACCAGATGCTGAGGGTCATACGTCACAGAGGTTACCAACGTTTTGCAGAGTCAACGGCTACAGAGCTCCAAACTTCATCAGGTCTTCAGATCAGCCTAAGAACAATGTATAGATGGCTTCATAGATGGGTTTCCATGGCAGAGCAAATTCATCCAGGCCTATCATCACCAAGTGCAATGCAAAGAGTTGATGCAATGGTGTAAAGCACGCAGCTGCACTCAAGAGCAGAGGAGACACGTTCTCTGGAGTGATGAATCAAGCTTCTCTGTCTGGTGATCTGATGGACGAGTCTGGGTTTGGCAGTTGCCAGGAGAAAGATACTTGTGTGAGTGAATTGTGCCAAATGTAAAGTTTGGTGGAGGGGGGATTATGGGGTGGGGGTGTTTTTCAGGAGCTGGGCTCAGTCCCTTAGTTCCAGTGAAAGGAACTCTGAATGCTTCAGCACACCAAGACAATTTGGACAATTCCATGCTCCAACTTTGTGGGAACAATTTGGAGCTGGCCCCTTCCTGTTCCAACATGACTGTGCACCAGAGCACAAAGCTGGTCCACAAAGACATGGATGAGCCAGTTTGCTTTGGATGAACTTGACTGGCCTGCACAGAGTCCTGACCTCAACCCCAAAGAACACCTTTGGGATGAATCAGAGCAGCGACGGCGAGCCAGACCTTCTCGTTTAACATCTGTGCCTTGACCTCATAAATGTGCTTCTTGAAGAATGGCTGGAAATTCCCATAAACACACTCCTCAACCTTGTGGACAGCCTTCCCCTAGAAGTTGAATCTTTTACAGCTGCAGTGAAGTCAACACCATATTAAGCCCTGTGGATTAAGAATGGTACATTACTCAAGCTCATATGTATGTGAGGGCAGATAAGCCAATACTTTTGGCATTCCATTGTATTTACACCTTGGTACATAAACCTAAAATACTGTCAAGATAGAGCTGGACTTGCTATAGAATTTAATATATTCAGCATGCACAATATTATCAATAAGATATGAGTATCAGCTGACAAAGGCCAAAAGACTAAATGTTGGTGTAAATTGAATTTCTTATCATGCATATCAACTATATACAGTAAAAGCTCAATAGCAACTGTAAAATGTGCAGAATGCACAAATGTACTACGATGCTTCACCTTATCGCTGCATATTTCAATATGCAGAAATTTCTAATTGTAGAAAGTGAGGAGGGCCATCCTGGACCTTCTCCAGGAGCTTATGACAAACCTCCAAATCTACATAAATGGCCCATGTGTCTCTTATCAACCCTTCTGGTAACAGATGACCTGAACTAACCCTGTGTCTACAATCCAATAATCTTGATCCTCATCTTATTAAGATATAAATGACCCTCTGGTTTTCTTTTATTTTCTTCACGTTTCTGTTCCTTTGTAAATTATCTGAGTGAAATTACATTACTTTATAAGTATTTGACAATGCAAAATGTTCTGTTTTTTTTGTTGTTCGACAAAAAAACAAAGTTCAGGTAGATAAAGCAGTAGGTGGGTCATGCTGATCAGGACCAACCCTCCTTCACAGTGGAGGTGGTGTTTCTCTGTCTCTGTCAGAGGAGTTTTGTCCTCTGCAGCTGCTCTCATTTGAAAATGTCTTCAGCTCTGATTGGGTTTCTGCTCCTCTTCATATCATGTAGGTTCATTTACTTCTTTACAAGCATTTCATCTGTTCTTCTTCACTCTTAAACCTTCTCATCTCCTACAGGTCGAGCTTCAGGAGTGACTTTTCAGCCTTCATATCCCAGAATCATCAACAGCAAAGCCAGAGTAGAAATAAAGTGCAACCATAAAGATAGTAACCTCCCAGTGATGCTCTGGTATCAACAAAAACAGAGCAGTCTGATGGATCTAATCAGACACAGTGTCTACCCCAGTGAGCCTGAGTATGAGGAGAAGTTTAAGGATCACTTCAAGATCACACGACACAACAAGACATCAGGAGGTCTGATTATTGAGAGTGTGGCTCCCTCAGACTCTGCTGTGTATTTCTGTGCTGCAAAAGAGACACAGTGATGTGGTTTATAGCGACACCACACAGTAAACCTGCTGGATCCTTTTTTTTTCTGTTTTCATGATCAAGAGTGATGACTGATGAGGAGCTACAGCTCTGCTCCCCAACAAACTCTGAGATGAAATTATCAAATAAACTGGATTCTTAAAGAACTTTATAAACATGTAAAGCCTTTGAGTTGTTTCTCTAGCCCCGTTTATGAGCTTTAACGCTAAAAGAACTGCAACAAGGCTCTGTTATACACTATCTTGCCAAAAGTATTTGCTTACCCATTCAAAAAGCTAAAGCCAAAGGTTTATAAAACCCAAACATCTCAGCATGCAGAATATTTCTACAAACATTTGTGAAAAACATTTACATGATTTGCAACTTCATGAGCAAGGACCACACTGTGTATTTATTACGTAGCAGATAATAAGCACCATAGCAGATACATAAACCTGATAACGATTTAAGGTAACTTCTTTGGGAATCCCCCGTAGCTCCTGGGCACGACAAACCACCCTTTGTGAGACCCTAAGGAATGAAGGAAAGAGGAAATTTTAAGGAAAGGTGTGAGACGGAGGGGCGCGACAAGTGAACAAAACAAAGGGAGAAATGGTCAGGTTTGAATTTATAGGAAGACAGGAAGAGGCATGGCTGAGGTGTGGTCCTGCTCCTGAAAATCTGCTTTGAGCACCACGAAATATCTCACAGTCAACTGTTAGTGGTGTTGTAACAACGTGGAAGCACTTGGGAATGACAATAACTCAGCCATGAAGTGGTAGGTCATGTAAATTCACAGAGAGGGGTCACCAGATGCTGAGGGTCATACGTCACAGAGGTTACCAACGTTCTGCAGAGTCAATGGCCACAGAGCTCCAAACTTCATCAGGTCTTCAGATCAGCCTAAGAACAATGTATAGACGGCTTCATAGATGGGTTTCCATGGCAGAGCAAATTCATCCAGGCCTGTCATCACCAAGTGCAATGCAAAGAGTTGATGCAATGGTGTAAAGCACGCAGCTGCACTCAAGAGCAGAGGTGACGTTCTCTGGAGTGATGAATCAAGATTCTCTGTCTGGTGATCTGTTGGACGAGTCTGGGTTTGGCAGTTGCCAGGAGAAAGATACTTGTGTGAGTGAATTGTGCCAAATGTAAAGTTTGGTGGAGGGGGGGTTATGGTGTGGGGGTGTTTTTCAGGAGCTGAGCTTGGCCCCTTAGTTCCAGTGAAAGGAACTCTGAATGCTTCAGCACACCAAGACATTTTGGACAGTTCCATGCTCCAACTTTGTGGGAACAGTTTGGAGCTGGCCCCTTCCTCTTCCAACATGACTGTGCACCAGAGCACAAAGCTGGTCCACAAAGACATGGATGAGCCAGTTTGTTCTGGAAGAACTTGAATACCCTGCACAGAGTCCTGACCTCAACCCCATAGAACACCTTTGGGATGACTCAGAGCAGAGACTGAGAGCCTTCTCGTAGAACATCAGTGTGTGGCCTCACAAAAATGCTTCTGGAAAAATGGTCAAAAATTCCCACAAGCACACTCCTAAACCTTGTGGACAGCCTTCCCAAAAGAGTTGAAGCTTTTATAGCTGCAAAGGGTCAACACCATGTTGAGCCCTGTGGATTAAGAACGGGACATTACTCAAGTTCATATGTGAAGCCAGATGTGTCAATGCTGTTGGCAATGTAGTCTATTTACACCTTGGTACATAAACCTAAAATACTTCAGAATTTATGATTTTCAGCATGCACAATATTATCTTTAAGATGTAAGTATCAGCTGACAAAGGCCAAAAGACTAAATGTTGGTTTAAATTGAATTTCTTCCCATGTATATCAACTATATACAGTATCAGCTCAATAGCAACTGTAAAATGTGCAGAATGCACAAATGTACTACGATGCTTCACCTTATCACTGCATATTTCAATATGCAGAAATTTCTAATTGTAGAAAGTGAGGAGGGCCATCCTGGACCTTCTCCAGAAGCTTAAGACAAACATCCAAATCTACATAAATGGCCCATGTGTCTCTTATCAACCCTTCTGGTAACAGATGACTTGAACTAACCCTAATGTCATTAAGCTATAAATGACCCTCTGGTTTTCTTTTCCAGTCCCTATAGTTTTATAACTTTTTAAAAATAACCTAAGTGAAATAACACTACTTTATAAGTATTTGACTATGCAAAATGTTCTGGGTTTTTTTCTGAAAAAAAAGTTCAGATAAATAAAGCAGTAGGTGTGACATGCTGATCAGGGCCAACCCTCCTTCACAGTGGAGGTGGTGCTTCTCTGTCTCTGTCAGAGGAGTTTTGTCCTCTGCAGCTGCTCTCATTTGAAAATGTCTTCAGCTCTGATTGGGTTTCTGCTCGTCTTCTTATCATGTAGGTTCATTTACTTCTTTTCAAGCATTTCATCTGATCTTCTTCCCCTGTGGCCTCTGTCAGTCACTCTTAAACTTTCTCTTCTCCTCCAGGTCGAGCTTCAGGAGTGACTTTTCAGCCTTCATATCCCAGAATCATCAACAGTGGAGCCAGAGTAGAAATAAAGTGCAACCATGATGATAACAACCAGGATTCAATGCTCTGGTACAAACAAACACAGAACAGTCTGATGGATTTAATTGGATACAGTTCCTACCCCAGTGAGCCTGAGTATGAGAAGTCCTTTAAGGATCACTTCAAGATCACACAACACAACAAGACATCAGGAGGTCTGATTATTGAGAGTGTGGCTTCCTCAGACTCTGCTGTGTATTTCTGTGCTGCAAAAGAGACACAGTGATGTGGTTTATAGCGACACCACACAGTAAACCTGCCTGATCCTTTTTTTTTCTGTTTCTATGATCAAGAGTGACGACTGATGAGGAGCTACAGCTCTGCTCCACAACAAACTCTGAGATAAAACAATCAAATCAACTGGATTTTTAAACATCAAGAGGAATGTCTGAGTTGCTTCTCTTGTCGTTTTACAGTCCCTCTATGCTAAAAGCTCCACAACAAGGCTCTGTAGTATTTTTGCCTTTATACTTAAAATTAGCCTAACAAAGCAGATGGACCTCACCAAAATCCTGCATGTCCCGTTTGCCAACCTCCGTTGTCCAACAATTTCACTCAGCTGCATGCTCAAAAGCCCAATCAGAGAAGAGAGGCGGGAGCAGCCAACGTGAAGACAACAGGAAGTTACTGCACATTAGAAACAATGGCGGCTTCTGAAGAGGTCTCCATATCTGCGCTTTGGTTTTTATTCAGAAATTGACTCAATTTAAAAGAGGAGCAAAGAGCATCACTTGAAGCTCGTCTAACAAGAAATCACGCTTTTACTCTTCTCATGATCGAGGATCCCTGCTGGGAAACTGGGAGAGAACGCAGAAGTCCTCCATGGACATGCCGGTCAGTCTGTGGTCGTCATTCAACTTGGGGAAAACTGCTCTCCTCAGAAGTTTACCAGAAAAAGTTGGTGGGGATTGTGTTTGACGAGGTTCATTTCACATATAAGTGTTAAATGGTAATTGAATGTAGAGGATGACATTTTTCAGGAATTTCTGTGGGTCACATGATTCCCGCGGGATGGGAGTCATTTTTTGAGTAATTCCGTGATCGGGACGGGGCAGGAAAAAAAGCAACGGGAGCGGGCAGGAGCGGGAACAACTTTAATAGATGATCATTTTCAGCCGTGTTAAACAACCAGATGAACAGATGCGTCCATTTTTGTAGTCATCTCTCAGTGAGAGCCAACACTCTTCACCGTGCGAGCAGCACAGAAGAACTACAAAGGGGTTTGACTTCCTGTCACCACCAGGAGTGAAAAGCGACTCGGAGTGGCTGCCGGCGACATACATTGTTTACACCAACCGAATGTCAGGCATGTGAAACTTAAAGGCAAGGCCTTTTTTATGCACTGCACTTTTACCTAAAATAAAAACTGCAACAATTTTTCAACATGTTTGGTTTTATTCAAACGGGAATGGGACAGGAGTGGGAGTCATTTTGAGTGGGAGCAGGATGGGAGTGGGAGTCATTCTACAGGAGTGGGACAGGACAGGATTAATTTTTTTACTCTGGCCTGGGATTGGGATGGGACATGATTTTTTCTCTGGGAGTGGGACGGTACAGGAGTGAAAATCTGCTCCCTTGTCATGCACTAATTTAATGTAAGACGATACTCTCAGGTAGTATAAGCTAACAGTCAACACCAGTGCGAGCTACGTCATATGTAGCAGCGTTGCTTAATATTGGTCTATGATGAGTGTGACGAACCAAACAATTGTCCAATCACAAGCTGCTGTGGCATTTTGTGCTTTTATTGATAGGAGAGAGACAGTGGATAGGCTTGTGAAAGGGGGTGAGAGCGTAGGTGAAGACACTCTGCAAACTGGTCACAGGCTGGATTCAAACCCGGACCAGCAGAAGTATGTACATGAGACGTGCATGGTTGCTAACCACTCCGCCAAACCAGCACCCCAGCCTGAAAAACATTTTCAAGCAGCTCTTTCTCAGATAGATTAGCGAAATACTTTCGTGGTGGATATATGGAACTGTCCATCTGGCGTGTCAAGTTAACATAAACCTAAAATTCTGTCAAGCAAGAGATGGACTGGCTGTTATATTTAGGGTACCAAGGGTGCACAATATTGTCACTGTTAGCTGATAATGGACATCGACCTCAAAAGTTAAACATCAGTACTGGTCTATATTGAGATTTTTACCAATCACATTGGTCATAAATATCCTGTATAATGCTTCACATTATCACTGCATGGGTTCACTGAATAAACAAGAGTTTCATTTTTTTTTAAGAGGTAAATTTTGTTTTTTTTTTGTCTTTGGTTTGTTTCTCACATGAATAGATGTGCACATTTAAAGCAGCAAGTCAATTTGTTGACGATGATGTGATGAATATGTGTGTGAATATACCAAGTAGTCATCAAAATCAAGTCTTTGTATAATATCAAGTGCAGATAAAAAAAAGCGTAAGGAAGGACAGTGTGATATCTCTCTGTCATTATAGGTGGACTGACTAAAGCAGATCAGGACCAACCCTCCTTCACAGTGGAGGTGGAGCTTCTCTGTCTCTGTCAGAGGAGTTTTGTCCTCTGCAGCTGCTCTCATTTGAAAATGTCTTCAGCTCTGATTGGGTTTCTGCTCGTCTTCACATCATGTAGGTTCATTTACTTCTTTACAAGCATTTCATCTGTTCTTCTTCACTCTTAAACTTTCTCTTCTCCTACAGGTCGAGCTTCAGGAGTGACTTTTCAGCCTTCATATCCCAGAATCATCAACAGCAAAGTCAGAGTAGAAATAAAGTGCAACCACGATGATAACAACCTCGATGTAATGCTCTGGTATCAGCAGAAACAGAGCAGTATGGATTTAATCGGATACAGTTCCTATCCCAGTGAGCCCGAGTATGAGGAGAAGTTTAAGGATAACTTCAAGATCAAACAACACAACACGACATCAGGAGGTCTGATTATTGAGAGTGTGGCTTCTTTGCACTCTGCTGTGTATTTCTGTGCTGCCAGAGAGTCACAGTGATGTGGTTTATAGCAACACCACACAGTAAACCTGCCTGATCCTGAGGAGCTACAGCTCTGCTCCTCTTCATATCATGTAGGTTCATTTACTTCTTTACAAGCATTTCATCTGTTCTTCTTCCACTGTGGCCTCTGTCAGTCACTCTTAAACTTTCTCTTCTCCTACAGGTCGAGCTTCAGGAGTGACTTTCCAGCCTTCATATCCCAGAATCATCAACAGAGGAGACAGAGTAGAAATAAAGTGCAACCATGATGATAGTTTTGATAGGATGCTCTGGTATACCTGCTGGATCCTTTTTTTCTGTTTTCATGATCAAGAGTGACGACTGATGAGGAGCTACAGCTCTGCTCCACAACAAACTCTGAGATAAAACTATCAAATCAACTGGATTATTAAAGAACTGTGTGGACATGAGAAGCCTCTGAGTTGTGTTACTAATCCAATTTACAGTCCCTTTATGCAAAAAGCTCCACAGTAAGGCTGTGCTGTATTTCCACCTTGAAACATAAAACTTAAATTCTGTCAAACTTGAGCTGGACTAGCTTTTATTTTTAGGATGCAGAGAATGCATGATGCTATCAACATAATGTTAGCTGATACAGACATCAGCCTTAAAAATTTAGCAATAATTTTGGTCTAGATTGAAATTTTTACCATACATATTGACCACATACTGTATATCTTGTATTGTGCTGCCCATTATCACTACATGGGTTTACTGAAAAATCAAGAGTTAAATTGTTTTCAAGAACAAAATGTTTTGTCTTACATTTGTGTTTCACAAAAAAAAGACTATCTCATTGATAGAAAGAAGTCAATTTTCATAAAGTAAAGACTTTGTGTTGTTAAAGGAACTTATCAGTATCTGTGACAATGAGCTTGGAAATATCTTCACAATGGATGACACCAAAAATCCAATATTGTGCTATGGGATACAGAAATATCAAAACATAATCCACTATTAGGCATAAGCATTCAGTTGCAAATGCAAACGGCTAATTAGCTAATCACAGTGCAGCAACTAAATGCATTTTAGCTAGAAAACATGATCAAGATCACCTGCTTGAGCTCAAACCAAGCATCAGAATGAGAAAGAGAAGAGGAAGGTGACATGGTTGTTGGTGCCAGACAAGCTAGTCTGAATATTTCCAAAACTGTTTATCTACCGGGAGATTCATGCTCAATCATCTTAGTCATGATAAAAATAGAAATTATGGATTCATCACCACGGATTGAAAAGTGAAATTTCTGTAGAAAAACATCCTACACTTCAAGTCTGTTAAACCATTTTTTCTGCTAGGATCATTTTGATCTGGAGTCCTTCAAAGACTGGCAGAAAAGGAGCTTTAAAACACAGCAGTCCTCATAAAGATCTGTCATAAGCTTCTGGAGATATCAGTAAACTATGTAGGTCTAACCTGTAGACACAAACAATCCCGTTAAATAAACTATAAAAGCACTCTGAGAGCGCAGACCCAAGCAGCTCACCTCCACCCACAAATTGTGATTTCCATCCAACATTAAAGTCCTGTATTTATTTTGTACCCACATTGTGGAATGAAAAAATATCAATCTGCAAGAAGTGTGATTATTGTTGACATAAATATCATCATATTGAGTGGCCTTGTCCGTAGTGGGTCTTTAACTTGTTGACTGAACCAATGTGCTGCTGCTTGTACAGATGTTGGTGGCTGTGGAGCTTCCAGTGGGCGATGTCACCAGCCTGTTAGTTGGAGCAAAACCACGGTGCTTCAGTGTGTGGCAAATTCACTCTATGTGGACTTTGGGGTTGATTTCAATCTCACACACACACAGATTTCTGCTATAATTGGCTATTCCCGTATCAACATTATCAGCAGCCTTCTATAGAGTGAGAAAACGGCACGTTTGGAGGGTCTGTGAGCGAGCTGAGCTGCTGTGCATGTTTCTATAATGTTGATGGGCTCACAGTAATGTTACTGGAGCTGTCAGCTGTGGAGGACTGGGGGGGTTTATTACATTTACAGGAGAGTCTGCTGAAAAACCAAGATTTGGCTTACATTAGTAGGAGTTAACATACTCAAGCAGTCATCAAAATCAAGTCTTTGTATAATATCAAATGCAAATAAAAGGTGTAAAGAAGGAAAGTGTGTTATCTCTCAGTCATTATGGGTGAACCGACTAAAGCAGTAGGTGTGACATGCTGATCAGGACCAACCCTCCTTCACAGTGGAGGTGGAGCTTCTCTGTCTCTGTCAGAGGAGTTTTGTCCTCTGCAGCTGCTCTCATTTGAAAATGTCTTCAGCTCTGATTGGGTTTCTGCTCCTCTTCATATCATGTAGGTTCATTTACTTCTTTACAAGCATTTCATCTGTTCTTCTTCCACTGTGGCCTCTGTCAGTCACTCTTAAACTTTCTCTTCTCCTCCAGGTCGAGCTTCAGGAGTGACTTTTCAGCCTTCATATCCCAGAATCATCAACAGCAAAGTCAGAGTAGAAATAAAGTGCAACCATGATGACAGTAACCTCGATGTAATGCTCTGGTATCAGCAGAAACAGAGCAGTATGGATTTAATCGGATTCACCTACTTCCCCAACGATCCTGAGTATGAGGAGAAGTTTAAGGATCACTTCAAGATCACACGACACAACAAGACATCAGGAGGTCTGATTGTTGAGAGTGCGGCTCCCTCAGACTCTGCTGTGTATTTCTGTGCTGCCAGTAGCACAGTGATGTGGTTTATAGCAACACCACACAGTAAACCTGCCTGATCCTTTTTTTTCTGTTTTCATGATCAAGAGTGACGACTGATGAGGAGCTACAGCTCTGCTCCACAACAAACTCTGAGATAAAACTATCGAGTCAACTGGATTTTTTTCTTGATCTTTGAATGTACCATAATGCTTCACCTGATCACTGCATGTGTACATTCAAAGATAAAGAGTGTCCTGTTTTCAAGAATGAAATGTTGTCTTGTTCTACATCCGTTCCTCACACAAATACAAACATACAAATCAACAAGTCATTTTTCATGAAATAAAAACTGTATGCTGTTAAAGAAAACTCATAGTATCTGTGATAGGTTAAAAAAGACTTTGTCAAATATCCAAATCTTGCTAATAGACATGTCAATATACACGCACAATCCACTATTGAGTACAAGCATGCAGTTGTGCAAAAATGCAAATGGATAACTAGCCAATCATATTGCAGCAGCTCAATGCATTTTAGCTTTGAAAACATGGTTGAAGACACCTGCTGTGCTCCAACTGAGCATCAGAATAAGAGAGAAAGGTGTCATGGTTGTTTCTGGCAGACATTTCAGACACTGCTGATCTATTCAATCATGATAAAAAAAAAAGATAATTATGGATTCATTACTTCAGATCCAAAAGTTAAACATCCTGCTCCTCAAGGCTGGGATAAAAACTTTTTGCTGGAGGATGTGGACTGCGAGAGGGAAGTCGGTGTTTCTCTGCTTAGGCTGCTGCCCCCACTGCCCAACTATGTAGATAATGTAGAATAGAATAGACAGCTTTATTGCCATCATACACAGTGTACACACATACACGATGTACAACAAAATTTGGAAGACAACTCTGATGGTGCGACACAAATAAGGTATAAAACATAAAAATAAGAATAAAAAAAGTAAGTTATAGAAAATATATACAAGGGAGCATTAAGAATGTACTAGTGCATCAACTTCTAAGATCTCTAAAGACTTGAACTTTAGGGAAAATAAGTTGTAGGACCTTTTTGTTTTTGCGCTCTTGTTTTGTTTCTTACAAAAGATAACAGTTGTAGAGATATCTGTAAGAGGCATGGTCAATGTCTACAATTTACACTAGTCACATCATCGCCTCTGTTTTGGGACATGCATTGTCCCAGTGTTAAGAGTAATGCATTATAAAAGTAATGTGATTACTGTAATGCATTGATTTTTAGTATAACGTAGTAATGTAAGGCATGGGCAGACATTAGCTCAGTTGGTAGAGCGTCCGCCCCATGTACGGGGGCTGCCAACCCCCAACAGCTGGTTCGAATCCCAGCCTCAGCCCTTTGCTGCATGTCATCCCCCCTCTCTTCGCCCGCTTTCCTGTCAATCGACAGCTGTCCTATACAATAAAGGCCATAAAAGCCCCAACAAATAACTTTAAAAAAAAAAAAAATTAATGTAAGGCATAACATAAAAAAACTGTAATATTTTACTCATAACAAATGTCAGTAATGCAAGTCACAATGCATTTTTAACTTAACCCAAAATGGAGAGGTGATTTTTAATTTGTTTAAATACAAATGTATAAAATACTCTGTGAAATCAGCAGAGAAAAAAAAGTCCTCGACTCAGCCTATGTTACAGTGTCTCTAACAGAATTTACCAGAGTTTTACCTTTTGTCTGTTTTTACTTTAATGGTTTCTTGTTTTGTACCATGAGCATCAATGTGTCTATTATATTCTACTGTTTTTAGCTTTAAGCTGAACTCAGTCAGAGAGCCACCACATCACCTTCACTGGATGTGTAATGAGCTTTTTGAGCGTAATGAGCTACAGTTAGAATGACAAATCCATATTTCCTGTTATTTTGACAAGAGTAACTTAAAGTAATGTGATAATAGTGTAAAGCTTTACATTTCAAATACAGTCATATTATAATGTAACTAATTACTTTGAAATGACAGTAACAAGAGATAAATAATGCATTACATTTTTTGAGGTAACTTGCCCAACACTGATTGTACCTTAAAGTTGCTGAAGATACCAAAACCTTCCTTAAAGTGACAGGAGCTCCAGCAGAGCATCTTGGTGTGAGAATACAGCTGGATCAGGGTTTTTCTTACATTAATATGTGTTAACATACTCAATCAGTCATCAGAATCAAGTCTTTGTATAATATCTAATGCAAATAAAAGAGTGTAAAGAAGAAAAGTGTATTATCTCTCAGTCGTTATAGGTGGACCGACTAAAGAAGAAGGTGTGACATGCTGATCAGGACCAACCCTCCTTCACAGTGGAGGTGGTGCTTCTCTGTCTCTGTCAGAGGAGTTTTGTCCTCTGCAGCTGCTCTCATTTGAAAATGTCTTCAGCTCTGATTGGGTTTCTGCTCGTCTTCATATCATGTAGGTTCATTTACTTCTTTACAAGCATTTCATCTGTTCTTCTTCCACTGTGGCCTCTGTCAGTCACTCTTAAACTTTCTCTTCTCCTACAGGTCGAGCTTCAGGAGTGACTTTTCAGCCTTCACATCCCAGAATCATCAACAGCAAAGCCAGAGTAGAAATAAAGTGCAACCATGATGATAATAACAAGGAGTTGATGCTCTGGTATCAACAGAAACAGAGCAGTATGGATTTAATCGGATTCACCTTCTTCCCCAACAATCCTGAGTATGAGGAGAAGTTTAAGGATCACTTCAAGATCACACGACACAACAAGACATCAGGAGATCTGATTATTGAGAGTGTGGCTCCCTCAGACTCTGCTGTGTATTTCTGTGCTGCCAGTAGCACAGTGATGTGGTTTATAGCAACACCACACAGTAAACCTGCCTGATCCTTTTTTTCTGTGTTCATGATCAAGAGTGACGACTGATGAGGAGCTACAGCTCTGCTCCACAACAAACTCTGAGATAAAACTATCGAGTCAACTGGATTTTTTTCTTGATCTTTGAATGTACCATAATGCTTCACCTGATCACTGCATGTGTACATTCAAAGATCAAGAGTGTCCTGCTTTCAAGAATTAAATGTTGTCTTGTTCTACATCTGTCTTACACAAATAGACCCCAGCATACAAAGTAACAAGTCAGTTTTCATGAAATAAAACTTTATGCTGTTAAAGAAAACTCATAGTATCTGTGATAATTAAAAAAAGACTTTGCCAAATATCCAAATCTTGTTCATAGACATGTCAATATACACGCACAATCCACTATTGAGTAGAAGCATGCAGTTGTGCAAAAATGCAAATGGATAACTAGCCAATCATACTGCTGCAGCTCAATGCATTTTAGCTTTGAAAACATGGTTGAAGACACCTGCTGTGCTCCAACTGAGCATCAGAATAAGAGAGAAAGGTGTCATGGTTGTTTCTGGCAGACATTCTGGCAGACTAGGTCTAAAGTTACAGTATCTCGAACACAACTTACCAGAGTTTTACCCTTTGTCTGTTTTTACTATGATGGTTTCTTGTTTTGTGCCATGAGCATCAATGTGTCTATTATATTCTACTATTTTTAGCCTTAAGCTGAACTCAGTCAGAGAGCCACCACATCACCTTCACTGGATGTGTAATGAGCTTTTTAAGCGTAATGAGCTACATTTAGAATGACAAATCCATATTTCCTGTTACTTTCCTGAGAGTAACTTAAAATGAATGCAATAATAGTGTAATGCCTTACATTTCAAATACAGTAATATTATTATCTAACTAATTACTTTGAAATGACAGTAACAAGTAATAAATAATACATTACATTTTTGAGGTAACTTGTCCAACACTGATTGTACAAAACCCAAAACCAGTGAAGTTGGCACATTATGTAAATCGTAAATAAAAACAGAATACAATGATTTGCAAATCCCTTTCAACCTATATTCATTTGAATACACAGCAAAGACAAGATACTTAACGTTCAAACTGGTAAACTTTTTTTTTTTTGCAAATATTAGCTCATTTGGAAGTTGATATCTGCAACATGTTTAAAAAAAGCTGGCACAAGTGTCAAAAAAGACTGAGAAAGTTGAGGAATGCTCATCAAACACTTATTTGGAACATCCCACAGGTGAACAGGCTAATTGGGAACAGGTGGGTGCAATGATTGGGTATAAAAGCAGCTTCCCTGAAATGCTCAGTCATTCACAAACAAGGATGGGGCGAGGGTCACCACTTTGTGAACAAATGCGTGAGCAAATTGTCCAACAGTTTAAGAACAACATTTCTCAACCAGCTATTGCAAGGAATTCAGGGATTTCATCATCTACGGTCTGTAATATCATCAAAAGGTTCAGAGAATCTGGAGAAATTACTGCACGTAAGCGGCAAGGCCGAAAACCAGCACTGACTGCCGGTGACCTTCGATCCCTCAGGCGGTACTGCATCAAAAACCGGCATAACTGTGGAAAGGATATCACCACATGGGCTCAGGAACACTTCAGAAAACCACTGTCAGTAACTACAGTTCGTCTACATCTGTAAGTGCAAGTTCAAACTCTACTATGCAAAGCCAAAGCCATTTATCAACAACACCCAGAAACGCCACCGGCTTGGCTGGGCCCGAGCTCATCTAAGATGGACTGATGCAAAGTGGAAAAGTGTTCTGTGATCTGACAAGTCCACATTTCAAATTGTTTTTGGAAACTCTGGTCATCATGTCCTCCGGACCAAAGAGGAAAAGAACCATCCGGACTGTTATAGGCACAAAGTTCAAAAGCCAGCATCTGTGATGGTATGGGGGTGTATTAGTGCCCGAGGCATGGGTAACTTACACATCTGTGAAGGCACCATTTATGCTGAAAGGTACATACAGGTTTTGGAGCAACATATGTTGCCATCCAAGCAACGTCTTTTTCATGGACGCCTCTGCTTATTTCAGCAAGACAATGCCAAACCACATTCTGCACGTGTTACAACAGCGTGGCTTCGTATTAAAAGAGTGCGGGTACTAGACTGGCCTGCCTGTAGTCCAGACCTGTCCCCGATTGAAAATGTGTGGCGCATTATGAAGCGTAAAATACAACAATGGAGACCCCGGACTGTTGAACAACTTAAGCTGTACATCAAGCAAGAATGGGAAAGAATTCCACCTGAAAAGCTTCAAAAATTGGTCTCTTCAGTTTCCAAACGTTTACTGAGTGTTGTTAAAGGAAAGGCGATGTAACACAGTGGTTAAAATGCCCCTGTGCAAACTTTTTTGCAACGTGTTGCTGCCATTAAATTCTAAGTTGATGATTATTTGCAAAAGAAAAAAAAGTTTCTCAGTTTGAACGTTAAGTAGCCTATCTTGTCTTTACTGTGTATTTCATTGAATATAAGTTGCAAAGGATTTGCAAATCATTGTATTCTGTTTTTTTTTTACGATTTACACAACATGCCAACTTCACTGGTTTTGAATTTTGTACCTTGAAGTTGCTGAAGATATCAAACCCCTCCTTAAAGTGACAGGAGCTCCAACAGAGCATCTTGGTGTGAGAGTACAGCTGGATCAGGGTTTTTCTTACATTATTACGTGTGAACATACTCATCAAAATTAAGAATTAGTATCATATCAAACGCAAATGAAGAAGAGTAAAGAAGAAAAGTGTATTATCTCTCAGTCATTATGGGTGGACCCACTAAAGCAGTAGGTGTGACATGCTGATCAGGGCCAATCCTCCTTCACAGTGGAGGTGGAGCTTCTCTGTCTCTGTCAGAGGAGTTTTGTCCTCTGCAGTTGCTCTCATTTGAAAATGTCTTCAGCTCTGATTGGGTTTCTGCTCGTCTTCATATCATGTAGGTTCATTTACTTCTTTACAAGCATTTCATCTGTTCTTCTTCCACTGTGGCCTCTGTCAGTCACTCTGAAACTTTCTCTTCTCCTACAGGTCGAGCTTCAGGAGTGACTTTTCAGCCTTCATATCCCAGAATCATCAACAGCAAAGTCAGCGTAGAAATAAAGTGCAACCATGATGATAGTAACCTCAATGTAATGCTCTGGTATCAGCAGAAACAGAGCAGTCTGATGGATCTTATCGGATACAGCCTTTACCCGAGTGAGCCCGAGTATGAGGAGAAGTTTAAGGATCACGTCAAGATCACACGACACAACGAGACATCAGGAGGTCTGATTATTGAGAGTGTGGCTCCCTCAGACTCTGCTGTGTATTTCTGTGCTGCCAGTAGCACAGTGATGTGGTTTATACAAACACCACACAGTAAACCTGCCTGATCCTTTTTTTCTGTTTTCATGATCAAGAGAGACGACTGATGAGGAGCTACAGCTCTGCTCCACAACAAACTCTGAGATAAAACTATCGAGTCAACTGGATTTTTTTCTTGATCTTTAACTGTACCATAATGCTTCACCTGATCACTGCATGTGTACATTCAAAGATCAAGAGTGTCCTGTTTCAAGAATTAAATGTTGTCTTGTTCTACATCTGTCTTACACAAAAAGACCCCAACATACAAAGTAACAAGTCATTTTTCATGAAATAAAACTTTATGCTGTTAAAGAAAACTCATAGTATCTGTGATAATTAAAAAAAGACTTTGTCAAATATCCAAATCTTGTTAATAGACATGTCAATATACACGCACAATCCACTATTGAGTACAAGCATGCAGTTGTGCACAAATGCAAATGGATAACTAGCCAATCATATTGCAGCAGCTCAATGCATTTTAGCTTTGAAAACATGGTTGAAGACACCTGCTGTGCTCCAACTGAGCATCAGAATAAGAGAGAAAGGTGTCATGGTTGTTTCTGGCAGACATTTCAGACACTGCTGAGCTATTCAATCATGATAAAAAAAAAAAAAAAACGGTAATTATGGATTCATCACTTCAGATCCAAAAGTTAAACATCCTGCTCCTCAAGGCTTGGATAAAAACTTTTTGCTGGAGGATGTGGACTGTGAGAGGGAAGTCGGTGTTTCTCTGCTTAGGCTGCTGCCCCCACAGCCCAACTATGTAGATAATGTAGAATAGAATAGACAGCTTTATTGCCATCATACACAGTGTACACACATACACAATGTACAACAAAATTTGGAAGACAACTCTGATGGAGCGACACAAATAAGGTATAAAACATAAAAATAAAAAAAGTATGTTATATAAAATATTTACAAGGGAGCATTAAGAATGTACCAGTGCATCAACTTCTAAGATCTCTAAGGACTGGAACTTTAGGGAAAATAAGTTGTAGGACCTTTTTGTTTTTGCGCTCTTGTTTTGTTTCTTACAAAAGATAACAGATGTAGAGATATCTGTAAGAGGCATGGTCAATGTCTATAATTTACACTAGTCACATCATCGCCTCTGTTTTGGGACATGCATTGTCCCAGTGTTAAGAGTAATGCATTATAAAAGTAATGTGATTACTGTAATGCATTCATTTTTACTGTAACATAGTAATGTAAGGCATAACATAAAAAACTGTAACATTTTACTCATTGCAAATGTCAGTAATGCAAGTTACAATGCATTTTTAACTTAACCTGAAATAAAGAGGTGTTTTTTTTTGTTTGTTTAAATACAAATTCGCCAAATACTCTTTGAGATCAGCAGAGGAGAAAAGTCCTCGACTAGGTCTAAAGTTACAGTATCTCTAACACAATTTACCAGAGTTTTACCTTTTGTCTGTTTTTACTATAATGGTTTCTTGTTTTGTGCCATGAGCATCAATGTGTCTATTATATTCTACTGTTTTTAGCCTTAAGCTGAACTCAGTCAGAGAGCCACCACATCACCTTCACTGGATGTGTAATGAGCTTTTTGAGCGTAATGAGCTACATTTAGAATGACAAATCCATATTTCCTGTTATTTTGATGAAAGTAACTTAAAGTAATGTGATAATAGTGTAAAGCTTTACATTTCAAATACAGTCATATTATAATGTAGCTAATTACTTTGAAATGACAGAAACAAGAGATAAATAATGCATTACATTTTTGAGGTAACTTGCCCAACACTGATTGTACCTTAAAGTTGCAGAAGATACCAGAACCTTCCTTAAAGTGACAGGAGCTCCAGCAGAGCATCTTGGTGTGAGAATACAGCTGGATCAGGGTTTTTCTTACATTAATATGTGTGAACATACTCAAGCAGTCATCAAAATCAAGTCTTTGTAAGATATCAAATGCAAATAAAAGAGTATAAAGAAGGACAGTGTATTATCTCTCAGTCATTATAGGTGGACCGACTAAAGCAGTAGGTGTGACATGCTGATCAGGACCAACCCTCCTTCACAGTGGAGGTGGTGCTTCTCTGTCTCTGTCAGAGGAGTTTTGTCCTCTGCAGCTGCTCTCATTTGAAAATGTCTTCAGCTCTGATTGGGTTTCTGCTCGTCTTCATATCATGTAGGTTCATTTACTTCTTTACAAGCATTTCATCTGTTCTTCTTCCACTGCGGCCTCTGTCAGTCACTCTTAAACTTTCTCTTCTCCTACAGGTCGAGCTTCAGGAGTGACTTTTCAGCCTTCATATCCCAGAATCATCAACAGCAAAGTCAGAGTAGAAATAAAGTGCAACCATGATGATAGTAACCTCAAAGTAATGCTCTGGTATCAGCAGAAACAGAGCAGTCTGATGGATTTAATAGGATTCACCTACTTCCCCAATGATCCTGAGTATGAGGAGAAGTTTAAGGATCACTTCAAGATCAAACAACACAACAAGACATCAGGAGGTCTGATTATTGAGAGTGTGGCTCCCTCAGACTCTGCTGTGTATTTCTGTGCTGCCAGTAGCACAGTGATGTGGTTTATAACAACACCACACAGTAAACCTGCCTGATCTTTTTTTTCTGTTTTCATGATCAAGAGTGACGACTGATGAGGAGCTACAGCTCTGCTCCACAACAGACTCTGAGATAAAACTATCGAGTCAACTGGATTTTTTCTTGATCGTTGAATGTACCATAATGCTTCACCTGATCACTGCATGTGTACATTCAAAGATCAAGAGTGTCCTGTTTTCAAGAATTAAATGTTGTCTTGTTTTACATCTGTTCCTCACACAAATACAAACATACAAATCAACAAGTCAGTTTTCATGAAATAAAACTTTATGCTGTTAAAGAAAACTCATAGTGTCTGTGATAATTAAAAAAAAGACTTTGCCAAATATCCAAATCTTGCTAACATACATATTAATATACTTGCACAATCCACTATTGAGTACAAACATGCAGTTGCGCACAAATGCAAAAGGATAACTAGCCAATCATATTGCAGCAGCTCAATGCATTTTAGCTTGAAAACATGGTTGAAGACACCTGCTGTGCTCCAACTGAGCATCAGAATAAGAGAGAAAGGTGTCATGGTTATTTCTGGCAGACATTTCAGATACTGCTGATCTACTGGGAGTCTCATTCTCAATCATGATAAATTAAACAGTAATTATGGATTCATCACTTCAGATCCAAAAGTTAAACATCCTGCTCCTCAAGGCTGGGATAAAAACTTTTTGCTGGAGGACATTGGCTGCAAGAACGAAATCTGTGTTTCTCTGCTTAGGCTGCTGCCCCCACAGCCCAACTACGTAGATAATGTGCATTACATTCTAAGATCTCTAAAGACTTGAACTTTGGGGGCATAAGTTGTAGGACCTTTTTGTTTTGCTCTTTTGTTTCGTTTTTTTACAAAAGACAAAAGTTGTAGAGAAATCTGTAAGAGGCAGGGTCAATGTCTACAATTTATGCTAAGTCACACCATTTCCTGCATTGTCCCAGTTTTAAGAGTAATGAATTATGGGGTGTTGGTTTGGCGGAGTGGTTAGCAACCAGGCACCCTGTGTACTTGCTTCTGCCGGTCCAGGTTTGAGTCCCAACTGTGACCAGTTTGTGGAGTGTCCTCCCCTGCTCTCTCGCCCCCTTTCACGGGCCTATCCACTGTCTCTCTCCTATCATTAAAGGCATAAAACGCCCAAAAAATACTTTTTTAAAAAAAAGGAATGCATTATAAAAGTAATGTAATTACTGTAATGCATTCCTTTTTACTGTAACATAGTGATGTAAGGCATCACATAATAATGAACTGTAATAATTTACTCGGTGCAAATGTCAGTAATGCAAGATTTAATGCATTTTTAACTTAACCCAAAATGAAGAGGGTTTTTTTTGTATTTTGTTTAAATACAAATTCACCAAATACTCTGTAAGATCAACAGAGGAGAAAAGTTCTCGACTCAGCCTAAGGTTACAGTATCTCTAACACAATTTACCAGAGTTTTACCTTTTGTCTGTTTTTACTATAATGGTTTCTTGTTTTGTGCCATGAGCATCAATGTGTCTATTATATTCTACTGTTTTTAGCCTTAAGCTGAACTCAGTCAGAGAGCCACCACATCACCTTCACTGGATGTGTAATGAGCTTTTTGAGTGTAATGAGCTACATTTAGAATGACAAATCCATATTTCCTGTTATTTTGACAAGAGTAACTTAAAGTAATGTGATAATAATGTAAAGCTTTACATTTCAAATACAGTAATATTATTATGTAACTAATTACTTTGAAATGACAGAAACAAGAGATAAATAATGCATTACATTTTTGAGGTAACTTGCCCAACACCAATTGTACCTTAAAGTTGCAGAAGATACCAAAACCTTCCTTAAAGTGACAGGAGCTCCAGCAGAGCATCTTGGTGTGAGAATACAGCTGGATCAGGGTTTTTCTTACATTAATATGTGTGAACATACTCAAGCAGTCATCAGAATCAAGTATTTGTATAAAATCAAACACAAATAAAAAAGTGTAAAGAAGGACAGTGTATTATCTCTCAGTCATTATAGGTGGACTGACTAAAGCAGTAGGTGTGACATGCTGATCAGGGCCAACCCTCCTTCACAGTGGAGGTGGAGCTTCTCTGTCTCTGTCAGAGGAGTTTTGTCCTCTGCAGCTGCTCTCATTTGAAAATGTCTTCAGCTCTGATTGGGTTTCTGCTCCTCTTCATATCATGTAGGTTCATTTACTTCTTTACAAGCATTTCATCTGTTCTTCTTCCACTGTGGCCTCTGTCAGTCACTCTTAAACTTTCTCTTCTCCTACAGGTCGAGCTTCAGGAGTGACTTTTCAGCCTTCATATCCCAGAATCATCAACAGCAAAGCCAGAGTAGAAATAAAGTGCAACCATGATGATAACAGCCTCTATGTAATGTTCTGGTATCAGCAGAAACAGAGCAGTCTGATGGATCTTATCGGATACAGCTCCTACCCCAGTGAGCCCGAGTATGAGGAGAAGTTTAAGGATCACTTCAAGATCACACGACACAACACGACATCAGGAGGTCTGATTATTGAGAGTGTGGCTCCCTCAGACTCTGCTGTGTATTTCTGTGCTGCCAGAGAGACACAGTGATGTGGTTTATATGAACACCACACAGTAAACCTGCTGGATCCTTTTTTTCTGTTTTAGAATGATGACTGATGAGGAGCTACAGCTCTGCTCCACAACAAACTCTGAGATAAAACAATCAAATCAACTGGATTTTTGAAGAAACTGAGAAGTCTCTGAGTTGTTTCACTGATATTTGCACCAAGAATACTGTCAAGTTAGAGGCTAGCTTCAGAATTTAGGATATTAGAGATGCTCAATATTACATATAACATCCCGATTGGTCTATATTAAAATGTTTGCCACACATTTTGTCCATGTATCTCACACTTATCAGCTGTGATATAAACAAAATGCATAAATGTACAATAATGTTTAACCTGCGTCGATACACTGAAAGATCAAGAGTTTAGTTTTTTCAACGGCTTAATATTGGTTTTCTTGTTTTATATCTGTTCAATACACAAAGAGACAAATAAGAAGAAACAAGAGCTCTTTAGAAACAATCAGCATACTTCCTGTCTTTCTTTTGTCTGTTCTCCTGGTGTCTGTGATGTCAATAAGAGAAGATGCTCCAGATGTGAAACACGACTGTCAAATATCGAGCATGAATTAAAAGTCAACTAACTTCAAATCATTTTGGGTGGGCCAACTAAGGAAGTAGGAGGGCCTGTTGTTTTTGGGTCTGATCTCTGTTGGCATTGTTACCAGGATGAGGAACCTTTTCATGGGAAAGTCACTTTCACTACGGTTCCCTGTGTCTCCTGGAGTATACTGCTTTAAGATCCAAACACAACAGACTAATTTAACAACTGGATCATGACAGAGAAAAGACTGATGACAATAAACTGGAACAAAACAGTCCAGCTGCAGACTTCCACCCTCTACACCTCCGACGTCAGAAGGAAGTGACGTGATGGTACTACAAAATAAGAGGCTCCACTCCTCCAGTGTCAGAAGGAAATGGCGTTGAAGTAAAATACTACAAAATAAAATAGAGATCAATGTCCCCAAAGCTACGTTGGGCAGACACTTTAGTTTTTCTGCATGTTGATTACATTAAAAAACACAAAGTTTAAAATGCAGGTCATCAGTAGAGCAACATAAGTGTGTGGGCATCTCCGTTTGGTGTAGGGATCTCGAGCATTTCATTTCCTAGAGAGAGACACAATTGCTTTATTTGCTTGACAGTCCTATCACAACCTCTGCGTTTGTGCTGTTTAAACCGTAACATGAGGATAAAGGCAGCATCAGTTCAAGGTTTAATTAGTTAAGACCCCTTCACACCGCCACGCAGCAACCACCCCAAAAACAGCCTCCCTGCCGGATGCAAAGCGTATTTTAAGCATTTGCTGCAGCCGTGGTACAAGCATAGAGTCCGAGGCGGCAGTGACAGAGAGGTGATTCGGCGAACGTCACAGCAGAGCCTCCCAAAAGTCCTTCACAACACTCCCTCCCCAAACACTCTGAAGTGAAATGCTGTCTCATGCCAAGTTTTGCTCCTGATTATCTTTATGTGAAGGTAGAGCCATTTGGTGGTGATCATTTAATGTTTGCTTTGACCTGTGAAGTCTGCTATTTCCAGATTCTCTCCCTCATTCGATGTGATTGGCTACTGCCAGGCAGCTGCCGCTAGAAAGTTTCAGTGCGGCAGGATAAAGTCCATCGAAATTATATACGTATATAATGTCTATGGCAAAATCTGTGCGCATTCATGTGGGCGCAGTGGTGTAAAAAGTCCTTGAAAGCCATACTTGAGTCAAAGTAAAGATATCTTATATAAAATATACTCAACTAAAAGTGAAAGTCACTCATTAAAAAATCACTTAAGTAAAAGTCTTAAAGTAGCTACTATTAAATATACTTAAGTATTAAAAGTAAAAGTACAAACAAAGAGAACAGGTACAAATAGTTGTTGCTCTCCCAAGCTTTATTAAGTTTAACTTTTCCTCCCTCCCTCAGCTCCCTTCACCTCTTACTCCCTCTCTCCATTCCTCCCTCACATAAAGTCCACAAACTTACGGTTCATCTTTAGCAGAAGTTGATTTTCAAAATTGCATGAGTTCAGTCATGCTCTTTGCGGGCTGAATACAAGTCCTGCAATGCTACACAGTCGTTCACAGGCTGCAGAGGCAGGCAGAGGTGTGTTCAGCTTCGTGCAAGAGCACGAACAGTCCGTACGATCCTCTTCAAAATAAAATGTGAAAATAAGTGTCATTTATATTCACATTTTATTATGTAGCGAGTAACTAAGTTGATAATTTAAATGTAATGGAGTAAAAGTATCATTTTTTAATTTTTAATGTAGTGAAGTAAAAGTGAACGTTGCAAAAAACGTATAAACTCAAGTAAAGTATAGATACTCCCAAAAAATACTTAAGTACAGTAACTAAGTACTATTACTTCGTTCCTTTACACCACTGTGTGGGCGACAATTGCATCTCTGTCCTACCGCTATGGTTAATACCACTTCCTGTCTGCCACCCGTCCCTCATTAAAGTGACTCAAGGTGGCGTGTTGCCACGCAGCGGTATGAAGGGGGCGAGATATGGTTTATATTTACGTCACATACGTCTCACATTGGAGGTGGCTTCCGATTCACATTTGGGGAGATGTAGCCGGCTGAGAGTGTAGGTCTGCAGCTGGACCCCTCTCAGCAGCATCCAATATTTCTGAGGTATAGAAAGTGAGGAGGGCCGTACTGTACCTTCTCCTGAATCTTGAGACAAACCTCTGAAGCTTCATAAACGGCCCATGTGTCATTTATCAACCCTTCTGGTAACAGACGACCTGAAATAACTCTCTCTGTACTAAGTAATCATATGGATCCTCATCTCATTAAGCTATAAATGACCCTCTGGTTTTCTTTTCCTCTCCAGATATGTTTTTCATCACTTTCTAAATTATCTAACTGTTCCTATTTTATAAGTATATGACTATGAACAAAATATCTGTATTGTTGTTGTTGGTTGTTAGAAAACCACAGTAAAATTTAAGGTTTAAAAAGCAGTAGTTGGACCACGTGTAGAAGACTTGAAATGCTACATGTTTATTTTTTTTTCTTTTTTGGAAAATATGTATGCCAATCCAAACCTTATTACGTTTCAGATTCAGGACAATACTGAAACGTGGCAGCAGATGGCGCTGTGGTGATACTGTGGATGCCCTAAGGAGACTTGGGAGCCCAGTATGAAACGGGTAACGGCTCGAGCAAGAAGTTAGCTTTTGTCCTCTCTTTTATTCATTCATTATTACGAACATGAGAATGTGTTCTGACATGATAAAAAGATTTATTTGTCACAGAAAGGTTAGTATGGATCAATGTGTCTGGGCGTGCACCACCATTTTGAGTGGTCATTTCTCCGAGTCTCAGTTTCTGATGTTCTTAAAAATGTCAAGTTGCAGACATTAACCACTGAACAGAAGTATTTGTGTTCTGAAAGCATCAAAATGTATTAACTGGTCAGCTGTGAATGTGCAAAAATCGTGAATATCTTAAGAAATATAGGTTTCATTTCTGTTTGTGTGTGAATGTGACATAGCTTCAGTATAGCGTCAGTGAGGATTAATGTCATTGCAGATTAAATGTTACATGCATATTAAATCAGTGAGAACACATTTTAATAGTCGTGTTATAATAGAGGAGAAGGAGCTATTTCAGCAAAGTAATTTAGTTTTAGGATTAAGTGATTTTGTACTGTTTGGTATTTTAGTTACATTGATTCTTGTTTATGTGTAATGTAATTTAAATTATTTTAGATTTATTTTGTCTTTAGATTCTGTTTTAACAGATTATTCTATATTTTTACTGTCAATTAATTTTATTTTATATTCTTTCATTTGTATGACGAATAATTTGGTGTGAATGAGACATTAACTTTAGACCACAGATGTTTATGGATTTGAACCCAGTAGGAACTTTTACTTTTGTCATCTCTCTTATGAATTCACAGACTGATTTGCTGGCTACACAGTGCCTACATGCCTGTGAAACCTTCACTATCGACACGGATTCCCCCAAGGTCAGGACCAACCCTCCTTCACAGTGGAGGTGGAGCTTCTCTGTCTCTGTCAGAGGAGTTTTGTCCTCTGCAGCTGCTCTCATTTGAAAATGTCTTCAGCTCTGATTGGGTTTCTGCTCCTCTTCATATCATGTAGGTTCATTTACTTCTTTACAAGCATTTCATCTGTTCTTCTTCACTCTTAAACTTTCTCTTCTCCTACAGGTCGAGCTTCAGGAGTGACTTTTCAGCCTTCAGATCCCAGAATCATCAACAGTGGAGAGAGAGTAGAAATAAAGTGCAGCCATGATGATAACAACAAGGAGCTGATGCTCTGGTATCAGCAGAAACAGAGCAGTCTGATGGATCTAATAGGATACAGCTATTACCTTAATGATCCCGTGTATGAGAAGAGGTTTAAGGATCACTTCGAGATCACACGACACAACAAGACATCAGGAGGTCTGATTATTGAGAGTGTGTCTCCCTCAGACTCTGCTGTGTATTTCTGTGCTGCCAGTAGCACAGTGATGTGGTTTATAGCAACACCGCACAGTAAACCTGCCTGATGACTGATGAGGAGCTACAGCTCTGCTCCACAACAAACTCTGAGATAAAACAATCAAATCAACTGGATTTTGAGTTGTTTCACTGATATTTAACCCTTAAATTCAGTCAAACTAGAGCTGGACTATGCTTGATAGTTAGAAAATCGGGGATGCACGATGTAAACAGTACGATGGGGGGTGGATATTGACACAGGCCTTAAAAGTTTAACGTCAGTATTGGCCTATATTTAAGTTTTAGCCACACATGTTGGCCATATATATTTCAAATATCAGCTGTGATAGTGTGCTCAAGACCACACTATGGCTGCAGTAGAATATTCACCTCCTAAGCCCTTTTCTATCTACTTTTCCTTAACCCTGATGGAAAACGTCATGCGGTTAAGGAAAGGAGAATTCAGAAGGACTTAGGAAAGGAAAACTGCCGTGAAGAGAGAATCCGACTACACCTTCACTACGCTACGTCATCATGTGATGGGGGATGTTACTGCTGCGGTGAAACTACAGTTTTCCGAACATGGACTACAAAAGACGAATCATAGATATGCTCATGTATCATGACAGTGTTCTTCCTTTAAGATAACTTTGAACAAAATATCCTGGTAAAAATTCCATCTGCATAACCGATGTTGGAAATGAGGATTTAAATAAATTTGTCCTCTCATTATCAACATGAACACCAATCAGTGCATGAAAATAAATGTTAACTGAATGAAAGTTAACATTTAATATATGTATACATTATTAATATTGAACCATGTTGAAAACATTATCAACATAAATGTCTCATATCCTGCTCTCTTCAGAGAATCAGACTACTGGAAAGTTAAGGCAGGTTTTGGTAAACTTTAAAAAGGATGAACAGCAGTGGTAACTCACATGGTCTGAGGGATTTGTTTGTCATTATTCGGTTGATTTCAGCAGTAGTCAGATAACGCGCTGTTTATAAATGCTGTTGCCGCGGTGAATTGTGGGACAGAATATTCTCCTCTCCTTTCGTAAAGGATGGTCCGGTGTATCCTATGCTAAAGGAGTTAATAAAGGAAGCTTTGAGCCACCTTTCCTAAGCATTTAAACTATTCGAACAGCTCTAATCATGAACTACTTCCGGTTCATTTTCACTCCGTTAGGAACCTTCCTGAGCAAAAATGACTTTTCGACCACAGCCCATCTGAGACCAGAATGCACAGAGAGCAAGACAAGACCAAGACTTTTGGGAGTCGAGACCAAGACCGGGACAAGCCAAGACAAGACCAATTTTATAAACCATGACAAGGTTGAACAGTTAAGGGGGTTGTCCCTTTGTCAGAACAACGGGAAGGTTGCAGTCATCACAGGAGAAATAACACATGAACTGAAGCTTTTTGTTGTTTTACCAAGTGTTCCTCCTTATTCACGTTAATGAAGCTGAACAACAGCAGATCAGTGCTGGTCTTGATCAGTCTTGATGGAAAAATCCCAAGTCTGGCCAGTCTGAGACCGAGACAAGACCGAGTAAAAATGCCCTCGTCTTTTCCGAGACAAGACCAAGACCTTCAAACTGCGGTCTCAAGACCAGACTCAAGTAACACAACACTACTGTGATATAAACAAAATGCACAAATGTACCATAATCTTCACTTGATCACTGCATGTGTTAATTTAAAGAACAAGAGTTTCCTTTTTTAAGAATTAAATGTTATTTTTCTTGTTTTATGTCTGTTCCTCACATAAATAGACACTCACATTGAAAGAAACAAGTCAATTTTCATAAAGTAAAAACTGTTGTTGAAGAAAAATATCAGTATGTGTGATAAGTTCAAAAAGACTTGGCACATAGGATATTGCCAAAAATTCAATATCTTGCTGTTGGATATATCAAAATACTCACACAATCTACGACCAGGCACAACCATTAATTTGTCTACAAATGCAAATGGCTGATCAGCCAATCACAATACAGCAACTCAATGCAATTTAGCTTGAAAACATGGTCAAGACGACATGGTCCAGATTTGATAAAACTGCTACTGAAGCTGTTAGCATCTATGCTAATCTCTGTATAAGCAGTCACTTCCTGCTCTGAAGGTCTCTGATTGGGTCGTTCTGAACAAACATGGATCTTGACAAGATGCATTTGCATGATTACAGACATTGAATCAGGGGGGATCCAGCCACACTGCAAGGTTATGTCTGCCTAATACCCCTCAAAACAAACTGAACGCTGACTGAAAAGTTGTGAGAGGCTGTGTTTGGATGACTTACTGTATGTTTAAGAAGGCGGTCATGAGTCTGGACGGGGGTCTGCTGGTTATGTGGCGGCTCAGAGGTCTTCAGGGATGGTCTTTGTCTTCAGAGGCATCGACTGCTGTCAGGGTTTCACACTGTCCACTCTCCAGGAAGTAAAAAAAAATGTCTGCAGAGCAAAACAGGCAAAAGATTGTCACCCACTCTTGATGTCCGCTTAAACTTCCTTTTCCTCTTTAATCCAGGGAGCAGAGATTTTAATTCTTATAAACTTTGAGTTTAATTTGGGCTTAACTCTCCTCCATGTTTCTGCTCCTTTGTCTCCCTCCACAGTCTCTCAGGTCACAGGCAGGGTTGCCAGATATTTCTACTGAAATAAGCATCAGGTGGATAAAAACAAATCCAAAGTAAGCAAGCTCCAGCTATTTCTAAAGTGATATATTACTTTTTTTTAAAGAGCAATCTTACATTAAATGTGTTTTCATTTTCATCTACATCACAGTTTTCTGATTTGTCTCTTAGTTTACTTCTTCAACATTCATTTGTTTGGAGGTGGAACATCCTTTTCTGCATACAGAAGTGAATGGAGGGGCTGCTCTGTTATCACTAAACAGTTTGTCTCACCTTGATTTTTGTTGCCCACATGCTTTTATATGAGTTTTATATTGTTCCTCTGCAGCTTTGTTATGGAGAAAACAGTAACACTAACATTAGGAATCAAATTAATTCTGGCTGAACGGATTTATTTTTGCTGGAAACATAATTTTTGTGTGTTTGGAGAGAAGAAAAAATAGTTAGTGTAACTTCTGAATTGAGTTTATAATGGTAGCAAAGTGGGCATCAGATCCCTCCTGGTTTGGGGAACAACAGGCCAGAATGAGTAAGTGCACTTTAGGAATAATCCAAAAAGCAAAACCAGAAACTTTACAAATAACTTTTCAAAAAAAAAAAAGAAGCCCAAACTTGCTTATAATAAGCATATCTGGCAACCCTGGTCACAGGTGCCTGCAATCAGCTCTGACCCTCTGTTGGACCGGGTTGACTCAATCATGTCTCTGATGTGCAGCAGGATATTTATTTATTGACTCTAGGAGGAGAAATCTGTTTTATATTTGAAGATTTATCACAGATTGTGTCTCTGCTACAGGTCTGCACATTGGTACAGTCCCAGGATGCTGCCACTTTAACCCTCAGGAGCATTGTGCACATTTTACACACTTCTCATTCTTCATGTATTATTTAATTAATTATTATATAATTTTAGCTGTGCTCATGCATATGGCATGAATTTTGGCAATACTGTATTTTTATTTGATCTTCTTTGCCCAGCTCAGCTCCTACAGTGAGTCTGAACTTTACTCTGCACCAGCAGTTGTTACACTCAGACTATAAAGCACAAAAATGTGCCACTGAAACTCATTCAAACTGCCTTTTTTAATCTTCCTTCCATTATAAATCATAAAATGTGAATTTCATCAAATAGACTCTCCACTAGGTGGCGACATTTAGACCATGTGAGCATGAGTGTGGGTGTAAACGTAAAAATACTGCATATATATCAATAGTTTTTTTTCTTTTTTAAGAAAAATACTACTTTTCATGTAGTATACAGAAAATAATTAATTGTGCTGTTATTTTTCTTGTAAAAACTTCAATATATCATGCTAAAAAACTGACATGTGAGCAGTTAAAATACTTAAAATCCATGATTGGTAAGATAAAATAAACCTTTATTAGTCCCACAAGGGGAAATTTCAGATTTACAGCAGCAGCAGGATACAAAAGAAATATTAGAAAGATTTACAAATGAAACTATAAGTAATTAGAATAAAATAGACAATAGCATAAATACAATTCAATGAAAATAAATGAAAGAGCATGAGCCTTTCAGCAATATTAACAATATTAACAATATATAAAAAGATCTGAATGAGAATAAGTGAAATGAAAATAAAAATAAATGAAAGAGCATTTGCCTGTCCGCAATATTATTAACAGTATTTACAATATGTAAGAAAATCAATGTATATACAGTATTACACTCAAACAATATTATTTAGTGCACTGAAAATGTCATAGAGGACAATCAGAGAATTTGGAAAAACTAGAACAAAGAAGAATTGGTCTGACCAGGACTGATGTTTGTTAAAAAAAAAATAAAGTAAAAACTGTTGTAAATAACATCAATGTATAATAGTTTTTATAGTTTCTTTATGAAAAAATGAATTTTAGATGCAAAGTGGGACAAATGTGAGTATTTGATGCTGTGCAGAAAAGAATGATGGTGCTGCTAATCATCATTAAACACCTCTGGATACAATAATCCCCCCCAAAAAATCTACTTTGCATGTAGTAAAAATTCTTTTTTACTTTTATTTTTATGTGAAACTTGGTGGCATCATGACAAAAATCTGACATTTAGAGGGCTGAAAATAGCATCTTTTGTGCCAAACTTATTAATAGAATAGTCCTTAATTATGAACACACATCAGGAGGACTGACTGTGCAGAAAATAACATTTGGTGTATCCTTGGTTTTGATAATCCAAAACAAGAAAAGATCTACTTTGGATGCAGTAAACTGAATTTTTTTCAGGATTTTTTAATCTTAAAGTCGAAACACAGAGGCATCATAATAAAACCCTGGTATTTGAAATGTCATGTTTCAAAATTCTTAAACATTTGATGTTTATGATATGGACTTTTGATGGTTGAAAAAAATCACACCAAAATCATTGGAAAGCAACTTACAATATTTTATAGGATATTTTTTGAAGAACATCTTTTATGCTGAGCAGAAAATGCAGAAAATAAAAAAGGAAAAATTAATGTCACCGCTGATCACTGACACATTTCAGTCTGCAATAATCCAAAACTGAAAAAAAAATATTTTTCTAGGGGTTTCATGTAAAGCAATGTGGCATCATGACAAAAGCCTAACATTTAAAGGTTTAAAATGTTCAAAATTTCATTAGATTGTGATGTGTATTATGAGGAAAACAATTCGTTTTTTCTGTTTATTTTTACCCCTCAAAAATTGGTGGCATCATTACAAAAATCTGACAATTACAGGGCTAAATATTTAAAACTCTTAAACATTTGTTGTGTTTGACTTTGACTGATGTTGGTTGAAAATACAAAGACAAAATAGCGGGAAACAATATCAATGTATAATATTTTATAGCTATATTATGAAAAGCACATTTCAGGCACTGAGTGATATAGTGTTAGTATTTGACACAACTAGCCCTTTTCCATTAGCCTGGCTGTACTCTACTTGCCTTGTGCTGCTTTTCCATTAGCCCCAGTTTCCTGCCCAACAACGTGCAGTGTCGCTGTAAACAGCTGAGCGGCACTGCGGTGACGTCATTTTGAGCGCGACACAACAATCTGTGGCTTTTTGTCACAAACCGAGTAAAAAAGGAAAGCAGAAGAAGGCTGCAGGTGGTAAGAAGAAATACCCCTTGAGAAGCACAGGAGAGTTTTGGAAGCTATACAACAGAATGAAGCCGAGGACGAGAGCAATCCAGCTGCAAAGAAAAGACGTATGAGGGTAAGCTAATGGTAGCTACAGCTAGCATGCTAGGTCATCACACTCATGACTCATCGATGACAACATTGGCTGTGTCCGAAATGGCATACTAACATACTACATACTACAAACCCATTGTGTATATACTGTATATTACATCCTATAAGTATGATTAGAATGCCAACCGTTCACACTGTAGTATACTACTAAGTTTCCCATGATGCATTTCAAACCTATGACGAAAAAAATCAGAAGCACACCAGGCTATCAAATATCTCTGTTGATTCGCCACATTTGAAAGTTCAGAGAGCATTTTAGGCGAGAAAGTCACCACGTAGAATACCAAAATGTGGTCATTTGAGCCATAAAACGCACAGATACAAATTTCATTTCAACATTTCGGACATTCCGCTATGCCGCTATTATGCTATCGACGAAACTTCCGGTTGGCTCCAAAACAAGAGCCCATTTACAAAAGCGTTAAAGAACTAAAAGGAAATCATAAAAAATGCCTTTATTTTGAAAATGGGAAGTTTGCTAGTGGCCGATTTTTAGCTGAATGCCGGTCAGTCGTGGATGGCGCAATGCATTATGGGGCTCGCAATGTATTATGGGGCTCGCAATGTATCATGGGGCGGTTGAGTGTGAGTAGTATGCCCACTTCACATACTTAACATTTTTTTCCAATATAGTATACATCCGGGTATTTCTCGCACACTCAGTCTTTTCATACTATCCAGTGTGAACACACTACATACTCATTTTGACGTCACACTCAGTATGAGTAGTACGTTAGTATGCCATTTCCAATGAATACCAATCAGTAGCTGGCAGTCAGTGACGTCATCTTTTAGTAGTAGTAGTAGTAGTATCAACTCAGCTCGCTTGGAACCAGAGTGGAGTAGGTACTAAAACTAGCTTGTTTTAGGAGGTACCAGGCTAGTGGAAACACGCTGCAAATCGAGTAGGGCCGAGTAGAGTAGGGCCAAGGCGTGCTAGTGGAAAAGGGCCATTAGTAGAAAAGAGTAATGCAGAAAAATAATTGTTGTTGCTCATCAATGATACATCCCAGGACTCAATAATCCCCCCAAAAAATCTTCTAAGTAGCAAATATGACAATAATAATAAAACCAAAAGTATATGATGTCCATGGTTATGAGTCTGGATTGAGGAGGGTTACAAACAAATGCAGCTCACAGAGTTCAGATTTATGCTGATATGAGGGTAATGTGTCAAAAAGATCTTAAACAAACTAGAAAAGACCTTCACCAAGCAGCTCAGTGACAGCAGTGGTTTTCCCACAACCCTGTGAAAGATACAAAGAGCCAGGATCCAGACCAGACTAAGCATAAACATGGAAGTTGATGTCCTGTATGAACACAACAGGTTTGGGGGAAATCACTTTATATTTTGATTTTATATGAATAGTTGAATGTCGTCTATGGGGTTTCATTTTATAAAGTTTAATTAATTTTCGTGACATCAGTCTGTATTGATTTAAGATGAAATTTATCTTGAAAATAGAGACATGAACCCCATATTGTCCTGTGAAAATGGAAGCAAATCCTTGAATAAAATGGCAGGTATATGATAACTTTGTTTATTCTGATTTTTTCCATAAGAGAATATACAAATACAGTAACAGAGAATGGCTCTATTTAACAAAATAATGACAATGACGCAGGAAAAAAAAAACACAAAATGTATATATACATCTCAAAAGCTTCCACAACGCAGACAAAAAATGAGTAGATTACATGAAAGTTATAACAATAAATAATAACAATAATAATTGTAAATATCACCGTTATTATAATAGCAAGCAGGGTCATCTGATGCACAATGGATCATAATATATTAGGGTATATGATTTTTTAAAATTCCGCACAATGTTAACTTATATTTTATGAAATTTGGGGAGCGTTTTACTTCCAGACAAATACACATATCACCACCAAAACATAATGGGTTATTCCTTGGACCAAACCACACCTCTGGTAAAATATTCATGGAAATCCATCCAGCAGTTTTTCCTGTAATCTTGCTAACAAACAAACAAACAAACAAAAATATGCGGGCAAAAACATAACTTCCTTGGCAGAGATAAGTTTGACACCAATGATGTGTGGGTCTGATGCTCTTCCGTGTTGCAAATTTTTATTATTAAACTCCCATGTTACAGATTTCAGTATTCAGCATCTTAAGACTCATTTTTATTCCCTGGCATCTTTATTTTTCTATGTTTATCTACTTGAATGTATTATTTATCTACAGCATCATTTTAGATGTATGCACTTTTTTGATTATTTATTGCTTATTTTTTATGGAAATGTTTGTTTTATTGTTTATATGATTATTTGTACTGTAGATTGGATTGAAAAATAATTATAAAGAAAACAGAAGTAGATGATGCCCATGAGAAATCTTGTGGTCATGAGCTGAGGTGGAGGAGGGTTACAAATGCAGCTCACAGAGAGAGCAGCAAAGAGTCGGCAGGCTGATGATGCTCAAAGGAGGCGGTCTGAGTGTGGAGAGCCAGTGGCAGCTCGGAGGCAGATCAGCACGATAGATTTCTTTGTCTCAGTTAGACCCTGGCACTACAGCAGAGTCCCAAGATGTCACCTCGTTTACACACATTAGGATTTTTACTGCTCAGTTTGACGGGTAAGTGATATCCGTTTTATGTTTTGTTTTTTTTAGATCCTTCAGCTTTGGTTCAGTGCAGACTTTTCTGTAACGCTGATGTGACGTTAACTCCCCTACAGACATGGTGGGGGGTGTCTCTGTTACCCAGAATCCCCCTCAGATCATCACAGAAGAGGCCAGAGAGGTCAGGATAAACTGCAGTCATGACAGGAAGCTGCCCTTCAGGATATGGTGGTACCAACACAAACTGGGCAGCCGCACCGTCAGCCTCATCGGTAAAATAGGCCTAGCAAGTGATCCGTTCTTAGAGGAACAGTTTGGAGACCGGTTTGAGTTGAGCAAATCTGAATCACATGGCGGATATCTGACCATTCACAAAGTCAACACACCAGACTCTGCGGTGTACTTCTGTGCCGTCACTCAGTCTGCACAGTGGTGTGGTTTCACCTCAAGGCTTCACTCAAAACCTGCAGCAGCATCAAGACCAGCTGGTTGTTATCTCAGAGGGTTCAGTGTTTTTGGAGTCTCTGCACATTTTTAACAGCTAAATAAAAGCTACCCAATGAAAAAAAATCACCTTTTACCCTCCTTTATTATTAAATTTAAGATTTTTTTAGCATTGACTTTTAATGTTATTACAAACAAAGTTATCATCTTCTGCATAGAGTTTATTTTAATATTTCTAACACAACTTTTATGTGTCTTGAGCTTTCAAATTATTCCTGTCTGATGATTCTTGGTTTTATTACTTTGCCTTTTCTCTTGTTTCTTTTCTTATATATTTGTATCAATTCCACCACTACAGACGTGGAGACAGTTGTTGCTACCCTTCTGTTAAAGAAAGAAAAACACACAATGGTCACTGAAATACCTTGAAACTGACAAAAGTAATAATAAAATTAAAATTTACTGAAAATTAACCAATGAAGTTGTGGTTGAGTTGTGGTTCAGCAGGATCAGGATCTTTTTTTTTTTAAATGTATTTTTTGGGCATTTTTGTGCCTTTATTGATAGGAGAGAGACAGTGGCTTGTGAAAGGGGCGTGAGAGAGTAGGGGAAGACACTCTGCAAACTGGTAACAGGCTGGATTCGAACCTGGGCCGGCAGAAGTATGTACATGGGGTGCTAACCACTACGCCAAACCAGCCCCAGCAAAATTATTTTAAAATACAAAATAATGAAACAGGCCTGGACAAAAATAATGGTACCACTAGAAAATATTGGAAGTGATTTGACCACAGTGAGATGTTAAACTAATGTGTGTCCTGTAATTAGCATCACAGATGTCTTTAAACTTGTAATCAGTTCAGTCTGCCTGTTTAACCCTTTAACTACAGCTTAACTTTTTTGCAGTGGTCATTAAATTCAGGGACATAACATTTTAAGAAACAGAGCAAATCAAATCATTGTTTGATTCCATTAACATTTCAGGGAACAGAGAAAACCACAAACAAACAAACATTTTCTTTGTGTGGGATTGAAAGGTTTTAAAAGCCAACAGTTGGTTATGTGATGACATAAAGATGCACCAAAAAATGGTAAAAAAAATCAACTAGAAAAGAAACTAGAGTTTGACAAACACACAAAAAATGTTTTTGATGAATAACAATCTTTATATGTGTACATATCATCATTTTAGTAAATGGTTAAGTATTTAAAATAATAATGATGGCAAAAATAATAGTAGCTTTTATCTTTATAAACCTTTAAATCCCAAAACAAAATATCAGTATTTTTGGTTTGTTTGCAGATTTTCTGTGTCATAAAACATTAAAAGAAACAAACTATGATGTTCTACGTGTATTTAAAACCAAGGGCGTAGGTTTAATTTTGACATTGGTGGGGGCTTAAAAGCACACCAAGATGGCGCTCCTGAAAGTTGATGTGTTTTGCATTTATGACTGTTTTTCAACTTGCAAATCATATTCAGAAAAAACTACTCTAAAGCTCTTCTGTCTGTTCCTTGACAGAAATACATTGATGCATGATACATGAACAGTTATGGTCTGATAAATATAGGACCAAAACCAAAAAGGACAACTGATAAGTGTAATCTAACAATATGAATATATGAAGTCTGTTATTAATCCAAGGTTTTATTGTTTTATTTCCTCACAAACTGAAACAAAAAGTGTTGGTCTTAAAAGGTTGTGGCCTTTAAATATACAAATGATACACAGATCATAAATAAAATAACCTCTTTAAGTATCTCTTTGGCATTAAGAAGGAGCATTTTTTAGTTATAACGTTATATACTACGCTTGTGTTTTATGTTAGGGACATGCAGTAGTGCCATAATATTGATAGGGACGCGTCCTTAGCATCCCTACCCAATTCTACGCCCTTATTTAACACATTAAATATTCCTGAATTTAATAACCTCTGCCAAACAGTTGAGCTGGGAGTTAAAGAGTTAAAGACTGAAAAGTAATCACTGTGCTATTTGGTATCATCACCTCACTGAACATGGACCACAGAAAGCTAAGGAGAGAGCTGTCTCAGGAGATTAGAAATAAAATTATAGACAAGCATGTTAAAGGTAAAGGCTATAAGACCATCTCCAAGCAGCTTGATGTTCCTGTGACTACAGCTGCACAGATTATTCAGAAGTTTAAGGTCCACAGGACTGTAGCCAACCTCCCTGGACGTGGCTGCAGGAGGAAAACTGATAACAAACTGAAGAGATGGATAATACAAATGGAAACCAAAGAGCCCAGAACAACTTCAAAGAGATTAGAGGTGAAGTCAAGATCAAGGTACATAAATATAAGTTCGCACCATCCGTCACGATTTGAGCCAAAGTAGACTTAATGGAGGACATCACTGTTGAAAGCAAATCATCAAAAAGCAAGACTGGAATTTGACAAATGTATATTAACAAGCCACAAAGCTTCTGGGAGAATGTCCTTTGGACAGATGAGACAAAACTGGAGCTTTTTGGTCAGTCACATCAGCTCTATGTTCACCGACGCAAAAATGAAGCATACAAAGAAAAGAACACTGTACCTACTGTGAAACATGTGGGAGGTTCAGTTATGTTCTGGGGCTGCTTTGCTGCATCTGGCACAGGGTGTCTTGAATGTGCTGCTCAGCATCAGAAAGCTTGGTCTCAGTCACAGGTCATTGGTGCTCCAACAGGATTATGACTCAAACACATAAATAAAATCACCCAAGAATGGCTCAGAACAAAACATTGGACTGTTCTGAAGTGGCCTTTTATAAATCCTGATCTAAATCCTGTTGAACATTTGTGGAAGGAGCTGAAACATGCAGTCTGGAAAAGACAGCCTTCAAACCTGAGACAGCTGGAGCAGTTTGCTCATGAGGAGTGGGCCAACATGCCTGTGGACAGGTGCAGAAGCCTCATTGAGAGTTTCAGAAATTGCCTCGTTGCAGTGATTTCCCCAAAGGTTATGCAGCAAAACACTGAGTTAAAGGTAAGATCATTTTTGTCCAGGCCAGTTTCCCTACTTTAGTTTTTTGAACAATTCTGTTGAACCACAATTCAAATCAAAGTGTGATTTTTTTTTTCAGTTACAAGTTATTTTCAGAGACCATTGTGGGTTTTTCTTGCTTTAATTGAAGGGTACCAACAATTTTCTCTGCGCCTGTATGGTCTAGACTTCACACAGGGGTATCTGATCCTGTTGTCGGCCTCACTACCCCACTGAGGGCATGAGGACATCACCAAGGACGACATTCAAGACAAATGAAGCTGTTCTTGGATTCTTCTCTGCAGGTCCCAGTCTCTGTGCACAGTGTTAGTATCTCCTCTCTTAGATACAGTCTGCATGTTCCTCCCTCTGGTGGTGGATCATATTACCTACATGACAGCCTTAAGACGTGCTCGAGCAGCCTGCACTCCTCACTAATTGAAGAAAATAAAAACAACCCAAGGTACCTTTTCAGCACTGTAGCCAGGCTGACACAGAGTCAGAGCTCTATTGAGCTCCTTTAGACCTCAGCTGTGAATATTTTATGAGCTTTTTTCATGATACAGTTCTAAAAATTAGAGATAATAGTCATGGAACTATTTACTGACGGTTCAGGGGGAGCCGAGACTAGGATCCACATTCAAGATTTCCTGCTGCTCAACAGGTTTTTTTGCCACCATGATGGGGGGATTCATGATTGACGATATGAATTCATGTATATGTATATATGAATCTTTATATGTATATACACTATATTGTCAAAAGTATTAGCTCACCCATCCAAATAATCAGAATCAGGTGTTCCAGTCACTTCCATGGCCACAGGTGTATAAAATTATCACCTAGTCATGCAGACTGCTTTTACAAACATTAGTGAAAGAATGGGTCGCTCTCAGGAGCTCAGTGAATTCCAGCGTGGAACTGTGATAGGATGCCACCTGAGCAACAAATCCAGTCGTGACATTTCCTCACTCCTAAATATTCCACAGTCAACTGTCAGCTGGATTATAAGAATGTGGAAGTGTTTGGGAACCACAGCAACGCAGCCACCAAGTGGTAGGCCACGTAAACTGACGGAGCGGGGTCAGAGGATGCTGAGGCGCATAGTGAGAAGAGGTCGACAACTTTCTGCAGAGTCAATCTCTACAGACCTCCAAACTTCATGTGGCCTTCAGATTAGCTCAAGAACAGTGCAGAGAGCTTCATGGATGGGTTTCCACGGCCGAGCAGCTGCATCCAAGCCTCACATCACCAAGTGCAATGCAAAGCGTTGATGCAGTGGTGAAAAGCACGCCGCCACTGGACTCTAGAGCAGTGGAGACGCGTTCTCTGGAGTGACCAATCACACTTCTCCATCTGACAATCTGATGGACCAGTCTGGGTTTGGAGGTTGCCAGGAGAACGATACTTGTGGGACTGCATTGTGCCAAGTGTAAAGTTTGGTGGAGGGGGGATTATGGTGTGGGGTTGTTTTTCAAGAGCTGAGCTTGGCCCCTTAGTTCCAGTGAAAGGAACTCTGAATGCTTCAGCACACCAAGACATTTTGGACAATTCCATGCTCCAACTTTGTGGGAACAGTTTTGAGCTGGCCCCTTCCTCTTCCAACATGACTGTGCACCAGAGCACAAAGCAGGTCCATAAAGACATGGATGACAGAGTCTGATGTGGATCAACTTGACAGGCCTGCACAGAGTCCTGACCTCAACCTGACAGAACACCTTTGGGATGAATCAGAGCAGAGACAAAGAGCCAGGCCTTCTCGTCCAACATCAGTCAAAAAAGAATGGTCAAAAATTCCCATAAACACTCCTAAACCTTGTGGACAGCCTTCCCAGAAGAGTTGAAGCTGTTATAGCTGCAAAGGGTGGACTCACGTCATATTAAACCCTATGGATTAGGAATGAGATGGCACTTCTGATCATATGCGAGTCAGGGCAGGTGAGCAAATACTTTTGGCAATATATGTAGTCTTCTCAGATGTTGCCTCCTCCCTCTGGTGGTGGATCTTCTCAGATGTTGCCTCCTCCCTCTGGTGGTGGATCTTCTCAGATGTTGTCTCCTCCCTCTGGTGTCTGATCTTCTCAGATGTTGCCTCCTCTCTTCTTTTCTTAGCTCTCTCTCTCAGAATAGCGGTGGTGGTTTGTCGGTGTCTCTCTCGGCTCCACAGCTGCTCCCACACTGATGGAGGCTGAGATATCCTCAGACGGCAGACAAACGAACGCGCTGCAGCTTTTTGTCTGATGGTTTTTCACCGTGGGGACAGGGGGCCACGGTGATACAACTCCATAGAGCCGCCGTACAAAAACCTCCTCCGTCTGCGCACAGAGAGCCGACGGCTGAGCGCCGACGGAGAGCAGAGAGGAGACATCAGACATGAGGCTGGAGCAGAGGAGAGGAGGCCCACAGGCAGGGAGGAGCATTTCTGAGGAGAACAGCACATTTTTAAAGACTTTTGTCTTTTTCTTCAGAAGCTGGATGAGTCCAAACAGGAGACAACGTCCAACATGATGAAGCTCCTCCTGAGTCTGGACCTCCTCCATCCTTCAGTCTGACCTCAGACTCTGAAGGTGATGAAGACTTTGGAGACTTTTTGTTAAAGGAGAACTTCAGTGTGACACTGGAGCTGAAGCTCACTTTGGAAAAGGAACTAAACTCACCGTGCTCGGTAAGTTTAAGTTTTAATGACTGAAGTCCATTTTACAAGAACTAAAAGAGTCAAAGTGTCGAGTTAAAACAGAAAAAAAAAACTTTTATAAAGTGAAATGTGAAATATTGATCTGGGCCGAGACACTGTGAGCTACGGCGAGCCTGCGTACTTTGGAGCAGGAACCAAACTCACTGTTTTAGGTAAATATATTATTTTTATGCATCTTTAAAAAAAATAAAAGTTGCCAAGGTTTTGGTACAGACAGAAAAATCTGACAGAATTCTGTGAAATAATCAGAAAAGCTATTGAGCAACAGTTTAATGTTGAGTATTTCTGCACTGTGAGCGGCAACTATCCTGCTTACTTTGGAGCAGGAACCAAACTCACTGTTTTAGGTAAATATTTGCATTTATCAACATTTTTTTAAAGAGTTAAAATGTTGTTAGAGTCGTGGTATGGAAGGAAAAATGTTGCAAAATTCCGGGAAATAATTAAAAAAATGTAAACAGTTAAATGTTGGGTAGTTCTGCACTGTGAGCAACACTGATCCTGCTTACTTTGGAGCAGGGACCAAACTCACTGTTTTAGGTAAATATTTGCATTTATCAACATTTTTTTAAAGATTTATAACAGTGTTAGATCTTGGTATGGGAGGAAGAATGTTGCTAAATTTTGTGAAATAATGAGAAAAGGTTAAAACATGTATCTGTTGGGTATTTCTGCACTGTGAGCTGTTTTAGGTAAATATTTGAATTTATTTAACTTTATTTTTAAGGATTAAATGCTGTCAAAGTCTTGGTATGGGCTGAAAACTCTGACATAATTCTGTGATATAATTAGAGAAGCTATAAAATAGTTTTGTGCAGAGTATTTCTGCACTGTGAGCTACACTGATCCTGCTTACTTTGGAGCAGGAACCAAACTGACTGTTTTAGGTAAATATTTACATTTTTTATACATTATTTAAAGAACATAAATTGGTGCCAGGTTGTAGTACGGGCAGAAAAACCTGAAAAGCGTTAAAAAGGTTGTTAAAGGAGTTTAATGTTGAGTATCTCTGCACTGTGAGTGGCACTTATCCTGCTTACTTTGGAGCAGGAACCAAACTCACTATTATAGGTAAATATTTCCCTTTATCAATTCTTTTAAAGATTTAAAATAGTGTTAGAGTCTTGGTATGGGCAGGAAATGTTGTAAAATTCTGTGAAATAATTAGAGAATATTTAAACAGTTACTTGTTGGGTATTTCTGCACTGTGAGCTAACCAAACTCACTGTTTCAGGTAAATATTTAAATATATTTAACTTTATTTTTAAAGACTTAAAAGTGTTCTGACAAAAATTTCTGAAATAATTAGAAAAGATAGGAAACAACAGTTTTGTGCAGAGTGTTTCTGCACTGTGAGCTTAAATGATCCTGCTTACTTTGGAGCAGGAACCAAACTCACGGTTTTAGGTAAATATTTACATTTTTTATACATTATTTAAAGAAGATAAATTGGTGCCAGGTTGTAGTACGGGCAGAAAAACCTGAAAAGCTTTAAAAAGGTTGTTAAAGGAGTTTAATCCATAGTATTTCTGCACTGTGAGCGACACTTATCCTGCTTACTTTGGAGCAGGGACCAAACTCACTATTATAGGTAAACATTTCCCTTTATCAATTTTTTTAAAAAGATTTAAAATAGTGTAAGAGTCTTGGTATGGGCAGGAAAATGTTGTAAAATTCTGTGAAATAATTAGAGAATATTTAAACAGTTACGTGTTGGGTATGCAATGTGAGCTCACTAAAAATAACTGTTTCAGGTAAATATTTAAATATATTTAACTTTATTCTTAATGACTTAAAAGTGTTCTGACAAAAATTTCTGAAATAATTTGAAAAAATATGAAAGAACAGTTTTGTGCAGAGTGTTTCTGCACTGTGAGCTATAATGATCCTGCTTACTTTGGAGCAGGAACCAAACTCACTGTTTTAGGTAAATATTTACATTTAAATATTTTTTATACATTATTTAAGGAAGATAAATTGGGGCCAGGTTGTGGTATGGGCAGAAAATCTCAAAAGCTTTAAAAAGGTAATTTAGGAGTTTAATGTTGAGTAACTTGCACTGTGAGCAACACTGAGCCTGCTTACTTTGGAGCAGGAACCAAACTGACTGTTTTAGGTAAATATTTGTATTTATTTAATTTTATTTTTAAAGACTAAAAAGTGTCAAAGTCTTCGTTTTGGCTGAAAAATCTTAAGAGTTTCTGAAAGATAATTAAAGGAGTAATGTGGTTATCTATTTACTGTGAGCTGAGACAAACCTGCTCAGTTTGGAGGTAAATATTAGCTTCTTAAAAATTTGAAACAGTGTTTAAGTTTTGGTTTGGACAAAAGAAGCTCATAAAATTCGGTGAAAAATTCAGAGAGCAATAGTTTTATGCAGAGTATTTCTGCACTGTGAGCGACAGCTATCCAGCTTACTTTGGATCAGGGACCAAACTCACTGTTTTAGGTAAATATTTACCTTTTTATTAATTATTGTACATTTAAAATAGTGACAGAGTGTTGGTATAGACAGAGAAACATGACACAATTCTGTTAAATTAATAGAGGAGCTATGAAACAATAGTTTTATGCAGAGTATTTCTGCACTGTGGGCGACACAAATCCTGCTTACTTTGGATCAGGGACCAAACTCACTGTTTTAGGTAAATATTTACCTTTTTATTAATTATTGTACATTTAAAATAGTGACAGAGTGTTGGTATAGACAGAGAAACATGACACAATTCTGTTAAATTAACAGAGAAGCTATGAAACAATAGTTTTATGCAGAGTATTTCTGCACTGTGGGCAACACAAATCCTGCTTACTTTGGAGCAGGAACCAAACTCACTGTTTTAGGTAAATATTCACATTTATTTAACTTCATTTAAATGTTAAAATGTTGTGATATGAACAGTCTTAAAACAATCTGAAAGTCATAAGTGAAGTAGTTTCTTTAGAGTATTTCTGTCCTGTGACTTTGCTTGTGATGTGTAATCACACATAACCAAACCAACCAAACCGGCTGTTTAAGGTAAGTAATTCTCTTTATTTAACTTTTTAAAAAAATATTTAAAATGGTGTCAGTGTTGGTGTGGAATAGTAAAATCTGAAAACTTTGTGAAAGAGAATCAAACCAACCAAACCGACTTTTAAAGTTAAACATTTCAGGTATTTAAGTATTTAAAAATGATCTAAACTGGCATCAGAGTCTTGTTGTCGGGATAAAAGTTTTTAAAAATTCCTTCTAATTTTGTCAGATAATGAAAACAGTAGTTTGATGTTGAGTGTTCCTGCACTGTGACAAGTACAACTGAAGCATTCTTGGAGCAGGAACCAAAGTGACAGTTTTAGGTATGTAATTATTCTTTTAAGATTTTTTAAAAGACGTAAAATGGTGTCATTGTCTTGGTATGTGTAGAAAAATTAGAAAAGCTTCTGAAAGTTAAACAAAATTGTACAAAAACGCAGTTTTCTGTAAAGTCTTTGTGCGCTGTGACGATGCTGGAGAAGCATACTTTGGAGCAGGAACCAAAGTGACTGTTTTAGGTAAATATTTAAGTTTCTTCAATCTTAAAAAGGCTTAAAATATAATCAGAGTCTCGTGATATAGACAGGTGAATCAGGGAAGCAAAGTCCTAAAAACTCAGTTTTCAGTGAGACGTTTCTTCACTGAAACTGTTGATTAAAAAGTGCTTTGGACCAGGAACCAAACTAACTTTAAGAGGGGAAATCAGCTGTTTACAGTCTTAAAAGGTTTTTAAATAGTGCCAGAGTCTTTGTGTTGGTGGAAAGTTAAAATATCGATCCAAAGATAATTATGTGAGACTGTAGAAACGGTAGTTTTCTGTTGAGTGTTTCTGCACTGTGACACGAATACTGAAGCTTACTTTGGAGCAGGAACCAAACTGACTGTTTTAGGTAAATATTTCATTTTCTACAATCTTAAAAAAGCTTAAAATTTCATCAGAGTAAGGTGGCAGACAGATAAATCAGGGAAGCTTGTGTTAGATAACAAGAGTTGAGTTTGTAGAAACAGTAGTTTTCTGCTGAGTGTTTCTGCACTGTGACACTAATGCTGAAGCTTACTTTGGCCCAGGAACCAAACTCACTGTTTTAGGTAAATATTCTCTTTTAACTACATTCTTTAATCTAAGATGTTTCAGAGTTCTTGTTTGTTTAAAACTGTTGTAAATGCATGTCCAGAGATAATCATAAAAGAAGGAAAGAGCAGCTTTCTTGTAAAGTTTCTGCACTGTGACACTAATAATGGAGCATACTTAAGACCAGGAACCAAACTTAGAGTTTTAGGTAAATATTTCAGCTTTTTGTAGCTCTTAAATGTGTTAATATGATGTCAGAGTCTTTATGTTGATATATAAATAATGAAATATCCCTTCAAAAATGTTTAAAACCTTGTAGAAACAGTAGTTTTCTGTTGAGTGTTACAGCACTGTGACACTAATGGTGAAGCTTACTTTGGCCCAGGAACCAAACTCACTGTTTTAGGTAAATATTCTCTTTTAACTACATTCTTTAATCTAAGATGTTTCAGAGTTCTTGTTTGTTTAAAACTGTTGTAAATGCATGTCCAGAGATAATCATAAAAGAAGGAAAGAGCAGCTTTTTTGTAGAGTTTCTGCACTGTCACAATGACGAATACTTCAGACCAGGAACCAAACTCACAATTTTAGGTAAATATTTCAGCTTTTTGTAGCTCTTAAATGTGTTAAAATGATGTCAGAGTCTTTATGTTGATATATAAAGTAATGAAATATGCCTTCAAAAATATTTTAAAGCTTGTAGTTTTTAAACCTTACTTTCGACCCAGGAACCACGCCGACTGTTTTAGGTAAAAACAAATTTCTTTTTCCTAGAAATTGTAAGGGACTCAAGATAAAGTCAAAGTCTTGTTATGGACAGATAAATAGATAAACTTGTGTTAGGTAATTAAAGTGGTTCCTGCAGAGTATTCCTGCGCTGGGACATGAACACTGAAGCAAACTTTAGAGCAGGAACCAAACTGAATCTTTGGAAAAAATAATCTCTTTTATTAACATTCTTGAAATACTTAAAATGGAGTCAAAGTCTTTTTAAGTTTGGATAAATTAGAGAAGCTCCTGTAAGATAATAAAAGCATTAAAATAAAGTAAATTAGGACCAGGAACCAAACTGAGTGTTTTGGGTAAATAACCTCTTTTTAAAACATTCTTGAAATACTTAAAATGGAGTCAAAGTCTTTTTAAGTTTGGATAAACTAGAGAACTTCAAACAAAAATGGAAAAAGATAATTAAGTAACTTAGGACCAGGAACCAAACTGAGTGTTTTGGACTAATTTGACTAAACTGACTGTTTTAGGTAAATGATTTAAGCTTTTTATTGGATTTAATGGATAAAATAATGTCAGAATCTTGTTGCTGATGATTAAAAGTCTTTCACAGGTTATTTCTTAAGCTTGTAGAAACAGTAGTTTTCTGCAGAGCCTCTCTGCACTGTGACTCTAACTCTGCTGAAGCTTACTTTGGACCAGGAACCAAATTAACAGTATTAGGTATGTGTTCTGATTTCTGTTTATATCTGAGTATGTTTCAGGACTCTATAGTTTAAATATACATACTGGAAATCCCTTTTTTATGGATAATCGAGACAGAAAAAGAGAAAAGTGTGATCTGTGCAGTGACAATTCCAGTGAAGAAAAGAAACAAACTGTCTTATTGTAGGCAATTATCTTATCGTTTAAAACAAAAGAGTCCAAGTACTAGATATATATTCAAAGAAGGACTTCACAAATAGTGAAAAAAGACAGAAGAGTTTGATGTCAAGGTTTTCAAAACTGTGACAATATTAACGAAACGTGCTTTGGAAAAGAAACTGAACAGACAACTTTAGGTAAATATTGCATATTTGACATGTTAAATGACCGGAGACGTCTACATAAGAGTTAAAGTAAAGATGTAGATATTAGAAAAATCTCAAACTGTGGAAGAAAAAAAAGAAGAGTATCTGTCGAGTCTCTGTGCACTGTGGCAGACAACTGAAGCGTACTTTGGAGCAGGAACCAAACTGACTGTTTTGGGTAAATATCGAATCTTTTAAATATGTTTTGAATTATTAAGATTCGTTCATAGCCAAAAAATGCTAAAATATTTGTAATAAGTTGGGTGTAAGGTGGATAATAAGTAAACAAGAGTTTCTGTAGATTGTTACATTAGCAGGAACCAAACTGGCTGTTTTGGGTAAATATTGAATCTTTTGAATATATTTTGAATAATTTAACTTTGTTAATAGCCAAAGAAAATGCTGAAATGTTTATAATAAATGTCCTTTAGGGTCACTATAGATACTAAGTAAACATGAGTTCCTGTAGAGTGTTACTTTACTGTGACAGAGATACTGAAGCATACTTTGGAGCAGGAACCAAACTCACAGTTTTGGGTAAATATTGAATCTTTTATTTACATTTTGATCAACTTAGCTGAAATTTAAAAAAAAAAAAAGTCCTCAAAGGTGACTGCAAATATTAAGGAAACAAGTTTCTGTAAAGTCTTTGTGCACTGTGACTCTCAAAATGAAGCGTACTTCGGAGCAGGAACCAAACTCACTGTTTTAGGTAAATATTTAAGTTTTTTAACAAAATTTTACAGATTAAGTTTTGAAAATAATGTCACAGTTTTACTGTAGATGGATTTCTAAAACTCTCCTCTTAATATTTAAAAGAGAACAGAAACATCTGGTTTTCCTCCAGTGTTTGGAAAGGGTTTGAAAATAAATCATTTTGATTATTGTAGGTTAAAATAGACCTTTTATCTGCTTAAGAGTCTCAGTGTGTTTATATAAATGTCATCTGAAATGATTTCCTCTCAAATACTGTGATAAAGAAAGAAACTTGATGTGGAGAATCTCAAAAGTGTCCCAAATTACGTCCTTAAGTTAACAGAACTAAACTGAACTTTTGTGGATAAATATTGAATCTTAAAAATGGATGATGACCAAAGAAGTTCACCTCAGAGTCTGTAAAGATAACATTAGGGGAAAAAAAAAAATATATGGCTGATAAAGAAGTTTCTGTAAAGTCTCTCTGCACTGTGACCAAGGCACCGAAGCGTACTTTGGAAAAGGAACCAAACTGACTGTTTTAGGTAAATATTTTGGATTTTTATTTTATATTTATATGAATAAAACCTAAAATTGAGTCTTGGTGTAGACAGAAATTAAAGAAATCTTCACCAGAATATTTTTAAAAGTGTGAAAATGATCATTTTTTTTAGAGACTTTCCTACTTTGAAGCAGGAAGTAAACTGATTGGTTCATATTATTTTATAAATTTCAAAATTGGAGTTCAAACAGGCCTCAAAGTTTTTGTTGAAACAGAAATACTGAAGCAAATTCCAAAAGATCATCGAGGAGAAAAAAGAGAGGGTGATTTTTTGTCTGGTATTCCTGCACTGTGACAACAACAGAGAGGCTTACTTTGGAGCAGGAACCAAACTCACTGTTTTAGGTAAATATTTCAGCTTTTTTTATTATAATTTATAAGATTGAAACCTTAAAGTGAAGTCAGGTTCTTGGTATAGACAGAAATAAAAAGAAGGCTTCACCAAAATATTAGAAAACAGTCCAGAAACAATAGTTTGTTATTGAGATTTTCTGCACAGTGGCTCTGCTGAAGTGAAGGGTTGGAAAACTGTCTGTTTAAGGTAAATATAAAAATGTGATTCCTTAAAATATATTCTCAAACATGCTCCAGATTATAAGTGTATGTTTAATTATGTATTCTAAAAGTTTCCCTCAAATGAAGTTGGAAAAACACAGAAACATTTGATTTAGAGAATATTAAAACTATGAGTTTGCTCATGAAAAGAAAAGAAACCAAAGTGACTGTTTTAGGTAAATATTAAATATTTAACATGTTTAATGAGCTGAGAAAATCAGAAAAGAGAAAATCACCTATCACCTATGTAAGATAATATTAGAAAAAAAAGAACCATGATCCAGAAACAAACAAGAAATTTCTGCTCTGTGACGAGCAAGACGACTGGCACAGGCTGTTTTATAATATTAATTTTATTAAAGAAAGATAAGAGATCAAAGTTTTGGTTCAGATAGACAGTGACGCATTTTCAAAAAGATCAACTGGAAAAAAAAAAAAAGAGTCATTTTTGTCTGGTTCTTCTGCACTGTGACAATCAAGCTGAAGCATACTTTGGAGCAGGAACCAAACTCACTGTTTTAGGTAAATATTAAATCTTTGAACTCTATTTTCACCAATTAAGTGCAACAAGAGTCGAAAAAATGCTGAAATATTCAAATAAATCTTCAGGAAGATGCTGTAGATAACAGTAAAAAGAGTTTCTGTAGAGTCTCTGTGCACTGTGACGACCAGAGAGAAGCATACTTTGGAGCAGGAACCAAACTCACTGTTTTAGGTAAATATTAAATCTTTGAACTATATTTTCACCAATTAGGCACAACAAAAGTGGTACAAAATGCTGAAATATTCAAATAAATCTTCAGGAAGATGCTGTAGATAACAGTAAAAAGAGTTTCTGTAGAGTCTCTGTGCACTGTGACAACCAGAGAGAAGCATACTTTGGAGCAGGAACCAAACTCACTGTTTTAGGTAAATATTTCAGCTACATACAGATTTAAATGTTTTTTAAAAAAAATGCCAAAGTCTTTGTGTTGATAAAAGAAATGTTAAAACAGCCTTTCAAAATCATATTTCTAAGTTGGTAGTAATAATAGTTTTCTGTCGAGTCTCTGTGCACTGTGACACTCAGTCTGAAGCATACTTCGGACCAGGAACCAAACTCACTGTTTTAGGTATGTAATTATTCTGTTAAGTTTTTTTAAAACAAGTGAAGTAGTGTCATAGTCCCAGTATGTGTAGAAAAATAAGAAAATCTTCTGAAAGTTAAACAGAAAAGTACAAAACTGTGGGTTTATGTAAAGTCTGTGTGCACTGTGACAATGCTGGGGAAGCACACTTTGGAGCAGGAACCAAACTGACTGTTTTAGGTAAATATTTGTTTTTTTTATCTTAAAAAGGCTTAAAATATAATCAGAGTCTCGTGATAGACAGGTGAAATGGGGAAATGTGCTTTTGTAAGATGGTTAAAGTCTTTAAAAAATTAGTTTTCTGTGAAGATGTTTCTTCCCTGAAACTGTTGATTAAAAAGTACTTCAGCCCAGGAACCAAACTAACTGTAAGGGGGGAAATCAGCATTTTTTAGTTTTAAAAAGGTTCTTAAATAGTGTCAGAGTCTTTGTGTTGGTAAGAAATGTTAAAATATCCTTCCAAAGACAATTATGTGAGACTGCAATGTTTGGAAAGAGTTTGAAAAGGAACCATTCTGATTATTGTAGGTGAAAATAGACCTTTTATCTGCTTTAAGACCCTCAGTGTGTTTATAAAAATGTAATCTGAAAAGATTCCCCTTAAAGATATTATAACAAAGAAAGAATGGAAAGTATCTCTAAACTGTTACTCCTCAAATAACGTTTTAGGTAAATGTTGATTTTTTTTTATGTTTAATGACCAAAGAAGCTCAACTCATAGTCTACATGAAGATATAATTAGGTAAAAAAGTATTTTTTTTAAAAAATTTTGTCTGGAAAAGAAACCAGAGTTTCTGTAGAGTCTCTCTGCACTGTGACCAAGGCGGAGAAGCATACTTTGGAGCAGGAACCAAACTGACTGTTTTAGGTAAATATTGAATATTTTTTATGTGTAATGACCAAAGACGCTCACCTCATTGTCTACATGAAGATATAATTAGGTAAAAAAGTTTTTTTTTTTTTTAAAACTATGGCTGGAAAAGAAACTAGAGTTTCTGTAGAGTCTCTGTGCACTGTGACCAAACCAGTGAAGCATACTTTGGAGCAGGAACCAAACTGACTGTTTTAGGTAAATATTTAAGATTTTTTAATCTTAAAAAGTCTTAAAATATCATCAGAGTCTTGTCATAGACAGGTGAAATGTGGAAATGTGCTTTTGTAAGATGGTTAAAGTCTTAAAAAAAACACAGTTTTCTGTGAAGATGTTTCTTCCCTGAAACTGTTGATTAAAAAGTACTTCAGCCCAGGAACCAAACTAACTGTAAGGGGGGAAATCAGCATTTTTTAGTTTTAAAAAGGTTCTTAAATAGTGTCAGAGTCTTTGTGTTGGTAAGAAATGTTAAAATATCCTTCCAAAGACAATTATGTGAGACTGCAATGTTTGGAAAGAGTTTGAAAAGGAACCATTCTGATTATTGTAGGTGAAAATAGACCTTTTATCTGCTTTAAGACCCTCAGTGTGTTTATAAAAATGTAATCTGAAAAGATTCCCCTTAAAGATATTATAACAAAGAAAGAATGGAAAGTATCTCTAAACTGTTACTCCTCAAATAACGTTTTAGGTAAATGTTGATTTTTTTTTATGTTTAATGACCAAAGAAGCTCACCTCATAGTCTACATGAAGATATAATTAGGTAAAAAAGTATTTTTTTAAAAAAATTTGTCTGGAAAAGAAACCAGAGTTTCTGTAGAGTCTCTCTGCACTGTGACCAGGACAGAGAAGCATACTTTGGAGCAGGAACCAAACTCACTGTTTTAGGTAAATATTGATTTTTTTTTTTATGTTTAATGACCAAAGACGCTCACCTCATTGTCTACATGAAGATATAATTAGGTAAAAAAGTATTTTTTTAAAAAAAAAAAACTATGGCTGGAAAAGAAACTAGAGTTTCTGTAGAGTCTCTGTGCACTGTGACCAAACCAGTGAAGCATACTTTGGAGCAGGAACCAAACTCACTGTTTTAGGTAAATATTTATGTTTTTTCAATCTTAAAAAGGTTTAAAATGTAGTCTGCATGTTGGTAGAAGAAATGTTAAAGTATCCTTCCAATTATAATTATGTGGTATTCCTGCATTGTTTGGAAAGAGTTTGAAAAGGAGCCATTCTGATGATTGTAGGTGAAAATAGACCTTTTATCTGCTTTAAGTGTCTCAGTGTGTTTATAAAAATGTAATCTGAAAAGATTCCCCCCAAAATATAATGATAAAGAAAGAATGGAAAGTATCTCTAAACTGTTACTCATTAAATAAAGCGTACTTTGTTAAAGGAACCAAATGAAAGTTTTAGGTAAATATTGATTTTTTTATGTTTAATGGCCAAAGAAGCTCAACTCAAAGTCTACATGAAGATATAATTAGGGAAAAAAAGTATTTAAAAAAAAACTATGGCTGGAAAAGAAACCAGAGTTTCTGTAGAGTGTCTCTGCACTGTGACCAGGACAGAGAAGCATACTTTGGAGCAGGAACCAAACTGACTGTTTTAGGTAAATATTTGTGTTTTCAATCTTAAAAAGGTTTATAATGTAGTCAGAGTCTTGTCATAGACAGGTGAAATGTGGAAGCGTTTTTAAGATAGTTAAAGTCTTAAAATCACAGTTTTCTGCAAGACATTTCTTCATTAAAACTGTTGATAAAAAAAGAACTTTGGCCCAGGAACCAAACTAACTTTAAGGGGGGAAATCAGCATTTTTTTTTAGTTTTGAAAGGCTCTTGAACAGTGTCAGAGTGTTTGTGTTGGTAAGAAATGTAAAAATATCCTTCCAAAGTTAATTATGTGAGACTGTACACACAACAGGTTTTCCTGCAGTGTTTGGAAAGAGTTTGAAAAGGAACCAGTCTGAATATTGTAGGTAAAAATAGACCTTTTATCTACTTAAGAGTCTCAGTGTGCTTATAAGAATGTAATCTGAAATGATTTCCCCTAAAATAAAGTGATAAAGAAAAAAAGTTGATTCATAGTAGCTCTGAACCGTCACTCCTCAAAGAAAGTGTACTCTTTTAAAGGAACCAAATGAAAGCTTTAGGCAAATATTGAATTTTTAATATGTTTAATGACTAAAGAAGCTCACCTCATTGTCTACATGAAGTTGAAAAAAAACTATGTCTGGAAAAGAAACCAGAGTTTCTGTAGAGTCTCTCTGCACTGTGACCAAGCCAGTGAAGCATACTTTGGAAAAGGAACCAAACTCACTGTCATAGGTAAATATTTCTGAAATTTTTAACTATGTTTTACAAGATTAAAACCTGAAAATCATGTCAGAGTTTTGGTACAGACAGAAAATTAAAGAAATCCTCACCAGAAAATTTGGAAAAATAAGAAAAAAATCAATTTCTGTGGAGACTTTCCTACTTCCAACAGACTGTTTTAGTTTAATTTAATAGTTATTAACTTCATAATGAGAATGAAACAGACCTCAAGGACTTTGTTCAGATAGAAATAATGGAGCAAGTTCAAAAAGACCACCAGAAAGAAAAGAGAGGGCTGTTTTATGTCTGGTATTCCTGCACTGTGACAACCGTGAAGAAGCGTACTTTGGAGCAGGAACCAAACTCACTGTTTTAGGTAAATATTGAATCATTTAACAGAATTTTAAATATATGTTAAATGACACCAAAGATAAGTAAAAACTGTAAAACAATCCAAGCTATCTGAAAAAGTCCATAAAGCAGAGTTTGTGTCCAGTGTTTCTTCACTGTGACAGAGAATCTGAAGCGTACTTTGGAGCAGGAACCAAACTCACTGTTTTAGGTAAATATTGATCTTTGGAAATATTCTGATTGTTTAAAAACGCTCTTTGGTTTGTGTTTAAAGACACAGGAGAAATGCTTTCCTCAAAAATATGAGTTGTGTAGAGTAAATCTGTAATGTAAGCTTATTAATGCCTTGAAAAATGAACCAGGTGAACGGGCTAAAATCTGAAAACAGACGAAGATGAAGAAGGAAATTCACAAAGAGAGAGAGGACAGTTTTTTGTCAAATATTTCTGCACTGTGACTCTGGCAATGAAGCTTACTTTGGAAAAGGAACCAAGCTCACTGTCATAGGTAAATATTTCTGTTTTTTAAAACTAATTTATAAGAGTTAAACCCTAAAAATGAAGTCAGGTTGTTGTTAAGGACAGAAAAATAAAAGAAGAGCCACCAAAATATTAGAAATAAGTCCAAAAACAGTCGTTTGTTATTCAGTTTTTCTGCTCTGTGACTCTGCTGAATGGAAAACTGGCAAATTTAGGTAAAGAAAGATCTTTTAAAATCTATTTTACCTTTTCAACATGCTTAAGAGTCTTAATTCATGTTTTAGATTTATTGAATGAAAGTTTAATCCTAAAATATGATGAAACTGATTAAACTAAACTGTCTGAACTGTAGTTTAGAAAATGGTTTAAGGTCAAAACTGAATCTTTTAACAGTATTTAAAATATATTTAATGACACCAGAGTCTAGGTTTAATCAAACTAAAAGAAAATCCTAATAATTAGAAAAGCAGTTTTTTGTCGAGTGTTTCTTCACTGTGACAATCAGTATGAAGCTCACTTCGGAGCAGGAACCAAACTCACTGTTTTAGGTAAATATTCACCTTTTTTTAATATAGTTGAGCTTTTTAATTTGATTCATGGTCTAAATGCATGTGTGAAATATCTAGAATGAAAGATTTCTACTAAAATATGATGATAAAAGATGAGAAATGTGTTTGTAGCGTATCTCTAATCCGTCACTCAATGAATCAAACGTTAAAGGAACAAAAATGACTGTTTAAGTAAATATTGAATCTTTTATATGGATACTGTGTAGAGAAGATTATCTCTGTCTGGATGAAAACAAAAATATTTAAAAACTCCAAAATGACACTGTGGTAGAAAAAGCAATATGACATTAGAGAATCCCTGCACTGAAGTGAACTTTGGAAAATGAACCAAACTGGCAATTTAAGGTAGTAATTTTATTTTTTAATGAGTTTTATTAGATGATAAATGCTACCAGAGTCTTGGTGTTGAGTTAACTTTAATAAAGCATGCCAGGTTATTGAAAACTGGTTTCAGGTGAGACTACTGATAGATTAAACATCAGAAAATGAACCAAACTGGGTGTTTTAGGTAATTATGGACCTTTTAAAGTATATTTTAAGCAATTTATCAAGCATCAGAATGTTTGTGATTGCATATAAATTTATGTGGGGAAAAGCTTTCACCAAAAATATTTTATAAAGAGAAAGAAAGGTTAATATGGAGAATATCTACACTGTAATTATAAACAACAGTATTTTACCGTAATACCTAAAACTACTTACTTAAACAAACAGTAAACTACTGTTAATGTCAATGTTTGAGGGATAACATATAGATGTTTATAAACTTAACAGCATTTTACCATAAAATCTACAGTAACCTACTGTAAAATGTCTGCATAGAAAGTAAAAAAGGGCAATAGATCAAGAGGAAATTCCAGTTTGGATGGAACAAATACCTGATAAAATGTTCTTGATTGCATAAAATTTGATGTATGTTTGTTTTTGTTTTTTGTTTTTTGCAAAATTATATATCATGAATACAAGACTAGTGAAATATTTTAAGATATAGTGATACAAACTAAAGTATAGCAAGTTCAGTTTTACTTTAAATGCATAGAATAAAAGAGAGCATTATACTAGTTCAGTTTTTCTGGTATAAAACCATACAGTAATGACACCTTGAATAAATATACAGCAGTTATTCTATAGCTGAAAATACAGTAATAACATTACAAACTAAAATAGGCTGTTGCTACTGTAAAGACATAATTACAACAACCTTTTTTACAGAGTACATCCTGGAAAACTGCTTATTTAAGTTGGTTATAACATATTAAAAGATGGAAAAATGTTCATGATTGATTAAGACAGAAACGTCTGATGTAGTGTGAAAACTTAAAGAAGCAAAGTCAGAAAAGTTTAATATGAAAAATATCTGTATCCTGGAAAAACTGCTTGATTTAACCCTTTAAAGCCCAAGACTATAGATTGGAGACAGAAAATTTTAATTTTGGAGCTGAAATGTTTGTTTCACTTTCTGCTAAAATCCATAAAATCAAAATGTCCAAAAAAATTCAACATTTAGATTTTTTGTATCTCATTTGATACATTAGGTGTTTTTGGCAACTGGTAATCCATTTGAGGACATTTTTTATAATTTATCTGATTGTATTCAGATGTTTTTTTGTAATTTGTTGATCATATTGAGTAGATAGAGATATTATAAAAGTATGTATCAAATATGATACAATTGGCTTTATAGGGTTAAATGTTTATAATAGCATATTTAAAAGCTTTGGAGTCTGAGTAAAGATAGACAAATGCTCAAAAACCTCCTCCCTGACACTTAATAAAGACAGAAAAGTCTGATGTAGTGTGAAAATCTAAAAGGAGAAAAGTCAGAAAAGTCCCCAAACTGAGTTTTTCCTGATCCTAGCCTCGTTTGACCTCAGTTAACCCCTGTGCTCTGCTCCTGTTTTTGACATGGAGCTTTATCTCTGTGCCAATTATGAGGCTTACTTCGGTGCAGGAACCAAACTGACTGTTCTGGGTGAGTAAACGGTTAAATTTAATCTCATGAACAAAGCAAACAGGTCTAAACTTTCTGTCTTTAACTCCTTTAAATTTGTTTTTTTTCTTTTTTGTTCTGACGTTTGGATAATGGGATAAAACTGAACTCTCTGTTCTGTGAGTAAAGATGTAAACATGGTAGAAGCCTGCTCTCCAGACTCCCAGTTAAACCACTAAAACCTATAAAATCATCTGATAATGGAGACGTAAATGCAGCAGCAGCGACTTTTAGCCACTGACAGACTCACTGTGACTCTGCCTCTGGGTCTGAGGCGTACTTTGGCGGGGGAACCAAACTGACAGTTCTCGGTAAGAAAAGTTTATTTAAAGATCTTACAGGACATTTTAAAGCAGCCTTAATAACTCAGTGTCGGCTCAGAGCTCCTTCAGATTAATCCTGTGACAAAAACGAGGCTGATCTCAATCACAGGACTGAACTAGGGATGTCCAAACATCCTTATCAAGGCCAAATACAGAAAAAAAACTGGACTCTTGTTTGTTTAGGTCTGTTTTAGAGGACCTGGTGTGCCCTGCATTCAGACACAAAACATGAAAAAACTTCACAGAGTTGCTTTAATTCAACCCTTTAACAACCAGCTCATGTTTGGCAGAGGTCATCAATAAATTCAGGAATATTTAATGTTCCCAGAAACAGAAATCATCATTTGGTTCCAGAGGAAACCACAAACAAACAAACAGAAAAGATATTTTCTTGGTGTGGGACTGAAAGGTTTTAACCCTTTAAGGCCCAAAACTATAGCCAGAAAACTCATTTGATACATCAGGTGCTTTTGGCAACTAATTTTAGGTCATTTTTATCATTTATCTGATTGTATTCAGATGTTTTCTTTTTGTAATTTGTTGATCATATTGAGTAGAAAGAGGTATTATAAAAGTATGCATCAAATATGATTGCATTATAGGGTTAAAAGTGAACAGTTGATTCTGTGATGACATAAAAATGCACAAATATCTGGTACAAAATCAAGTAGAAAGGCAGAAAAAATAACTTTAAATAGATTATATTGAGTTTGACTATGACAAAAAATGCTTTGGATGAATAACAGATTTTATATGTACATATATATCATCATCTCAGTTAATGGTTACGTCAAGTATTTAAAATAATAATGATGGTAATAATAATTGTAACTTTTAGCTTTTAAAAACTTTTAATCCTGCAAACAAATATCAGTTCTTTAGGTTTGTTTGCAGTTTTTTCTCTGTCAAACACTTAAGTAGGGAGTTAAGAGACTGTTGGTCCTAGAAAACAACTAAACATATAAACATGATAAACTTTAGTGATTGGTCTTGATTCAGTAAAAATAAGTACAAAAAAGTATCCTGGTTTGAGTATTTGCTGCTTGCACTGCAAAAACTCTGATCTTAGAAACTTTATTTGTCTAATTTCGAGTCAAATTATGCAAAACACTATTTAAAATTTCAAATTAATTTGATGAGTCCAGGTTGTAATCTTATTACAAGAACTAAAAAAACAAATTATAGCTTTGAATAAGTTATAATTATCAGGAAATATCTGCCAGTGATTCAAGCTAAGTTTTACTCCTTGGTAGAAAAACTTCTTAAGACAGTGCATCTTACCTTTAAGACATCCTTTAAGTAAATTTTGTCTTTCCACATTGGAATTTATTTTAACTCATTATAAGCAATTCATGGTTTTATTTTTTGTTTTTTTGAATACTGAACAGACAGTTTTGGCTTACCATAAGTCTTGTGAGATTTTTAGAATTGAAATTGGACTTCCTTAGAGTTGAATTTTTGCAGTGTTGATCCAAGTTTTATCACAGGACATATTTCCTGTTACTTTTGGAGCTTTACTGAAGCCATTTTGAAATGGACCTGGACCAGTTTGAACACCCTTAAACTGTTTTCTGTGAGGAAGTAGACCAGAAATATTTCATATCTTTGGAGAAAATATCAGGATAGACATCAGGGACTGCTTTTGTTAAAGGATTTTGAGATATGATGTTTGGTCCATGTTGCCCGACCCTGTTTAAAGCACTGATAGACTTCACTGTGACTCTGGTGCTAATGAAGCGTACTTTGGTGGAGGAACTAAATTAACTGTTATAGGTAAGAAACATTTATTTAAAGGTCTTACAGAACATTTAAAAGCAGCTTTACTGTCTTGATTATTCACTAAAAGCTTCTTTATGTTATCTTAAATCTTGTTTCAGTTGAGTGACTTGCAAACTTCTCTGTAAGATAGAAACAAAATTATTTATTAATCTTTTTAAAAAAAAGTAGAAAGCAATATATCATGCATGGCTTTTGAATAAAGAATATTTAGATATAATGTTCGGTCTACATTGCCCAGCCCTGTTTTAAGTACTGATAGACTTCACTGTGACTCTGGTGGTGGTGCTGCTGAAGCGTACTTTGGTGGAGGAACTAAACTAACTGTTCTGGGTAAGAAATGTTCTTTTAAAGGTTTTAATGAGCATTTTATATCAGCTTTATGGTCTAAATATTTCACTAAAAGCTTCTTAATATTAATCTTAAAGGCTGTTTCAGTTGAGGGACTTTATTGACTTCTTAGTTAGAAAGAAAAAAATGACATTAAACTTTAAAAAGTATCAAGTAGTACACCGTGCATGGCTTCTGAAAAGATGATATTTAGATATAATGTTCAGGCCATGTTGCCCGGCCCTGTTTTAAGCACTGATAGACTTCACTGTGACACTGGTGTTAATGAAGCGTACTTTGGTGGAGGAACTAAACTAACTGTTCTGGGTAAGAAATATTTATTTAAAGGTCTTACAGAACATTTTACGTCAGGTTTAATGTCTTAATGATTAACTAAAAGCCTCTTAAGAATAATTTTTAAATGCTGTTTCAGTTGAGGGACTTGCTAAGTTCTCTGTGAGACAGAAACAAAATAACTTATTAATCTTTTTAAAAAGTATAAAAGTTTATATCATGCATGGCTTCTGAATTAGGGATATTTAGATATAATGTTGAGTCTACATTGCTCAGCCCTGTTTAAAGCACTGACAGACTTCACTGTGACTCTGGTGGTGTTGAAGCGTACTTTGGTGGAGGAACTAAACTAACTGTTATAGGTAAGAAATATTTATTTGAAGGTCTTACAGAACATTTTAAAGCAGCTTTAATGGCTTAATGATTCACTTAGATCCTCTTTAGATTCCTTGTTAAATGCTGTTTCAGTCGAGGAATTTACAAACTTCTCTGTGAGATAGAAACAGAATTATTTATCAAAATTTTAAAAAGTATAAAACTATATATGGAGCATGGCTTCTGAATAAAAGATATTTAGATATAATGTTCAGTCCATGTTGCCCGGCCCTGTTTAAAGCACTGACAGACTTCACTGTGACACTGGTGGTGGTGAAGCGTACTTTGGTGGAGGAACTAAATTAACTGTTCTTGGTAAGAAATCGTTTTTAAAGGTCTTACAGAACATTTTGAATTCACTTTAATGTTGTAATTATTCACTTTAAGCTTCTTTATATTATTTGAAAATGTTGTGTCAGTTGAGGGAATTACTAACTTCCCTGTGAGATAGAAAAAAAAAGGTTTATTAATCTTTTAATAAAGTATAAAGCTATCGTGCATGGCACATTCAGTGTACATTGCCCAGCCCTGTTTTAAGCACTGATAGACTTCACTGTGATTGGTGGTGGTGGTACTGAAGCTTACTTTGGTGGAGGAACTAAACTAACAGTTCTGGGTAAGAAATATTTATTTAAAGGTCCAACACAGCATTTTAAAGCAGCTTTAATGGCTTAATTATTCACTTAAAGCTTATTTAAATTCATGTTAAATGCTGTTTCAGTTGAGGGACTTACAAACTTCTCTGTGAGATAGAAACTAAATATCTTGTTAATCTTTTGAAAAAGTATGAACACTATGTTGTGCACAGCTTCTGAATTAAGGATATTTAGATATAATGTTCAGTCCATGTTGCCCGGCCCTGTTTAAAGCACTGACAGACTTCACTGTGACTCTGGTGGTGCCAGTGAAGCGTACTTTGGTGGAGGAACTAAATTAACTGTTCTGGGTAAGAAATATTCTTTAAAAGTTTTACAGAACTTTTTATAGCAGCTTTAACGTCTTAAATATTCACTCAGAGCCTCTTTAGATTGATTGTTTTATGTTGTTTCAGTCGAGGGACTTGCAAACTTCTCAGAGAGACAGAAACAAATTGATCTATCAATCATTTGAAAAGGTTAAAACGATATATCGTGCTCACTGATTAAAGGATGTTTACATTAGGGATGCACATCGACATCGGTTCAACATCGATATATCGGCTGATAGTTTAGACTGGATGCACAAATATAAAGTTTTAGATGTTTATTTGTTGTGTTAAACTGATTTAATGATGACATCTGGCACAGCTGACTGCTGATTTAGGAAAAATTCTAAATTTAGGTTGGGAAAAAAGATTTGTGAGACGAGCTTAAGTCTGTTTTCAGAGAAAATGTGGCACTTGTGGGAGAATTAAACCAAATGAAATCAATAAAACACACTAGAATCAGCTAAAATTATTATTATTATTGTTATTATTCGAACATCTTCATCTATCAGCACCACTAGCTTAGATGTAAAGTCCAGGCCTTGTTTCCCGACCCTATTTTAAGTACTGATAGGCTTCACTGTGACACTGGTAGTTATGAAGCCTACTTTGGTGGAGGAACAAGATTAACAGTTCTAGGTAAGAAATACTCTTTCAGTTTATTAAATGCTGCTCTGATTTAACTTAGCAAACCTTTTTCTGACACTTTAAATAATCATAAAGCTGCTCACAACTCAAAACCTCAAATATTTGACCTGTAAAAGACTCAAAAATCAACTTATTTATGATAAAAACACTTAAATAGGATCTTAGGAGATGTGTTCAGTGAAAGCTGTGCTCTTGTAAATTGTAAGTTTTAAGTCTTAAGAGGAACAAAGAGGGGATCAATTCAAGCTTTCAGAGTAAAAAGAAAAAAGCAGGAAGAGTTTTTGTCACAGCAGGATGACTCTGTGCTCCGTTGTCGAGGCTTCCTTTGGAGCTGGAACTAAACTCACAGTTTTAGGTGAGAAAAAGCTGCTTTAAAATCAAACTGTGTGGATTTCTCTGAATGTTTGATGAAGTTATGGAGATATTTGTTTAGTAGGTGTCTTCTTAAATGTTTTATTTGATAATGGAGCAGATATTTTGTTTTAAAAGTATATAAAAAAGGTTTTGATATTGAAGGTTAGAGGCTGTAAACATCAGAGCAGAGTTTATCCAGCAGTGAGAGGTAATCATGGATTAAACTTTTGGCTTTAAGCCGAGTTATTCCTCTGAGCTCTTATCAGCAAACTCTCTAAAACCAACATGCAAACGTTCACTCTGCAGCTGGAACCAAACTCCCTGTTTTAGGTAAGACACGAGCAAAATACTCAGACAGATAAATGCTCAAACTAAGGCTAAACAAAAGCTAACCAGAGCTATGCTGGGTGATGTTTTGGTCTTAGATGTTGCCTCATTAATGCTGCTTTAAACAGACCAAATTAAGATAAAAAGCACAGAAACAAAAAGGTTGATCAGTTTTTTCTGCTGCCTGATTTCACTGTGGACAACTTCAACCCCTGCTTACTTTGGAGCAGGAACTAAACTCACTGTTTTAGGTAAGACCCCCCAAAATACTCTTTATTAAATTCTTATATACTTACAAATATACTCTAAATACTCTGCTACAATATATTAAATCTGACTTCTGTTTGGTGATGTTTTGATCTCAGATGTAGCTTCAAAATGGAGTTTAAAATGATGTTTTCAACCTGAGTAAAAGCATCACTGTTTTAGGTAATTAATCCTTATAAACTTACTGATACACTCTAAAAAGTTACATTTAAATTAATCTGAGTTATGTTTGGTGATGTTTTTATGTTGATGTGGCCTAAAAATGCTGTCAGAAATGGTCCAGATGAGGGTTTTTAGCATTACTATAACAGTTTTTTTGGACAATATTTCTTGTTTTTTATATAAATACCAAATAAAAGAACCCAAAAATAGCCTGATGTGTGAAAAGTAAAGAGGTGAAACAGTTTTCCTGCAGCCTGTTTTCACTGTGAACAACTATGATCCTGCATACTTTGGAGCAGGAACTAAACTCACTGTTTTAGGTAAGACCTGAAAAAGATCTCTATAAATAATTTCTAATACACTTACAGATCTACTCAACAATCTCTGCTAAATGATGTTAAATCAAACTTATGTTTGGTCATGTTTTGATCTTAGATGTCTTAAAAATGCTGTTTCATATTGACCAAATGTGGTTTTTATCGCATTGAAAGCATTTCTTAAAATGTTGTTCATTTGATTTTTCTTATTTAAAGTTTATTTTAACATTAAAACCAGTAAAACATCATGAAGTTTGAAGAACAAAGAGCTCAATAGATTTTCCTGCAGCCTGTTTTCACTGTGAACAACTTAAACGAGGCTTACTTTGGAGCAGGAACTAAACTCACTGTTTTAGGTAAGACCTAAAAAAGATCTCTCTAAATAATTCCTAATACACTCACAGATCTATAATCTCTGCTGAATTGTGTTAAACCAAACTTATGTTTGGTCATGTTTTGATCTTAGATGTCTTAAAAATGCTGTTTCAAATTGAACAAATGTGGTTTTTATCTTATTGAAAGCATTTCTTCAAATAGTTGATCTGATTTTTCTTGTTTTAAGTATATAGAAAAGCTAAAACCAGTAAAACATCATGAAGTTTGAAGAACAAAGAGTTCAATAGTTTTTTCTGCAACCTGTTTTCACTGTGAACAACTTCCAGCGAGGCTTACTTTGGAGCAGGAACTAAACTCACTGTTTTAGGTAAGACCTGAAAAATACCTGTTAATTAAAGCTTAAAAAAGGTACACTCTAAAAACTTGAATTACTCGAATTAAATCTGAGTAAGTGATGTTTCCATAATAGATTATGCCTCAAAAATGTGGTTTGAAAGTGACCAGAAGGAAGTTATTTACCTCTAAAAGAGGTTTTTATACCATATTTTTTGTTTTAAATACATATTAAAACTTAAATCATAAAACAGAATGAAGTTTGAAGTGAAGAGTTTTTCCTGCAGCCTGTTTTCACTGTGAACAACTTAGAGCCTGCTTACTTTGGAGCAGGAACTAAACTCACTGTTTTAGGTAAGATATAAACAAAATACTCTCTTATTAAATCCTGACATGCTGAAAGATAAACTCTAAAACTGTAAAACTATGCTAGGTGGCTCAATAATGTACTTTAAAACTGACCGGAAAAAGGTTTTTACATCTTAAAGAGGCTTTAATTCAGCATTTCCTGCTTGAATCCCAATGTAATTAAAAAATAAACTATTAAAACTCTGCTACATTATATTTAATATAAGTAATTTCTGGTGATATCTTATTGAGATTTTCCTTTAAAATACTATTTAAAAATGACCAAATGAGGATTTTTCACTCTGCAAAAGCATTTTTAAATAGGTTTTTATACCATTTTTTTTATATTAAGTATACATTCAAATTAAAATCACAAATATTAAAGAGCTAAAATGAGAAAATCAGCCTGAAGTGTGAAAAACAAAGAGGTGAAGCAGTTTTTTCTGCAGCCTGTTTTCACTGTGAACAACTATGATCCAGCTTACTTTGGAGCAGGAACTAAACTCACTGTTTTAGGTAAGATATAAACAAAACACTCTTACATTTTAAGCTAATATACCTGCAGATGTACTCTAAAAAAGCTGCTAAATCATATTAAATCTGAGTTATGTTTGATGTTTTACTCTTAAATGCAGTCTAAAACAGTTTGAAATGAAATAATCCATGACTTAACTGTGTCAGAGCATTTCTAAAAGATCCAGTCCAGTGTTTAATGTCTTAGATTTATTCTAAAAATATAAATAAGAGGACTTTAAAGTGAGAAGTATCAGCAGCAGTTTTTCCTGCAGCCTGTTTTCACTGTGAACAACTTCGAACCAGCTTACTTTGGAGCAGGAACTAAACTCACTGTTTTAGGTAAGAAGCCTGGAAAATATCCTTTTACTTATATCTTATAGACTTACTGATACACTTTAAATTAAGTTAAATATAATCTGAGTTATGTTTGGTGATGTTTTTATTTTAATGTTGCCTAAAAATGCTGTTCAAAATGACCCAGATGAAGGTTTTTAGCATTAATATGACAGGTTTTTGGACAATATTTCTTGTTTTTTACATAAATACCAAATAAAAGAGCACAAAAACAGCCTGAAGTGTGAAGAGTAGACAGTTGATCAGTTTTTCCTGCAGCCTGTTTTCACTGTGAGCGGCTACAACGAGGCTTACTTTGGAGCAGGAACCAAACTCACTGTTTTAGGTAAGAAGGTCAAAGTTCAGGGTTTGGTGATTATTGTGCTTTTGAATTAACTTTCCAGTGCAGATGTAAAAATACGTCTCTACAGTTGTGAAAACTGTGACCAAACTTATTGTTTATGGTGATATGATGATAAAACTAAAGGATTTATGAAGGGTAAAATCTACCAGATCAGAATTACTGTGGTTTTTTAAAGTCATGGTTAAAAAAAAGACTTTAAATCGGTCACTTAGTCAGAAAAATAATCAAATATTTCACAGGAGAAATCAGAAAACCAGCCTGTGATGCTCCAGGTTTGAGGTTTAATAGATTAAATGATTATTCTGAAAAGAGAGCATCAGTTTTTCCTGCAGCCTGTTTTCACTGTGAACAGCTACGATCCAGCTTACTTTGGAGCAGGAACCAAACTCACTGTTTTAGGTAAGACCTGAACAAAACATCTTTTAATATCATAATAATCTGACAGATGTAGTCTAAAGAAAGAGGGGTAAATTATATTAAATTAAACTTATGTTCGCTGATGTTTAAATCTCAGTTATTGCTTAAAAATGCAGTTTGAAATTCACCAATTAGGAGTCTTAATCAGAGTAAAAGCATAACTTAAATAGATTTTCATGTGACATTTAGTTTTATAAATAGAAATTAAAATTAAAACCACTAAAAAAAAGGCTAAAGTGTCAAGAACAGAAAGCTGATCAGTTTTTTATGCAGCCTGTTTTCACTGTGAACTACAACAACGAGGCTTACTTTGGAGCAGGAACCAAACTCACTGTTTTAGGTAAGACCTGAAAAACTTCCTTTTAACAAATCCTTAAGTAATTAAAGATAATCTCTAAAAACTCTGCTACATTATATTTAATAAAAGTGATGTTTTTGTCAAGATTTTGCCTCAAAATACTGTTTAAAAATGACCAAATGAAGATTTCTCACTCTGCAAAAGCGTTTTTTAAATAGGTTTTTATACCATTTTCCTTGTTTGAAACATATATTCAAATTAAAAGTTTGAAGAGCAGACAGTCAGATTTTTCTGCAGCCTGTTTTCACTGTGAACAACGCCAACGAGGCTTACTTTGGAGCAGGGACTAAACTCACTGTTTTAGGTAAGAGGATCACTAAACTTCATATTCTCATAATAAAACTGTAAACTGAACTGTAACTCCATCAGGTTAAAGTTTGAGCTTTTGTTTTCTTGAGCTCTTTTATAAACTTTAAGTCAAATTTCATGGCCAAAGCCGTACAAAACTGGAACTAAGCTCACTGTTTAAGGTGATATGAAGAAAAAAAAAGCAGGATTCATGAAAATAGACGTGGAGTTGACTGTTGTTTCTGTCAAACAGACTTTAAATCAAGAAGAAAATCAGAAAAATAATCAAATATTTCAAAAGAGAGATCAGAAACAAGTCTGAAACTGCACCAGGTTGAAGCCAGAGGTTTGTTGAAATGTGTTATTGATCATAAAGTTATATATTTTAAATAAAATAGTGAAAAAGACGTTCAGTCTGCAGACAGTCGATCCGTTTTTTCTGCAGACTGTTTTTCACTGTGAGCAATACGAGCCTGCTTACTTTGGAGCTGGAACCAAACTCACTGTTTTAGGTAAGAGGATCCCAAAAATGATCATATGTTCAAGAAGATATAACTGCAAAATGAACTATTTAAATCCTGAAACAGCTTCAATCCTGCTCACTTTGGAGCTGGAAAAAAATGTTTTCTGTATGAGGACAACAAAAATGATCATATGTTAAAGAGGATTTAACTATAAACTAAATATCATCAGGTTAAAGTTGTTGTTTTTTTTTAACTTTTACCTCTTTTCTAAGCTTATATAAACTTTTGAAGTCAAACTAACTGTGAAAAGATTCAGTCCGGCTCACTTTGGAGCTGGAAATGAACTGTTACAGGTAAGATCTGTAAAAACTGTTAATCAAGGCAAAAATATGATCAGTATGGTATTTATAAACACCTGAATCACATTTGCCCAAGTATAACTCCTGTATGACTGGACCATTTAAAAAAAACAAGATATAATTTAGTTAACCCTATAAAGCCAATTGTATCATATATGATACATACTTTTATAACACCTCTATCTACTCAATATGATCAACAAATTACAAAAAAAACATCTGAATACAATCAGATAAATGATAAAAATGTCCTCAAATGGATTATCAGTTGCCAAAAACACCTAATGTACAAAATGAGATACAACAAATCTATATGTTGAATTTTATGGACATTTTGATTTTTATGGATTTTAGCAGAAAGTGAAACAAACATTTCAGCTCCAAAAAAATAGAATTTTCTGGCTATAGTCTACAGTCTTGGGCCTTAAAGGGTTAAACTCTTAACAAGTGTGGACTTATCTGGACTTAATATGTTACCATTATTGTTTTTTTTATGAGTTTTGGAGGCCAACGTTGATAAATTATCAAGCATTCAGGACTTGTCTATAGACTTTCCTGTAACTACGCCCACCCTAACTCTGAATTTATTGAGAAAAAATGTCCTAAAAGTAAATATTTATGTCTCAGGGCTTTTCAGAAAATGTATCTGTAACTCCACAAGGTAAAAGTCAGAGGTGTTTTTAAATCTCATGGTAATAATTCACATACATTTTGATAGTTTTTTCTGCAGTCTTGTATCAGTGTGAATGAGAACAGCGAGGCTCTCTCTGGAGCTGGAACTAAACTCTGTTTTAGATAAGAGGGTCACAAAAGTGTAGATTAACCCTTTCATGCATGGATTTATTAAATCACATGGAAATGATTTTATGTTTTTTTGAAATATTTGTTTTGCTTAGCTACAAATAATGTGTATTTTAACATTTTATATATTGAGTAAGTTAATAAATAATAATTCAATGGAACTTTAAATAGATCCTCGACCACATGTTTGTTCACACATTTACTAAAAGTATACAAAATAAAATGCAATATATAAATTATATTAACTATTGCAGTGTAATTAAACTATTAACATTTGACTTTCAATTAAAAAAAATAAAAATACAAAATTAAGTAATATTTGAATACCGGCATGATACACAGAATACCCTTATTTCTGCATTATGTCCTCTGGAGATTATTTTGTTCCCACAGATGAAAATAAACAAGGAACATATTTTTTTTAAATATACATAAAAGTGTTGCTTACATCTTATTGAATTAGAGTTTGTGTTTTTTCCTGACTAATTCTTATAGAAGGATTTAACACTTAATCCTGAAGGCTGTGGTGCATATAACTCTTTGTTGAACATTTTGGATTTATGATGTTTTATCTCAAAATGAACAAAAAGACACAAAGATCATATTTTTATGAAACTTGAGGATGTAGTTTTGGTGTTTACCACCTGATATTTGGGATGTGGTTAGCTTAAATGGTCCAAAATATAAAATAAATATCAGTCCACTGTAGGTGACACTGTGCATGAAAGGGTTAATGTTGTAATATTAGATTAAAAAACAGATTTATAAGAATAAATCAGATTATTGGAGCACTTGTTTTAAACTTCACCTGCTCAGAGTCAGAGGTTTCTTCAAATCTCTTCTTAATGAATTAAATTTAAAATTAAAAAGCTCTTAAATGAACCTTGAGATTCACTTTAATGGAGACAGCATGTGCAGAGAGGTTAAAGTTAGGAAGCTGATGTTAAGATTTTTAGGGAAACGTTACTTAAATATTGTTTGTTGTTGAGGACCGAGGTGCATTATGGTTAGAATAATGCAGAGAAAAACGGACAGAGTTTTTATTTATATATATATATATATATATTTTTGCATTTGTTTATGTATCATTTTAGGAACAAATGAAAACCTCAAAAATAATCCTAAAATTTAATAGATAGTACTGAATTAATTTTTATTAAATCTGAAAGTTTGAGAGAAAATGTCAAAAAATTATGCTGAAGTATGATTTCAGGAATTAAGCTGCAATATAAAAACAGTTTAAATGAGGATTTAACCTTATTCTAAAGTAATTACCACATGCAAATATTAAGTCAAATATAATACTAAAATAATAATCTTTTAATCCTCCTATTTTATCTGTCTCACACCTGACCTGAGTTAGTTTTTGCACATTAGCTGCACTTTTCAGTTGAATTAAATCAAGATTTACTGAATTGGATGTGGAGCATTACTCCAAAACCAATTTGCAAAATAAATACATAAATAAAATCATTTTAAAAATCCTAATAATGATAGTCATTCTACAACTGTTATTATTATTATTATCACATTTTAAATTTAAAGAAGAGAGAAACATTAATATTGTGACACGGTTGATAGAAAGTGTTTTTTTAACTGTTCACATTTGAGTTCATTTAGATAGGAAAGAAAAATGTTAATAAATGTGTGTGCTGTGGCTGTCCTCAGCTCACACACTCACATATTTTTTGCAATAATCTTCCTGTTTTGCATTTTTTACAGTAAATTTCAGATTTTCTGAATATCACTGATAAATTCAAACAGGACAAACCTTTGTGACTGGTTTTATTTCAAGGCTTAAAATGAATAAATCGTCTTGTTCAAATGGGAAAAGCTACAAAAAGTTTCATTACAGACAAAGTTTTATGAAGAAATATGAGATCTTTTGTGAGATTCCATAATTCTCCTCATTGTGAAATTCTGTGGAGTCAGACGTGCAAAAGAAATCAGATTATTCATTATTATGACTATCATATGACTTGGAAAATTAAGTCTGTTGAAAAGTCTTTTAAAGTGCTTTTTGTGGTTTGAGTTTCACATATGAGTCTAAAAAAATCCTATGTATAATGAGTGTTATTCTTAATGTAATTGCTCCTCTGTGTTGTTGTTTTTTGGCACAAAAACTGTTAATCCAACAATTTATCTTCATCATTTCAGGACATGTTTGTCTGCAGTAGCCCTAAAACTTAAATCCTATTCTTAAAATGTACTCAAATTTTTCGAAAATACATCTCGTTTCTCTTTTTTTCCAAAGATTTTCTAATTTTCAAAAATAATTTTAATTCCATCTTTGGCTACAGTGGCCCATCAAGATTCCCTCATCGTAGGGCGGGGCAATACGGCCAATTAACAAAATCCCTGATTTAACCTCGTAAAACTTCAGTAGATCATCTTGACCACGTCTACATGCCTGAATGCTTTGTGCTGCTGCCATGCGATTGGCCTATCACTCAAAATTGTGCTTGGTGGAAGTGAAGAAAATAGATCTTAATTTTAAGTAATTAATAGATTTCCCGGCCATGAGTGGTTATCTGAGTTACTGTTTCAATCATCTGAACCACTCTGACCTTTCTCCTCTGACCTGTGGCATCAACAGGACATTTAAACCCAGAGAACTACCACTCACTGGATATTTTCTCTTTCCTGGATCATGCTCTGTAAACCCTAAAGATTTAATTGTACTTGATAAAGTGTTACTGCACTGAGAGGTTTGACTTCTGTGATTACTTCAGTGCACTGGTCTCTACATTTTAATGTGTTAAAATTTCTTATGTTATTGATAGCTAACCCGTTGGTGTCTGAGGACTTTAAATCTTTGACCTTTGCCCTCTGTCTTTGCAGAAACTGGACGAACGGCCACACCACCAACAGTGAAAATTTACCCACCTTCAAATAAAGAGTGTGGGAACCACACAGGGGATAACAGGACGATCGTATGTGTGGCGACTGGATTCTATCCGGACCATGTCAAAGTCTACTGGACACTCAACGGTGTCAACATCGCATAAAGGAGTGGCAGCGGACAGCGCCCCCCAGAGGGTGGGAGAGACGTACAGGATCAACAGCAGGGTGAGGGTCAGCAAGAAAGATTGGCACAATGAAAATAATAACTTCACCTGCATCGTCAACTTCTATGAAGGAGAAGAAAAATACATTGATGAAACAGGCTTTGTTATGGGAGCAAAAGGTTGGTGAAAAATCATTTCAAAGATCACTTCTGAATTGTTTACATGTTATAAAATCACATTTCATCGTCTGATTTTTGTTTTGTTTCTTCTGACAGCTGAACAAGAACCCGGCTCATTGACAAGAGGTAAATATTCTCTTCATAAAAAGCATTTGGAAAAAATTGAGCAACAAAAGCCACACCAAAGAGCTGTGCTCCAGCCTTAGAGTCGATCATCTTTAAAGAAAAAGACCTGCGGGGTTATCCAATCAGTTGTGGCCCAAATCTGGACATTTTGCCAAAAAAGATTTTTTTTAAAAAGTCAAACTGTATAAAAATCTGACACACTAGATGGATTGTTCAACACGGCTCACAAGTCCATCTGGAAAAGAGCCCATAGAAAGTGTTTGGGGAGGGCTGAACCTTTCATAAGCAGGTGATTGGACGATTGTTCTGTCAATCATTCATAACAGGCCAATCAGGTAATGGAGGCAGGAGTTGCTGCACTACAGTTCGTGAACTATTTCGTAAAACAAACTCTTGTCAAAAACATGAGTGTTTTGTTCTATAAAATAGTGGCTCATCTCTTGTAGCTTATTCCTCTTCCTGCTTTAAAGGACTCTGATTGGGCCGTCCCACTTTGGGCCGCTCACAATAGTTGTAGATTGGAGCTTGACGAGACGAACTGACCACCTGATCTGAGGGGGTTGGGGGGCCTTGATCTTCCTTTCTTTCTTGTGTAGGGATGGGAATTGATAAGATTTATTGATAGCAGTGCTATTAACAATCCTTCTAATCGATCCATTTCTTTAACAATTCCCGTATTGATTCCTGTAGATTCTCAGTGTCAACAATGTCAAACACGCGTCACAGCATAGATAACTGCTTCTGTAAGCTGCTGATGTTTCCACTCACTTAAGGTTGTGCAGTGGGCGCATTTTGTAAAAATTAAGCCACAATTCTGTCGCTTCTGAACCCTGTCAGTGGAAGGAATTGATACAGGAGTTGGTTAGCAAAACGATTCATGATATTGATTTTTTGATGGAGCTGTTAACGATTCTCAACTGGAATTGGTTTTTGATGTCCATCCCTATTCTTGTGTATCTGTGCTTATCATTGACTTTGTTTCTGAAATTTCCCACAACACCTTCCTGCAGATGATTCACTCTGAAATAATTATTAAGAAATGAAACAGAAGAGGGCTCATGTTTTGAAAAGGATGCAGATCTTGTGAAGATTGTATTCTGCAAACTTAAATAAATTACACTTGAGAAACAGATATAATTAAAGAAAAAAAGTCCTGTTATGTGGAAAGCCGTTTGGGCATTAATTTGATATCAGTGATATAAACCATAGTTAGCTTTACTAGTACTCAAATTTGGCGTACATGTACTCAATTTTGGTAAACTAGTGCATAAGTAAACTATGAAGCATAACCTGCCTCTAGTACCGCTAGTAGGCCAAAAAATGTTTACTAATACTACTAATAGACTGTTTTCCATCTACTAGTACTTCTGGTAGACTTAAAATGTTTACTAGTACTACTAGTAGACTGTTTTCCATCTACTAGTACTTCTGGTAGACTTAAAATGTTTACTAGAACTACTAGTAGACTGTTTTCCATCTACTAGTACTTCTGGTAGACTTAAAATGTTTACTAGAACTACTAGTAGACTGTTTTCCATCTACTAGTACTTCTGGTAGACTTAAAATGTTTACTAGAACTACTAGTAGACTGTTTTCCATCTACTAGTACTTCTGGTAGACTTAAAATGTTTACTAGTACTACTAGTAGACTGTTTTCCATCTACTAGTACTTCTGGTAGACTTAAAATGTTTACTAGAACTACTAGTAGACTGTTTTCCATCTACTGGTACTAGTAGTAGACTTATCACTTGTACTACTAGTAGACTGTTTTCCATCTACTAGTACTTCTGGTAGACTTAAAATGTTTACTAGTACTACTAGTAGACTGTTTTCCATCTACTAGTACTACTAGTAGACTTAAAATGTTCACTAGTAATACTAGTAGACTGTTTTCTATATCCATCTACTTGTACTACTAGTAGACTTTTAATGTTTACTGGTACTACAAGTAGACTGTTTTCCATCTCCTAGTACTACTAGTAGACTTAAAATGTTCACTAGTACTACAAGTAAACTGTTTTCTATCTACTTGTACTACTAGTAGACAAAAAAACGTTCACTAGTACTAGTACGTCTTGAATGCTAAAGGGGGTGAAGCAAAAGCAAATAGTAAATTTAGGCTTCCTATTGGCTTTCTAAAGTATTACAGCCAATCAGGGTGCTGGATTTTTTTATATTCCCTCCTTCATTTGCATTAGATCTACTAGTACAGCCAGTGACACTTTTGGCTTCACTAATACTACTAGTAGGCCAAAAACAGTTCACTTGTACTTCTAGTAAGATATGTTGAGTTTACTAGTGGTACAAGTAAATAAAAAAATTGTTTTACTAGTGAAGGTTTGTGGTGCACACCAATGTGTGAATATACCTTACTAATACAGCAAAACTGTCTACTACTAGACAGTTTTGTATGACTAGTACTACTAGTAGAACTTTGAGTTTTTACTAGTAATATTACAGTAACTACCAAAATTGAGTCCAGGTACTCCAAATTTGAGTACTAGTAGAGCTAAACTACGGATGATTTCACTGATATCAGTTTTATGACCAAACTGTTTTCCATACTGTTCAGCTTCCCTCTGGGCTGAAAAGGACCATGAGGCTGATTTTTCAGGTCTTAACAGCTTTTCTAAATATGAAAATAAATCTTAGTTCTGGCGCTGTATGGTGTTTCTATTTTATTGAGGCTTTCTGTTTTTAAAATTAGGGACATGATTGATGTGGCTACACATCCATGTCCGGCCTCAACACGAGCTCTTCGTCTGTTAGTAGGTTGATCTGAAGTTGATCTGAGGCACTCAAACAGCTGACGTCACGTAGCTTCACTCGGTCTGTGATACAGCTCAGAGGGACCAGGAGAGCAAAGGTCAGGACCCTCTGATGTCACTGATCTAAATGTCTGTGGTTTTCTTTTGTTTTTTGTAGAGAAATATCTGAAGATCACCCAGACCGCCAAACTCTCCTACACGGTTTTCATCATCAAGAGCTGCCTCTACGGCGCCTTCGTGGCCTTTGTGGTCTTCAAACTGCAGGTTTGTTCAGTGTGACGTTTCCCCTCACATCTCTCTGACTTCATTTATGAGAGAAATAAACTGATCTCACTGTGTGTTTCAGGGGAGGAAAAAGAAGAACTGAGGAGCAAGGGATTCTGGGAAATGGAGTTCTGCGTCAGAATCTGTACATAAGGTTCTTGTAACAAAAGAATCAGACAAACAGCTGCTTGTATTTCCTCCTTTTCACTGTTCTGCCACTGTAAAAACAAGAGTGTTTGTAATTTTTTATCCTAACACCTCTGTACTGATCAAATGTTTCTGTAAGTTGATATTTTTCATCATTTAAGGAGATTTTCTCTCGTTTATGTTTCCTCTGATCACATTTGACGATCATCACCACACACAGACTCCTCATGCTCAACAACAATCAGACTAAAATGTTTTAAAAGAGCGAGGGTTACTAGATCAGCTCCCCAAGTCTGCTTTGGTCTGGTGGAGTTTGCATGTTCTCCCTGTGCATGCCTGGGTTTTCTCTGGGTACTCCAGTTTCCAAAAACTCCAGCCTGCTCTTAAGGTTAACCGGTCACTTGTAGGTGTGAGTGTGGGTGAATTGATTGTCTGATCCGTGCTCTTTGTTTGCTTAATTTTTTAAGGAATTGTATTTAATTGTGTTTTATGTCTATCTTGAAATATTTCATCCTTTTATTTTCTTCTTTTTAAAGAGGAGGGGGCGTAAAACTTCACTCTTCACCTGCACTGTTAAAATAAATCATTTGTTTAAGGCAAGATATGAAAGTTAGCAGTAACAGCAGAGTTTTAATTCAACAGAAAAACCATGTTACAGCAGAACAATGTACATTTTTTAAAGAAATACAATAAAACTAATATAAATAATAATTGTGTGATTGTGTTTGCTTCATTTTCGTTGAATCAGTAAAATGTTTATAAAGACCTTTTCTTCACAAATCTTAAAAATAAATCCTATCGTAGCATTTATTGATATTTTATTTCAAACATTTTTGTATTATTGTATTTGTTTGGTATTGTTCTGTCTGTAATGATCAAGTTTTTTGAACATTTTCAGTCTTTATAAGCCTAAATATGGCATTATAAATAAGCTCAGGCTATAGATGCTTCAGAGTGTGGCAACATTTTCTCTGTTAATACTGTCCCGATACAAATAAATATTAAATAAATAAATATATCTAACTCAAAACAGATTTCTGGACACATGGGGTCCATTCATGACACTGATCAAGTACTGAATAATGATATTGCACTCATTTAAGGTGGTAACCTAATCTGGCAGCTCTTCTGTGGACTGTGCCTTTTTTATTTTTGCATTAATTAGTTGGTAGTTTGTATATTTTTATTTACCTTTTCTTTTTCCTTTTTTTTTAGGGGGGGGGGGGAGGGGGAGTCGTTTGTTTTATTATCATATTTTGTACTTTGTATTATCTTAGAAATAAAATATAATAAATAAATAAACAGGCTAATTATTCATGAATTTAAAGCATCTCAGGCCAAATTCTTGCCTTTTCTATTTTTTTTAAAGATTTTTCTGTGGACTTGTCCAGTGATGTTGGGTTAAAAAAGGTGTTAAAAAAATTATTTTAACTACATATTTGACAAAAATATATTTATGATGTTCTTGGTTTTGACTGTGTGCATTATCCCATCTTTAAAGACCAAACATGAGAGGTGTGATATTTGATTTTACTGACATCTGATTTGCTTAAATTATTAAAAACATATTTAAATTGATAATAAAGAGTCTGTATTATACTTTTTTCATCATAATTTACAAAATAATTAAGCCAGAGGTGAACTATGCAGATACTAATATAAAAAGACTGATCAAACATGGATAAAAAATAAATAAAAAATACAGAAACTAAGTGTGAACAACCATGTTGGAGGATTACCCGGGCAGCTGCTGGTGTATTATCCTGACAATATCAGGGCTGTGTGTGTAAAAAAGGCTTTAAAAAAGGCTAAAAAAAAACAATGTCTCTTTACAATAAACTCAACCAAAACTATCAAAAACGAAAAACAGAGAAACTGGAAAGAACTTACACAGAGAGCCGTGAAGACGAATGAACGGACATGAACAAGAGGAAACATGGAGACAGAGGGGAGACAGACGAGGTGCAGGTGAGACGAATCACACAGGTGAACGAGATCAGGGCAGACAGGCAAGAAGAAGAAAATATCCACAGATGAAAAAGAAACAGAATAAAACATAAAACCCCCCAAAGAACTGAGTAAAATAAGCCAAATACAAAGTGAAGGTTTAAACTGGAAAAAGCACCAAGAAAAATGAAAAAAAAAAAAAAAAAAAAAAACTAGGTATACTACAAAAAACAAACTCAAGTCAAACTCATGACACATCTTTTAGTGTGAATCACTTCTCCTCTGCGTGATGGAGAACTTCTGTTTTAACACTTTACACATTTTCAGTTTTAACAAAACACCTCCAGAGACTAGGGAAGGAAATCTCCACCCCCAGGACGATACGATATGCATCTCGATATGTAGGCTACGGTACGATACACTAACCATTCACATGAAGCATCTACCAATTCAGGATGATACAATTTATCTTCCTACCACGACGCAATAACGATGCAAATCTGTGCAAATTCAACTCAACTTAATTGTTCCTTCAAGACCACTTCAGACCACTTACAGTAGGCTACTTAAGCAGTCAGGAGGTGTGTTTGTCAACATTAAAAAGTAGGCCTATTTCACAAACAGGGACATAGGCCTAACAGTAGTGGAGCTCAGCCTTCAAAGCTGTCATTAACAATTTAGACTAAACATATAAATAGCACTTTGAAAAAAACACGATTTCAGCACACTGAAAATAATAATTTTAAATTTTAAAATATATATATATAATAACATGACATCAGATTTTACTGATGCAAAGCTTTTACAAGGCGATGCATTGTGGTTTCAGCCCAGTTTCTAATCCGATGCACACCACTCCAACCGATGCAATTTACCATAGACCCTCGCAACGATACACTGATTGCGCATCGGATAAAATGCCCATCCCTACCAGAGACCAGGACAAGACTAAAGACCCATGATGATGGAAGACAGACATAAAATAATGTCTGATAGTTGTTATTTGGTCAGTGTTTGTACAGTCCTGCACCCTAACCAGCCCGATCCACTGACGGTGAGTCTCTACACCTGAAGATTACAGGTGTGGGACAGAATGGCAGGATGTCCCGGCCAAAAAATGGTATTTATTTTAACACAGAAGTTACTAAAATGATAATAATAATCATCAGGCCCCTCAAAACTTTTCATTTGGCCCACAAAGTATGATCAAATTCAGAGAATGGTTGATGTAAGAGTTTGTTGTGGTATGTTTTTGCAATTAAATACATGAAAATAATATATTAAAAAAAATAAAAATACATAATAATAATAATAATAATAATAATAGATACATATTTTATTATTTTTATTCATCAGTTAGATGTATCAATACATGTATATATTTTTAAGTTTTTTCTTTTTTGATATCCTGTTTTCTTTTAAACCTGTGTACTGAAAAATGCTGCAGGAATACCAGTTTCCATGAACGAGTCCTGCCCAGGAGTATGAACTTCTATCTAATCTTACTGTAAAACTTTAAATGCAGCCCTGATATCACTGAGATTGAATCAGTTTTAAAGGGAGTAGCTTCATATGTGATCCGATGTTCAGAAATCAGCTCTGTGAACAAGTGAACTGGAGTCAAACACAGCAAAGAAAAACGTGGAAATCCCAGAGGACGTCCAAACTGCCCCGAGTGGTTGGTCCCAGGGTGGCAGGTGTGTTCTTCATGTGCATGTGTGGGTTATTTCTGTGCCTTGTTAGGTTGACTGGTGACTCACATTGGCCTTAGGCATGAGTGTGAATCGTTGTATATCCCTCTGTGTGGCCCTGTGATTGGTTGGTGGTGACCAGTTCAGCCTCCCACCCAATAACAGCTGGGATAGTCTCCAGCCCCTCAAAAAGAGAAAAGCTGCACAGATGGATGATAATAAGAACCAGAATCAGAATCTGAATGCCTTTTATTGTCATTATACAGACAGACGAGGTTCGGGGAGCTCATTCTTTTTTAGTTCAATATATAGATGAGTGAAGGAGAAGAGAAAAATAAGTAAGTCTAAAATGGTTGTAGGAAGTATATGTGTAAGATATATACAAGACAAAATAAGATTCTACCAGACAGCACAAATGAAACATTATGTACAATATAAGATGGAAGGATAGAATATAAGTATAAATATTTCTGTCTATATTTGGAAATGTATTGCACAGGATATAGAAAGTATATCGACTAAACTTTTTATGTTATTGTTTATCTCCCTTATCATCTTTTTTATATTTTTTTCTAATTCCAGCTACAGTTGCATTTGTCAAAAAAAAAAAAGTCTCTTGCAAAAAAAACCCTGTAACTTTCATTTTTGTAGCTCATTTTTGGAAAAAAGGAGTACGACTAAATAAGTTAAACTTTGCCTTACCCCCTTCAAAAAAAGAGAGCTTCTCTTTTTTCAGTGCAATAGATAGATGAGTAAAAAGAGAAGAGAAAAAATAAGTAAATAGTTCTAAGTATTGAATGGTTTTAGTAAGTATATGTGCAAGGTATATACAAGATAAAATAAAATCCTACTGGACGGCACAATTGAAACTCTATGAACATGAGAAAGAAGGTAAAGTATATAAATATAAATATTTCTGTCTATATTTGGAAACGAATTGCACAGGATATAGAAAGTATATCGACTAAACTTTTTTATGTTATTGTCCATTCCCCTTATCATCTATATTATATAGATTTCTTAATTTGACCTCAGTTGCATCCATTAAAAAAAAACCTGTCCCTTGGGAAAAAAAAAGCCCAAGAGTTGAATATTTGCTGTTCATTTTTGGAAAAAAGAAGTGGGACTGAATCAAGATCCTACCGGACAGTGCAATTCAAGCTCTATGTAAAATACGAGACAGAAGGATAGAATATAAATAAAACATTTCTGTCTGTATTTGGAAATGTATTGCACAGGATATAGGAACTATATTGATTAAACTCTGCATTATTATTATTGTTTATTTCTCTTATCATCTTTTTACATAGATTTTTATAATTTTGTCCACAGTTGCATTCATTAAAAAAACCTGTCCCTTGAACAAATGTCCAAGAGTTGAATTTTTGTAGTTCATTTTTTGGAAAAAAGGAGTAGGACTACATAAGTTAAACTTCTTACACCATTTTCAAACAAACAAAAAATGTACTCATTGTGAAAATTCTGCACTGATCCTGATCTGCAGTATCTTTATTCTGTTTTGCCTTCCAGTGTTTATATGTATATTTTCTAAATTTTAAGATGTTCTAAGTAATTATAACAAAAATAAAAAGTGTACTTGATGATCCTGCCCAATAGAAAGGCTCCATCTTCATGTTTGTTTGTGCAATAATATATATATATATATATTTAATTAACAACAAAAGAAAAGCTCCTTCAGGTTCATCCTCTCCCCTGGACCTCCTCCCACGCTGTTCATCACTTTTTCCTCTCACTGTCTGATGTATTTTTAGCAGCTCTGTTGTCTACATCTGTTCCCAGAAATCATGTCTCACCTACCCGTTACCTCAGGGAAACTTTATAAGAAGGTTATTTATGTCATTTTCCAGGAAGTAAACAGTGAGCTGACTCAAAAGTCTGCTGCTACATTTGAGTAACTTAATCTCCATCCACTCATCATAAACTTATCCCCTTGATAGATAGATAGATAGATAGATAGATAGATAGATAGATAGATAGTGGTGACAGTTTGAACAACAGGAAGTGTGTGTGTGTGTCGGAGGGAGGTGCAGCAGAGACGGGATGTGGTCGCAGGGCGAGCATGAACATCGGCTGACTCCACCACAAACACCTGCAGCTCCGCTCTGCTCTCAGCAAACCGCCGCAGAACTGACATTTCTGTGTCAACTGAAGGCACAAAAGGTTTCAGATGTTTGTTTTTGTGCCTCTTATGTCACAGATGTTTCCTGCAGAGCGGTGCAAAGATCTGCAGTTTAGGTTTTCGGTCTCGCATGGAGGTTTTATATCACAGGATTCAATGTGGCCCGCTGATCCTGACCTAAAATCAACAGACTGTGAAAATGAAAAAACACTTCACAGAATCCGACAAAAAAGATTCAAGCTGAGAGATCAATATAACAAATAATAATGTAATTAAAGAGCTTCTCTGTAACTGTTTCTCTAAGTCTATTGTTAATTTATTTATTTATTTCTGCCACTTCTTCTCACAGAAATGAACAAATGGCTCCTTGAATGTTGGTTACACCACCCTGACAATTTACAAAGTCCACAAATTCAACAAATTTGCCACCACATTCAGAACGATGGTGTTCCATTGTTAAACAACAAAAATGTAAAATTATGCCCAACTACTTGATAACCTGCTTTATTGAGAATTTCCCCTTTTTTAAAGTTAAAGAATTTGGTACCAAGTTTTCTTGGTCACACCACTTATACATAATTGTAATCATCCCCTGAAAAGTTTCTCAAAATTGATCAAATGCAGACATTTTAGACTGGGCCTTCAAAGAAGAGAATGTACTCAAGTAATATGTGAATTTATTTTCAAATTTTCATATCAGCTGGTGGTGGATGCTGCAACTAGAGGATATTATCGAATATTAAATACTTGCAACTCAAAAGGCGGTTCATGCTCATCCTTCCAATGTTAAATAATAAATAAATAATTGAACACCATCACCTGTCCATCAGTGGAATGAACTTTCCACTTTTTACTACAAAACAAAGGCAGCACCTCAGACTTTAAGAAAATATGGCTTTCTCATATGAATGTTGACTTTAAAATAATTTACACTATTCTACGATCGAGGGATTAAAGTAACAGTGAAGTCTGACTGTTATCAGTGTTCTGCTGTTGTGTGTCTGTAATTTTGTTATTATGTATGATGTGTTTTTTTCTGTTTGACTTTATTTGTTTCATTTGCTTCTGTTTTGTTATTTTTATTGGTTACTTGCTTGCGTTCAAACATTTTTTAGTAACTTGTAACTCTATCGAGGTCATTAGCTTATTCAGAACTAATATTTGTGTTTGAGGATAAATATCTAAATATTGGTCAAATCTTATGAACGGATCAATCAAACACATGAAGTGTCCATCATACACCTCAGCTAATGCACCAAAGACGGACGAACGGACGGACGGACGGACGGACGGACGGACGGACGGACAGACAGACAGACAGACAGACAGACAGACAGACAGACAGACAGACAGACAGACAGACAGACAGACAGACAGACAGATAGATAGATAGATAGATAGATAGACGGACAGACAGATGGATGGAAGGGTGGACAGACAGACAGACAGACAGACAGAGGGATAGATAGATAGATAGATAGATAGATAGATAGATAGATAGATAGATAGATAGATAGATAGATAGATAGATAGATGGACGGAAGGGTGGACAGACAGACAGACATACAGACAGACAGACAGGTAGGTAGGTAGGTAGGTAGGTAGGAATGTAGGTAGATAGATAGATAGATAGATAGATAGATAGATAGATAGATAGATAGATAGATAGATAGATAGATAGATAGATAGATAGATAGGTAGGTAGGTAGGTAGGTAGGTAGGTAGGTAGGTAGGTAGATAGATAGATAGATAGACGGACAGACTAACAGACAGACATGACATGGATGGACAGACAGACCTTTAAATAGACTAATAAATAGATTTATAGATAGATAGACAGACAGACAGATAGACGGAAGGGTGGACAGACCCGACAGACAGACAGATAGATAGATAGATAGATAGATAGATAGATAGATAGATAGATAGATAGATAGATAGATAGATAGATAGATAGATAGATAGATAGATAGATAGATAGACAGACAGACAGACAGACAGACAGACAGACAGACAGACAGACAGATAGATAGATAGATAGATAGATAGATAGATAGATAGATAGATAGATAGATAGACTAACTGACAGACATGACATTGATGAACAGACAGACCTTTAAATAGACTAATAAATAGATTTATAGATAGATAGACAGACAGACAGACAGGAAGACGTATAGATAGATAGATAGATAGACAGACAGACAGATAGACAGACGTATAGATAGATAGATAGACAGACAGACAGACAGTCGTATGGATAGATAGATAGATAGATAGATAGATAGATAGATAGATAGATAGACGGATAGACAGATAGACAGATGGCTCCCATTGCCTATCTCCAGGTTTTATCTACAGTATATCCTGCTAACACTAAACTCAGGTAAACCTGTAAACAGGAGTTTAGACATCAGTCGTCTCTTGTCGCCCTCTTGTGGTCCAAACAGAAACTTCAGCTCAGACTGGGAGGATTGAGACCAGATTAGTTTTGTATCAAAATAGTATTTTATTATCAAATAATCACATATAAACAAACAGCACACACATAAATGAGAACACTTTGATCAGTGAGATGGAGGGGCTATAATGAAAAGACCAGAGTGACTTTTACTGAACTTTAACCCTTAAAATGCTGATTCTCTAAAAACAGAGAACATGTTCAGCAGGGTCAAAATGTTCTTTTATAAAGGGTAAAGATGATTTAGAGATGATACATTCAGCTGGTTTCTACAGTGGTGCTCCGTTTGATGACCTTATATTCAGTGTTTATGCAGCAGTCTCTTCTTCACAGACGGGCCTTCACCTACAGTCATCACTCCCTCTTTGCTGGCCTCTGCACAAACACTCAGATCTCCACGTTCCAGGTCCTTCTGCAGTAGTTCAGTGTTGGATGCTTGGATAAAATGTCGTCCTCAAATGAGCTTCAAAGCTTCAACCTCAGTCTGATCAGTCTTTAAAAACACAGTACCTGAGTCTTCACCCACGCCAGCCGTACCGTTTGTTCCTCTGCGTGTGCCGGGTGCAGCTGGCGCAGCAGAAACCGGAGTAGTAGGAGTTCGAGCACAGCCGGGCGTAGACGATCAGCTCACAGTTGGCGAGCTCGGGCTGGTCCACGCACTCTGGAGGGACGTCACCTCCTGAGACAGAAAGAGATGATGCCTTTATTTCCTTATTTCTGTCAAATTAAAGAAACTAAAACACAACTGTGCTCTGGAAGACAAAACCTGACATGGCAGTCATTTATCATTGAACAATCATCACCATAAACCTTCTTATTTGACTGAGTTCAAACATTTAATTTCCCTCCAAGGATTTTATAGCGATTGTAGAGGGACAAGTAATCTTAGTTTGAACCTACTTTGGCCAACTTTATATACCTTATTTATGATTAAATATATATGGAAACATGGTAGATCTACGTCAAGTCAAGTACAGATTACTCCCCCAAAGTATCAATAAGAAATTACAACTCTGACAAAATATGTTCGAGCCATTCGTGCACCACAAATGATTTGATAAATAATGAAGATTTTGAGTTCATTGACCACATTAGAACTTGGAGACTTTAGATATACTTTTATTATAAATGTTAATTTGTAGCTGATACTTCGTCTACAATTAGTCTAAGGGCCGTCGGGAAACATCATACTCCACTTAAACAACATTTTGTACGTTGATAGGTGAATGCCCCGTTAGCCAACAAGGTCAGATAAGAGTTAAAGGGCCTGTGTCTTCATACAGGGCGCATAGTTTTAAGTTTGATGGAGTGATGTAGGAATGAAGTTTGGTGTGTTCTGGTGCCCGTGAAAAGTCTCATGATGCAACTTCACTGTCTGAGAGCAGTGTTCATTTAGACAGCACTTTGAAATTTGTTTTTTCTTTTGCCTTAAATTTATTTTAGTTTTATTCATAGTTTAGTCATCTAAACTGTTTTAATTTTAGTCTAGTTTAGTTGATGAATTTTCACTACATTTTAGTAACTTTGGTCGACTAAAATATGAAGTGCAGAGTGTAGGTTATGTTTTAATGTTTCCTTGAATTTCTGAAGTCATGTTTTACTCTTGGATAAAATGAAACATCTAATAACCCTTTACTGAATGCTGGAAAAGTTTAACAGAAACAAACTGAAGTTTTTTGTCAAATGCAGTCACCTTTATTTAGGCTACCTGGCAGAGCATCTCAGTTACAATACCAGAACTGACAACAAACAGTGAACCTGCTCTACATGAATATATCAATTCATAAAGAGAGCAGCTCTGATTGGATTGCTCCACAACTTATAGCTTGTCTCTACTTCCTACATGACCAAATTAGGTCTGACTGGATTAAAGGGTAAGTTCGGTTAAGACAGCTTTCACATTGTTTATAGAATGAAGTAGAACAATATACTCACCCTGAAGGCTTTCCTGATCCAAACAGTGCTTCAGGAGATATTTAGATCCAAAGTCGAGCGGCGGATATCCGTACAAACGTAGCACAATAGGGCATGCATAGCGCCGCTCCTAAAACTGCATTAATCGTCCAAAAACTCATTATTTCACCAATATTCCATCATGGTCCACTCGCGTTACCCCTCCATTACAGTCTGTGTCGCTCCAGACATATCTTTGAGCTTCTGCTGACCTCTGAGCTGACGAAGAAGACCGAGTGCCTCCGCACATGCACAGTACGGCTCATCGTTCCAGGGGCAAACGCCGGCTACACAACGACTTTCTTCCTCCAGTTTTGTGCAAAATGGACGAATATCTGTCGGATGAAGATGTTGTGGAGGAGAACTTTGAATATGATGGGTGTCTTTACAGTTTCGAGCCATAGTTTACAGATAAGGAGCTCAAAGAAAGGAGGACGTGGAGGCAGCGCTCCAGAGAGTACTGCGCATGTGCAGAGGCACTCGGTCTTCTTCGTCAGCTCAGAGGCAAGCAGAGGCTCAAAGATATGTCTGGAGCGACACAGACTGTAATGGAGGGGTAGCGCGAGTGGACCATGATGGAATATTGGTGAAATAATGAGTTTTTGGACGATTAATGCAGTTTTAGGAGCGGCGCTATGCATGCCCTATTGTGCTACGTTTGTACGGATATCCGCCGCTCGACTTTGGATCTAAATATCTCCTGATGCACTGTTTGGATCAGGAAAGCCTTCAGGGTGAGTATATTGTTCTACTTCATTCTATAAACAATGTGAAAGCTGTAGAAACTGAACTTACCCTTTAAGTCTCTGTCAAACATTTTAGTCTAGTTTTTATTTGTTGATGAAAATGTCAGTTTAGTTTTAGGCCCCATCCACACAAAGACAAAACGCTTAACAGTTACAAAAACGATCGTCATGCAGACAAAGGCGTCTCAGAAAATGTGTGCGTCTATATGAATGCACTCGATACACATGAAAATGCTGTAAAACACATGCCAGACCTCTAGGGGTGCTGTAACAATATGACGGAAACAAGCGGAAACAAACGAAAAAACAGTGGTCATGCGCACTTGCAGCAAAAGTTGTAAACAGAGATTGTGATAAAGTGATCATAAAGTGGCGTAATGTGTCCTCGATAATTGTTTGTTCAACTCGGTGGCGATTGAGAAGAAGGAAGGAAGCAAAGACAAACATGCCATCATCGTGGGTTACATTCTTCTTTTCATTCATACAGTCTGATCCATGTTTTTTTAATTTTGTCCTTCAGTTATGTAATATCAAGACTTGTCATATTACAACAGAATTTAGAACAGAACATGAGGTGCTGTCATATAAAAACAAAAAGAGAAACCAAAATGCGTACTGTTTACTTTTTTTAACAAAAGTCAGGCATTTTGTGGAAATATACGTTTTCCTCTTCTTCCAAATATCCTCAAATTTACTGTCCCAGAGCCTCAGGGCATTTTCACATTAGGCCCACTTGTTTTGAACCGTGCCACAGCGCGGTTCGCCATGGGTTCGCCCCCCTCCCTCTCCCCCGCTGGCTTGCATTCACACTGGCAACATCGAACTGTGCCCGGACCCACTTGTGTATTTACTCAGTTTGAAACAGCAGGGGGCGATATGCAAGTAACTGGTTACCAAACCTGTTACGGAGGAGAACGAAGAAGAGGCTACCATGGTAACCATTTCCTACACCAGACAACCAATGTTTACGTTTCGCTCTCTTCTACATTTTCCTTCAAGTGTGTTTTTTCATCGTGTTTGAGACGGCATCAGCGACCTTCTGGACCCTCGTAAATCATCGTAATCCTCCACCAGAATAAATAAATCGACAAATTGAGTAAGCAAAAGATTCAACCGTGGGATTAACAGGAAGTAATGCATGAAAAGTAGATCGGTTCGGACCACTTTGTCTCACACCAGTGAAATCGCACCAAATGTGGGGAGATGGAGCGGATCGAGACCACCCCTTCATGAAGGTCTCGGACCGGCTGATTTGGTGCGCACCAAAGGACGGTGGTTGCATTCACATTGACACTAACGTACCAAAACCTGGGCCAAAACTTCTTTGGTGTGCACTAAATATGGTTGGTGTGAAAACGCCCTCAGGGTGCTTTCACACCAGAGCTGTTTGGTTCAAACTAAACCAAAAAAGTCCGTGGTGCGGACCTTTTGGGCTGGTCTGAATACAAACCAGCGAACTCTGGTGCGGAATAAACAGTCGGTCTGAGACCTCGCCGGAGCGGTGGTCTTGGTTCGCTTCCAAGTGAACCGTGGTGCGGTTCGCTTTATGTGTGAGGGCGTATTCAAACCAGGAAAGTCCATAGTTCGCTTAGAAAGCGAACTATGGACTTTCCTGGTTTGAATATGCCCTCAAAGAAAAGCTCCTTCTCTCCATCACATAGACTTCACATATAATATTATACCACTCTTTAACACATGGGGTATGTAGTTTAGACCATTTCTTTGTTATCACTTTTCTTGATGCTCATCTTCTCAAGTTTTGTTTAAAAATCATGCAAACAGGGGGCTTCCGGTTTACGACATGTAGAGAGAGGGCGCATGTGTGAAGGCTCCCGGTTCCTTTTTCATTAACTTCCCTTATAAACAAACTTTTGGGTGTTTTCCAGTAGAGTTTTAACTCCCGAAAACAGTTCAACCTCTTTTACTCAAGTAGGAGCATGCCAAAGCACGGGAAAATGACAACAGATACGCAAACTCCAGCTACACGTGCTGCGGCTAAGTTAGCATCCTTTGCTGCTAACAGCCCTACGGCCGCTGAAGCTCTCATCACGCCCGTTGCACCTCCAGGCACAGTGGTGGCTATGGATCAACTGTCTGCTGAATTCGCTAAACAGAGAACTTCACTCAAGGAGGACGTTTCACTCCTGATTCAAGATGCAGTTAGACCGATACAGGCTTCACTTGACTCGCTCAAGGCTACGGTGACCTCTTTTCAGAGCCGTCTTACCTCCGTTGAATCTGTATCAGGTGAAAACTTTGAACGGCTAACAGCAGCGGAATCCAAGATCAAAACCCTTCAGAGCCAGAACCAGTCGCTGCTGGACCGATGTGACGACCTCGAGAACCGCTCACGGAGATGTAATCTCCGTATTCTGAACATTCCCGAAGGTAGTGAAGATGGCAAAGATCCACTAAAGTTCATGGCTGATGTTCTGATGGAGCTGATGGGCCCCGACGTTTTTTCTTCACCGCCTGAGCTGGAGAGAGCCCATCGACCCCGACCTTCAGAGCCGGGTCAGAGATCATCCTCAAGACGCATTCCGGTCTGTTTCTCCAGATTTCAACAGAGGGAAGCGGTGCTTCGCTGGGCCAGAAACCACGAGCTCAAATATAAGGATGCCACTATACGGATTTATCAGGATGTTAGTGCGACACTCGCCAAGAAGAGAGCTGCATTTAACGGCGCCAAACAGGCTTTGTGTATCGAAGAACGCCAAATTCCACCTGCTGTACCCGCCCGCCAAGTAGTGATGCACGGAGGAGACGTGTTTACTTTTGATTCACCCGAGGAAGCCCAGAAGTTTTTCGACCAAAACTTTGGATGAAGAATAAGACTTCGGGTCACAGTATGGTCTGTACAGCCTGATGATGAGTGTCAGCTTGTGAACAGACGTCCACCTTTATGGCAGAGAGGTTGCAACCTGCGCCCTGGACCCGAGGTATGGTCATTCACAGAGGACGTCAGACTGTTCAGCTTTATGCCGCACAGAGTTCAATGTGTGCACTTTCTTTTATATGTGAGTACTAACCTGCTGTTAGAGGGTTCTAAAACTGTTTAGAATAGGAACTGGGAGCCTCCCTGGACAAAATGGACAGAAATTGCAACCAGAAGTTCGTTCAAATAATGTTTTGCCTGCAGCTTGCCTCAGAGAGAGCGACAAGTATAGGCTTATTTTTAGTTCTAGTTTTGTTGTTGATCTTAGATAAGGATAGGAAAGGACACCACCACATTCTTACAGCATATACTTGTTTTTTATTGTTTAAGAGAAGATCTGAAGTCAATTGTGCACTTTAACTCAACCATTGTTATTCATCTTATTATTTATCCTTATCTTTTATTTTCTTAATTCAATCATGGTGAATGGTATTGATACAATGATGGCTGCTATACGATTTATTAGTTGGAACGTTAAGGGTTTGAATGGGCCTGTTAAAAGAGCCAGGATATTCAATCATCTTAAGTATCTAAAGTGTGACATAGCATTTCTCCAGGAAACTCATCTCCTTTTAAAAGATCAGGTCAGGCTAAAAAAAGGGTGGGTTGGAAACGATTTTCACTCTAGTCTTGATTGTAAAACTCGTGGTACAGCTATATTGATTCACAAAAAAGTTCAGTTTAATGCAACTGCTGTTATTTCGGATCCGCAAGGACGATATGTGATGGTCCCAGGGCTTCTCTATCATAAGCCTGTGGTTCTGGTCAATATATATGCCCCAAACTGGGATGATGATGCATTTGTGAGTAAAATCATATCTCTAATCCCAGACCTGAATTCACAACAACTGATTTTTGGTGGAGACTTGAACTGTGTCATGAATCCAACACTTGACCGCTCCAGCTTCACATCTGTAGACCTTTCTAAAAAAGCCAAGCTATTATCAATCTTCATGAACCAGATAGGAAGTGTTGACCCCTGGCGTTTTCTATTTCCACATAACAAGTCCTTCTCTTTTTTTTCTAATGTACACCACTCATACAGTAGAATAGACTATTTCTTTATTGACCAAAATCTTCTCCCCTTTGTAAAAAAGATAGAATATTCAACTATAATAGAGTCAGATCACGCTCCTGTTTTACTGGACCTGGCATTTTCACTCTGCCAATCAGAACGCCCTTCCTGGAAATTAGATAGAAATCTTCTAGCTGATGAGAGCTTTTGTAAAATGATATCCCAAAAAATAGATGACTTTATAGACTCTAATAAAAAAGATGATATTTCCCCTTCACTCCTGTGGGAAACACTAAAAGCTGTAATCAGGGGTGAAATTATATCATATTCAGCAAAAGTAAGTAAAATGAAAAGAACTAAATTCGAGGAGCTTTCGAAAGCAATACACATGGTAGATGCCCAGTACTCAACCTTACCCTCTCCTCAGCTCTATAAAAAGAAGCTGGATCTTCAAACACAGTATAATCTATTATCAACAGAAAAAACAGTACATCTCTTATTGAAATCACGGGGGTATGTTTATGAACATGGTGATAAAGCTGGTCGACTACTGGCACACCAACTTAAATGCCAATCAGCTTCTCAGCAAATCCCACAAATACGGAAAGATAACGGAGTACTAACTATTGATCCAGAAGAAATTAAAGAAACATTTGTTAAATATTATTCGAATTTGTACACATCAGAGACGACAAATGATTGCTCTGACATGGAACACTTTTTTGATAATCTTCAAGCTCCTTCTGTAACAACAGCTCATAGAACTGAGACTGAGCTCCCGCTAAATCGAACTGAAATTACAAATGCAATAAACGTTATGCAGAGTGGCAAAGCGCCAGGCCCAGATGGGTATCCCATAGAGTTTTTTAAAAAGTTCTCTAATAAGCTCTCAGCAATGCTACTTGATATGTTTAATGATTCTCTATCCAATGGCTCACTCCCGCAGACATTGACTGAAGCATCAATCACCCTCCTGCTTAAGCCAGGTAAAGATAGCACAGAATGCGGTTCCTACCGGCCAATCTCCCTCCTTAACTCAGATGTGAAGATTCTGGCCAAAGTCCTCGCTTTACGCCTAGAAACCACTATGCACGATGTGATATCAGCTGAACAAACTGGTTTTATTTTAAGCCGGCATTCATTTACTAACATTCGTCGGCTCTTAAATGTTATATATTCTCCTGCGTCCAGTGTGGTACCTGAGGTGGTGGTTGCACTGGACGCAGAGAAAGCATTTGATAGGGTCGAATGGGGATACTTGTTTGCATGTTTAAATAAATTTGGATACGGCCCCAGTTTGATTTCATGGATCAAACTTTTATATATCTCCCCCCGAGCCTCGATAATTACAAATGGTAAGCGTTCACAGTATTTTCAGTTGTCAAGAGGTACCCGTCAGGGTTGCCCAATCAGCCCGTTGCTATTTGCCTTAGCCATTGAGCCCCTATCAATAACACTTAGAACTTTACCATCAATTACAGGGATTAAAAGAGGTGGGATGGAGCATAGAGTATCCCTGTACGCAGATGATCTATTAATATATTTGTCTGATCCTGTCTCAGGTGCTTCCCATGTTATTCACACACTGAGTAAATTTGGTGCTTTTTCGGGGTACAAACAGAATTTTAGTAAAAGCGAATGTTATCCTATTAATGACTTGGCTCTTCAAATACAGGACGGTGTTTTACCATTTCAATTGTCAAAAAAAGGCTTTAAATACTTGGGCATAAAGATAACTAGAGATATGAGAGATCTTTATCAAGAAAACTTTTGTTTGCTGTTTGAGAAAATTAAATTAGACCTAAAGAGATGGAGATTACTTCACCTGTCTCTGGCAGGGAAAGTAAACTGTATTAAGATGAATGTGCTACCTAAATTTATATACCTATTTCAGTGTATCCCACTCCATCTCCCTAAATCTTTTTTCAAAGCTATTGATAAAACTTTGCTTTCATTTTTATGGGAAGGGAATAAGCCCAGAATACGTTTGGAGTTGTTACAGAGACCGAAGAACCAAGGTGGCCTGGCTCTTCCAAATTTTTGTCACTATTATTGGGCTTCAAACATTCAAAAAATCCTCTACTGGCTTCACACTCCCAATACTGATTGGTGTGACCTTGAAGCTAGATCTTGTGTCTCCACTTCTAAGAGCTCTGGTCACTTCCAACCTTCCTCTCTATCGCAATACACCAACAATCCAGTAGTAACTAACACCCTTAAAATATGGTTTCAACTCAGACGTTACTTAGGGTTTGGAAAACTTGTCCATCTAAGTCCCATACATAATAATCATCTTTTTCCCCCAGGTAGATTAGACCCTGAATTTTCTCTTTGGAAAAGACAGGGCATTCAAAATTTTAAGGATATGTATATAAATGGTATTTTTGCAAGCTTTGAGGATATATCTCTTAAATTTGACCTTCCCCGGTCTAGCTTATTCCGATATTTTCAAGTTCGCCACTTCCTACAATGTCATGACCCCAACTTCCCCCGCATAACATCATCTTCTGGCCTAGATAATTTGTTAGACTCTCCATTGAATCCTAAGAGCCTCATTGCAAGAATCTGTGATTATATAACATCTTATAAAAACATAACCCTGACAAAAATCAAGGCAGATTGGGAGAGTGAACTTGGGGTCGTTTTAGATGATGACACCTGGGAAAGAGCACTACTAAGAGTAAATGATAGCACCTCTTGTGCTAAATTGAGTGTAATACAGTTCAAGATACTACATCGCATCCACTACTCCAAAGCAAGACTGGCCAAAATATATCCTAATATAAATGCAAGCTGCGACAGATGCAGTCACTCTTCTGCTGACTTGACACATATGTTTTGGTCATGTTCAGCTTTAACAACCTATTGGTCTACTATCTTTAAGACTCTGTCAGAAGCGCTGAATATTGTCCTCCATCCTGATGCAGTAACAGCCATTTTCGGTACCACAGGTAGAAGCCATGTGTCGCTGAGGAAAAATTACAAAAATATAATTGCTTTTGCAACATTACTAGCACGTAGAAGAATACTACTACATTGGAAATCCAAACATCCACCAAAGGTATCTCTGTGGTTTAGTGACCTGGCACAGTTGTTGTCATTAGAGAAAATTAAATATACCCTTAGGGGGTCAAGGGACAAGTTTTTCTCTGTATGGAACCCAGTATTACTCTATCTTGATAAACTTAAAACCCTGCCCATCTAACTTGTAGTATAGCAGCCATCATGAATTTAAGTTTGTGTTAAATTATATATGATCCTTACCCTTGGGAGTGCACAGCCTAAGTATTGATGATCCCCCCCTTTTTTTTTTTTTTTTTTTTTTTTAATTTATTTTTATTTTTTTTTTATTATTATGATTATTATTTTTATTTTTTATTTTGTATATATATGTATATTTTCTCCTATTCCTTTTTTTTTTTTTTTTTTTTTTTAATTTTTTTTTTTTTTATTACTTATTATTTGTTTATTATTATAGTTTTAAATTTTATCTTACTATTTGCTATGTGTTTGTGTATTTGAACTTAAATGTACTTATTTATGTATACATTTGTTATTGTTTTTACACTATTGTTATCATCTACACACTCATTATTTATTCATCTTTTTATTAATTTGCTTTTAATATCTGGATTGGTGTCCATCATGTTCACGGGTTGGGGGAGGGGGGAAAAATTTAAAAATAGAGCATTGTGTTAACTTTATAACTGTAACTTTGTATTATTCTATTAATGCTCAATAAAAATCACTGTTTAAAAAAAAAAAAAAAAAAAAAAAAAAAATCATGCAAACAGAAGTCAAACTGAAAACATCAGTATCAGTGTAATCACCCTCTTCAAACACTGGTATCGACCTTGGCCCCTAACTTTGCATTAGCTGCATCTTTAGTTCATGACATTGTCTTTAAACTTTTATTTATTTATTTTTTTTCTTTGCTCACAGTTCGACTTTTGTAGCAGCAGAATCACTTCAAGAGAATCTGGTTTAATAGATAAAATAAAACGATCAGAATGCTGTTCTCACCTTGTTGTGTGTCTTTGGTGACTCTGACCTCGGCCGTGGCGCTCACAGAGTAGATACCGGTGTAAGCGTTACACGTGTACGTCCCCTCGTCTGAAGGTTTCACGTTATTTAAGATCAGGCTGCCGTCAGACGACGTGAGGATGTTACGACCGTCTGGGCGAATCGGGACGCCGTTTCTGCAGGGACAGAGGGAAGGGCAAAGGTCAGCAAACATTTCAGTATTTCAGTAACTTCTTATGTTCTGCTCAAACTCTTATCAAGCCTCCTTCAGACCAAAGACCTGCAACAGGATGACTGAAATGTTCACAGCGGGACACTCAGCAAAGCTCTAAAGGCCTGTCCAATCACACTGCTGTAACTGAGAGACGATGCTTAGCTTAGTGAGACTATTACATTATTACATCTTTAAAATGGGACAGTGTGCATCAATGGACATTTACAAATAAATACATGGGATTATAGCTCGGTGGCTAATTTCCAGTTAAATTATAAATACATTGTAACTTGCATAACTGACATTTGTACAAAGTAAAAATTCCTGTTTTTTCTGTTATGTCTTACTTTACTACGTTACAGTAAAAAGGAATGCATTACAGTAATCACATTACTTTTGTAATGCATTACTCCCAACACTGGAATTGAACTGAAGAGAATTGAAACTACCTGAGATGGAACAACACCTGAGACAAAAGTGGAGTGTTAACTCTGTCATCAGTCAGAACTTAAACTTTGAACTGTCACACAGCTGTGACACTAATTTTAGGCCTAATAAATTACTTTACAAACAAAAAAGGTCACAAAAAGGTAAAAAAGAAAATTCAATCTACACTTAATTAAGCTCTCTGGTTCTCTCTGGTTAAAGCGTACATGCTTAATAAATAACTAATTAAATTAAAATTAAACTAAATAGAATTAAAATTAAATTAAAATTAAATTGAATTACTAAAAAAATAAATTAAAAAATTAAAATTAAAATAAAAAAACAATTAATTAAAAAATAATTAAGTTAAAAACACCTAAAAAATAAAATTAAATAAAATTGAATTACTACATTACTAATTAAATCACGCACAGCCTTAATAAACTACTTTACAAACAAAAAAGGTCATAAAAATGAAAATAAATATTTCAGTGTAAATATACAGTATTTATACTCTCTGGTTCTCTATGGTTAAAGCGTACATGCTTAATAAATTACTAATTAAATAAAAATTAAACTAAACTAAACTAAATCAAAAAAGTTAAAAATTAAAATAAAAAATAAATAATTCATTAAATTTAGAAAATAATTAATTAAAAAATAATCTAACTAAAAAATCTTAAAAATAACATTAAATAAAACTGAATTACTAAATTACTAATTAAATTATGTACAATCTTAATAAATTACTTTACAACAAAAATAGTAATGAAAAGGAAAACAAATATTTTAATGTAAATATACAGTATTTATACTCTCTGGTTCTCTATGGTTAAAGCGTACACTAGGGCTGAACAATTTATCGTTTTCAGATCGAAATCGCAATTTTAGACAATGCAATTTTGTGATCGCCAAAGCTGCAATGTTTTTGCAGCGCTCCTGATTGACTCAGGATCTGTTGTGTCAAGTATTATACACATACTGTTTTACAAATTTGTAGACAGTCTATATGTTAAAAGTGCTGGTAAGCAGGTCAACAACACAAAGCCTCTGTTTAGGAGTAGAAGTTAATGAAAACAGATTATTTATCATCACTATTGAAGGTGAATAATGAGTTAAGTGTTTTTCATCATTTACTTCCTTACTGTTGTCTGGACTGTAAACAAAGTGAATTTTGCACTGAATTTTGATTTGAAAAAAAAAAAAAATCGTGAATTGCAATATCTGCCAGAAAAATTGAAATTGGATCTTTTTCCTAAAATCGTTCAGCCCTATCGGACATGCTCTACAGATTTTTATTTCACCCTGATTTCAGCATCAATTCCCCTCCAGCTCTGACCAGAGAAGCATTGAACCTGGATATTGTTGTGCGTCAGTACCTGGACCAGCCGATGTTGACGTTGTCTCCTGACACCACACAGGGCAGCCGGGCCGTGCTGCCTTCAGACACCTGGATGTTATTTGGAGCTGTGGTGATCTTCAGGTCAGCTGCAGGATCAGATGAGGAGATTCATGATGAACCAAATATCTATAACTGTCCAAACTTCATGGGCTCACCAGCGCCACCAAGGGATAACACTTACATTAATGACTTATATCTCTGAATCTATAAATCAGGGCCCGTATTCCTAAAGATTTTTAGTGCACAGAGATGCTCCTAGTGGCCAAATTCTAAGAAAATTCTTAGAATCATGATTTTTTCTCAGTATTTTCCTCAAAAATTAAGAGTAAATCCTTGTAAAGATAAACACTATTCCTAAAGAATCCTAGCTCTTAAGAGAGCTCCTAAGATGAGATCTGTGAAGAGGACTTTTAAGGACTTAGGAGTTCCTAAGCAGAGGACAAAATGACAGGAAGAGGCAGGAGAGGTATTCTCCAAACACTGGATGACAGTGAATAAATGAAATGTTACAGATTGGATCGTGCAGGAATCATGTTTGTGGTTGATCTCATTAGAGATGTTCACTGGTTTGTAGTAGATTCCAAATCCAACCAACACTGCAAATAAATATAAGCAAATAAATATAACTATCACCATATGAACACTTTGCAGGTGGGCCTAAGTTTTCACACATTTTGAAGGATAATTTTAAAGTATAGCTTACAATTCATTTGACAGATATTTTCTTTGATGTCAAATATTATTTACAATTGCACAGTCTTCTTAAGATTGGATTCTATGATTAAGTTTATCAATTTGAGGGTCCATCCTTTGCCTATTATCACTAAAAGTACATTTTTATCTAGCTTTAGGATCAACCAATCACAGCTTTTGAAATGATGATTCAAACCTAGCAAGAGGGTCAACCACACCTCCTGTCCTTTTCTTGCTCGGAGTTCTTACAGAATGTTCTGGAATCACTCCTAAGCTAAGACTCATTGCGAGGAATTTTTAGGTTAAGTTAGGAGCTCTGAGAGGATTCTCAAAATCTTTAAGAATACATGCCCAAATCTTTACAGGAAAACTATGTTTGAAGATCAAACAATATCCCTACCAAAACATATTTAAGGACTTCTAAGAAATATAAATACTTAAATATGTAGCAAGCAAGTGTAAGAAGAATATTTAAAGGAGACATATCATGCTTGTTTCTCCTTTTCACTATGCCAGACTAGGATGCCTGTAAAGCATTTCTGCCCTCAGTACAAGTCATTTAGTTCCTTCATTGCCCCACAATAGCGTTCTCAAAATCCTCATTTTAGGCCATTATGGAGCTCTCTTTGAAACACTCAGTTCTGAGGATAACCTAAAGTTACCTCGCAACGTCACAGCCCTTTGTGCTCTGATTGGTCAGTTCTATCAGGGGTTGAGCCAGCCTGTCCTTCTTCTTCTACTGTATTTTCCGGCGGGCTCAAAGCAGTGACCACGTATTGAGTCCCCCTACAGGCCAGAGCTGGTAATGAGTGAATGTGAGCTAGGGAGTTTTATACCCCTGCTGGTGGATGTGTTCTTCGGTGACAGTTTTGTGGCTAACGGACATCACAGAGGTGGAAGTGTTTCATCAGATTACTCCAATAAAAAGAAATGTACCTCGTGACGTCACAACGTTTGAAATCTCACGGACATCTCACAATGACCTATTTTCAGAGGCATCAAATCTCGTTCTAGTATATCAGAAAAAATACAAGAACTAATTTTTTGAAAATTAAGGGGGTGTAAGGTCTTGTTTTCAAATTTATTATATTATATGTAATTATTAAATCATGCATCAGCATGATATGTCTCCTTTAAGAAATGTCGAGCCACATCGATATTATAAGACCTTCATTTTGACTTTGAGTAGTTACTTTCAAAACAAATCAAAAAGAGAGAGTTATGTTATGTTGCCCTTTAAAATGTGCAGCAGAAGCTGCTTCCAAGTATGGCACTGATACTTCTATGAGGCAGAAAAAAATGAAAATGTGAAAAAAAATATGTTTACCATGTTTGCTCAGTCTCTTTGCATACTTTTATTTATTTATTTTTTTTAACCATGTAAAGTTCAGACAGACTAAACTCTGTTTTGATTTTTTTTAATCACTTTGGTTGTCCAAATTTAAATTCATCAATTTGACATCATTACAGCCTCTGAAAGCCCAGGCCGTCCTGTAGTAAGAGATTATGGAAGCCACTTGGGCGTAAAATTAATATTAGTGTTCAGCTCTGCTAGAACTCAAGTTTGGAGTACATGTACTCAATTTTGCTCGACTACTGCGTGAGTACTATACTAGTACTAGTCTACTGAAGTAGTCAAAACTACAATATTTGTTTTTAAAATGTAGTGGAGTAAAGTTATAAGTTTAAAAAAGTAATAATACTCCAGTAAAGTACAGATACTCAAGTGCAGTACTAATGTAAATCTGCTTCTTCACTGTCCACCCCTGATTATAACCAAATCAATCACAGTGATTGGTTGTAAGATTTTTAAAATGGGAAGCCTGAATTTCCTTTTCTCTGCTCCCTTATTAGCATGTAAGAGAATATTAGTCAACTTTTTCAGTCAATGAGTAGTACTTGTTACACCTTTTGCCTCACTAGTTAAATGTACTCAAGCACTAGTTGATCAAAACTAAGCACATGTACTCCAAACCTGAGCAGCAGAACTAAAGTTGGTATCACCAAAATCACTCTGATGAAACAGCTGTCTGCTTCATTGTGCTGGATGGAGTTGAGTTTTTAGGTGCACTCTCACAAAGAGAAGTCCAGGTGAACCAAAAGAATCAGAGAAGAGTTTTGAGTCGTGAGGGTTAGTAACATCTTCATGTGCAGTTCTTCTGACCTCTGCTGGTGATAACCTGACACCACAGGACAAACAGACTAAATAAACAGACTCTAAATGATCCTCTCACTGCCTGCGTGTGTGGAGCACCGTGACATGGACCTGGTTTGAACAGACCTTGTACTTTGAGCTGCAGCTGCCTCTGCTCCAGCTGCTGTTGGGTGGAGGCCGTGCAGGTGAATACGCCTGAGTCATCAGACCTCAGAGGGCCTATTACCAGCGTGCCATCCTGTTGTTGTGTGAACCTGAAACAGCAGATGGACACACAACAACACCGTTAAAATACTGTATGAAAACACACATTAACACAAAGCTGATCGCAGTAAATGTAAACAAGTGTTATGAAGGCCACTGTTAGTGTTTTACTATAATTCTTACATACAGTGGTTCATCATTCTCTTCAAGACCATCATTTTAGGCTGGTTTAACCATGAAGATCCACAAATCTTTATAAAATCAATGATATGCCATTTGGAAAACAGATGAACTTTAATCTAGAATTAACGCCTCTACAAACTCCAACAGTAAACACAAGTTAAATCACATCTCCACTGATGCAGTGTTGTCTTCTAACATGTAAATACTCATGTTCTTAAATCTTCTTAAACTCTTCAGGTTTTGTATTTTATCCTCCTAAATATCACTTTTATTACTCATGTGTGCCTCATTCTGCTCGACCATCAGTCTTTGCATTTTGTTCCTTCCTTTCTGATTGACTTTTCAAAACCTTCCTCTATTTGGATTTTAAGTATAAAAGCTATCCCTTTGCTTAATAAGGTACAGCATTTTGTTGTTTTGTTAATCAAGTAACAACAACAGTCATAACTACACAACTACAAGTCAGAAAATATTTGATCACCACAACTTTTTTTTCCTTGTTGGACTATGGAGATCTGCTTTTTATGAATGCTCCTGATCAGTTTCTCAAGAAATTGGATACAGTATACCACTGTGCTTTGTGTTTTATTACTGGTTGCAGCTATCATGTACATCACTGTTCCCTATATGCTGTTGCACACTGTCCTTCCTTGTACATTCGAAGACTCTCTCATTGGCTGATTTTTATTTATAAATCTATTCTTGGACTTCTACCTACATATCAGTGTTCACACGTGTAGAAACTTCAGCCAATATGACCTGCGCTCTCAGGACATCACACAGCTGCAGGTCCCGAAGTGGGCAAAAAGTCTTTTAAATTTCTGCCCCGTCTGTCAGAGTAATGTGCAGAGGGATTTGAAATGAACACATCTTGCAACCCTAGGTGAATTCAAGACAATTATAAAAGACAGAGAAATGAGCTTAACTGGCTCTTGTGATTGTGCTGTGTAATTATATAATCCCAATGTTGTTTTTCTGTAGTGTGTGTCTGAGACCGTAATCTGTTTTATTTTCTGTTTCTGTGCTGCTGTGTTGACCAGGTCACTCTTGAAAAAAAGGTTTTAAATCTCAATGACTTTTTACCTGGTTAAATAAAGGATGTTGATTGACTGATTGACTGTTAACAGTATTTTTTTAGACTTTGACAACCTTAACTTTGATGATGTTGGACGTAATAAAAGGGAAAAGTTTGTTTTCATTGCTGATGAAGGCAAACATCATAAAAATGAGAGGAAAACAGGTTCGAGAACAGAAAAGATTCCAGTACAGGACAACCAAAGGTCAGGATGGTATACAAACACAGAAGTAGGCTGAAAAAAACCCTGTTACAAACACCTCTTCCTCCCTAAAAAGAATAACAAAAGGAAGATAAAACAAGAAGATGAACTACTAAAAGGTAATTCTCTTTTTTAATTGCAAAAATAAACAAACAGAGACTAAGACATATAACAGGATAAGTTACACAACAGAAAACAGAGAAGAAATAAAGTAGAAAAATGCAAAATCCAAAAAAGGACTCAGCTGTTTTTGTGTGTATGATTTGCAGAAGTGTGGACTCGAGTCATGTGACTTCGGGCTTTTTCACTTTAGGTCCACTTGTTTCGAACCGTGCCACGGCACGGTTTGCCATGGGTTCGCCCCCCTCCCTCTCCCCCGCTGGCTTGCATTCACACTGGCAATATTGAACCATGCCCGGACCCACTTGTGTATTTACTCAGTTTGAAACAGCAGGGGGCGATATGCACGTAACTGGTTATCAAACCTGCTACGGAGGAGAACGAAGAAGAGACTACCATGGTAACCATTTCCTACACCAAACAACCAATGTTTACGTTTCGCTCTCTTCTACAGTTTTCTTCAAGTGTGTTTTTTTATCGTGTTTGAGACGGCATCAGCGACCTTCTGGACCCTCGTAAATCATCGTAATCCTCAACCAGAATAAATAAATTGACAAATTGAGTCAGCAAAAGATTCAACCGCGGGATTAACAGGAAGTAATGCATCAAAAGTAGATCGGTTCAGACCACTTTGTTTCACACCAGTGAAATCGCACCAAATGTAGGGAGATGGAGCGGATCGAGACCACCCCTTCATGAAGGTCTCGGACCGGCTGATTTGGTGCACACCAAAGGGCGGTGGTTGCATTCACATTGATACTAACGTACCAAACCCTGGGCCAAAACTTATTTGGTGCGCACTAAATGTGGTTGGTGTGAAAACGCCCTTAGACTCAACTCACAATTTTGATGAATTTGGACTTGACTTGACAATATCATCAAAGACTCGCAACTCGGCTTGGACTTTGACATCAGTGACTCGGGACTTGACTCTGACTTTAGTCTGATGACTTGAAAATACTTGAAATTTTCTGTAAGACTGTTGAATAAAATGAGCTTCCATTCACAGTATTCCACTAAGTGGCTGATTTTTATAATTTCCAGCAAGACAATATTTTTCCCACAGGATCTGCCCCATTGAACACTTATATTAACATCCAATCAGGGTTTAGAGGAATAAACAAAGAGGGTGTGGATTAACAGTTACTTTCCTGAGCGCAAGACTGCAGGAGTGCGGTCAACCCAGAGATGCGGAACCATGCTACCACGGATCATTTCATTTGCATTCACAAACTATGATGTCATAAACAAAAAATGAATTGCCATTTGCAAAACCTGCAGTGTGGGAATAACAGATGGTGAGGCGACGACGTCGAACTTCGTTTGGCACCTGAAGCTGCACAAAGAAAGGTAAGTTGGTCTGGTACCTGTTGTGAGCATAGACTGTTAAATACATGGACGTCATGTTGCTGGGCTCGACTTGAAGTCACCACAAAAACTGCTCCCCCTGGTGACTGGCTGCAGTATAGGTCAAATCTCTAACCCTCTCCCCATTCATCTGACGGGCCGTAGTGAAACTTTAAAAAATTAATACACCACGTAGAAATATTTCTCCCATCCGTATGCTGTGGTGATATGAAAGTATTATTGGGCTGCGTTTTTTCCAAGTCCTCTTTTTTCTGAAAAGTTTCTTTTTCATCAGTTATTAGAGTTTAAAAAATAACCGCGGTTTACAGCAGTTTCACAATGATTGTGTACGGCGTATGCTGCGGAGTTTTGCGACCGTTTACGACAGCTGCGTCCAGATATGGTCCAGATTCTCTACTGGCTGCACAATGGCGGCGCCCTGATGGGGGATATTATGGCTTCAAAACCGTTACATGGTAGAAGGCGGAGCCACGCTATCCAGTTCTTATAATACATCCATGGTTGTGAGATCCTTTTGGGTAACTTTAGCTTAGCATCCGTTATATGCAACAATGGTATCGCTCATGAACTCGCCGTGGCTAAAAACTGAGACTGACATTAGCTGAAAATAATTGTAAAGTTAAGGCTCAGGGTGACCAAGTGTCCTGTTTTCCCATGACATGTCCTGTTTTCATGTCCTGCCCTGACTGTCCTGGTTGTTTTTTATAAAGTGACAGAACTGTCCTGGTTTTTATTGTGTTTTTTATTTGGTCAATGGTGCTTATGACTTGGAAAGACTTGACAATTTTTAGCCTATGACTTCAGACTTGACTTGTCTTGTCTTAACTTGAGACTCGACATGGACTTGCACGTCTTTACTTGAGACTTGACTCGAGACTTGGGTTTAAAGACTTGAGACTTACTTGAGACTTGCAAAACAGTGACTTTCTCCCACCTCTTTTGCATGTGTGTCTAAGTGGTGTGTGTCTTTTTCTTTTTTTTTTTAACCAGAAAAACATGCAATGTCAACCCCCTTTTTTCCCTCCCATGCCCTATCATTGTATTCATTGCAACCACCCACACCTGCAGCTCAACAACGGTGCCCCACCTAAGGATTGCCAAACCAAAGAGATTATTCTGAAGTTAAACAGAATAAGATAATACCCAGATTATTTAACAGATTAAGTACATTTAATTCAGGTAAAAGCCAGACTAAAGTGAAGGTCTTGAATTTGGCAACTCTTACAAAATAGTCCAGCAGTCCAAAATAAAACGTCCTGCTTTTTTGAGCAAAATAACCTTTTAAATCTTTCAGGATCTGTTTACTTTACCAATCTTTCATGTGTTTTTCCTGAACAGTGTCAATCAAGTCTCTTTTCTCAATGAGTGAGTAAAGCAGTGTCACACTAACCTGGAGTCCCTGATGGTGTGCCCGTCTTTAGTCCACTGGATGTTGACAGACTGAAGAGCTGATGGAGGGACGATCCTGCAGCTCAGTCTGGCTGTTTGTCCCGATCGCATCTCCAACAACGACGAACTCGACCGCTCAATACCGAACCTGAGAGCGATTATCAAAGACGTACTTCTGATTATTTACAGCATAATAAAACATTTAATGTTGGATGGAAATACTGACTGAACATCCAGAGTCTGATCAGGTCAACATCTATAAAGTGTGAATTGATCTTACCTCGGGATAGGACTGTCTCCGGGCAGTAAGGTGGGAATCGGCTGAGATGATCCCTCTAATACACACAGACAGACAGACAGACAGACATGCAGACGGACAGACAGACAGATCATTAGGCAAAGCTCAGTCATGACTCACTTACATAATGCCACATTAGCACGTCATGCGTAAAGAACTGCTAACTTTTCAGGGTCACTTCATTTCTACACAACCTGTGACATCATTGATGACATCAGAGCCTTGCCACCACAATCCGATCTCCGTCCTCCTGTTATGGACTAATTGGGGCTAGAGTGAGTCTAATTGAGTTTTGACTAAATCCGGACCCAATTATCTCGATGTCACACTGAGGAGGAGTTTTCTTTATTCTAAAATACTCCTCTGTACAACAGAGAGAAGATTATTAAAATCATGTTGACAAAAATAAGCATCAGCCAACAACACAGAATCAGAAGTGGTATTTATTGCCTGGCAGATTTGCACATATGAGGACTATGACTTGGTAAATCGGTGCTAAAACAATCAGAATTTGATTAGAATAAAAATAGAGAGTCAAAAGGAATAAAATAAATTAAAAGAATAGGTGTAAGACACAGCTGTTTTGACTTGGGCAAATTTATTGGGCATACAAACACACAAACAAAACAACAAAATAGAAAAAAAAATAAATGCAGCTTTGGGAAAAGAACCTAATTTTACGCACTAACATGTTTTAATAAAAAAAAGGAATAGCTCTGTATTTTCAAATCAGGCTGTAGCAGGTATTAAAGTTTTATTTAGATAAACTTTACCTGCAATTATTGTGATTGTTCTTGTGAACCATTTGGAGCCACCACATTCAGACATGAGATGAAACTGCAGCACTAAATGCCAAGACTTTTATTTTGAAAATCGAGAACCCGTGCAGGCGAGCTGGTGGAAGCACTCTAAATGATTAAAATTAAATACTTTCACCTTTACCACCATAACTGAGTGGAGACAAGCCGAACACATGTAATAATATAACAGAATATACAGCTTGTATACACTGCCTGGCCATAAAAAAAGTCACCACCTGGATTTAACTGAGAAAAAGGTACGAGCCTCCTATAAGATAACTACTGATGTGTGATTATCTTTCAGCTGGTAACAAGTTATTTAACCCTAGCTGATGCAATTAGCAGCTTCTCATTTCTTAATCATGTCAAAGACACATCCTGTGGTCGTGGAAAAGATGTTAGTCTGTTTAAGAAGGGTCAAATCATTGGCATCAAGCAGAGAAAACATCTAAGGAGGTTGAAGAAACTACTAAAACTGGGTTCAGAGCCGTCCAACGCTTCATTAAAAACTGAAGGACAGTGGGGAACCATCATCTTCAAGGAAGAAATGTGGTCGGAATAAAATCCTGAATGATCGTGATCTGTGAATCACTTAAACGTTTGGCCAAATCAAATGGAAGAAAGGGATTGGGACTGAACAGCTGTGTAGCCTTAAGAAAACCACTAATCAGTAAGGCTAAGCAGAAAAAAGGCTTCAGTTTGCTAGGGAGCATAAAGATTGGACTGTGGAGGACTGGAAGAAGGTCATGTGGTCTGATGAGTCCAGATTGACCCTGTTCCAGAGTGATGGGAGCATCAGGGTAAGAAGAGAGGCAGGTGAAGTGATGCACCCATCATGCCTAGTGCCTACTGTCCAAGCCTGTGGGGGCAGTGCTGTGATCTGGGACAAATCTGGGTCATTTCAGAAGCTTATCGAAACAATGATACTGTGAATGCAGCTGCAATCATATTTGGTGGACTGAGTAGTGTGACCTTTTGTTTCGTTGGCCAATTTTGTTTTTGGCCAGGCAGTGTAGTGTAACAGAAATTAAAGCTTAATTACCTGAGACAGAGAGGTAAATGTATCTGTGGTCTCTCTCCCGTTCACGAGTCGCCAGACACAAGAACCAACCAGAGTCTGACTTTGAGAGAGGGCCGACCAGCAGGGAACCGTTTGGCTGCTGGTGATGCCTGAAGAAAACAGACAAATATTAACATTTAAAAAATTAACACCAAACAAAAGTGAGATATAGCCTACTCTTAAAAAAGTTTGGACCAGTTGGTGTTGTATTTCATATTATTGGAAAGCTTTTACAAAGAGGGACGACTTGTAAGGATGAGCAACACAGCTAAACAGTGGGCAGTGCCCTCATTAATGTGGCAAAATCCCCTGCAGGTGGAAGCTGGTGTTCTGGAGTGAAGAGTGGCAGCTGTATTTACTGTCAGTCCTGGTGCTATCTCCAGATCTCCATCTCCAAAAGCAGGGCCTTCAGTCACTCTGCACCCCAGCTCTGGAACTCTCTCCCTCCAGACCTCCGAAACCTGAACTCCCTGTCTCTTTTCAAATCCAGACTTAACACCCACCTGTTCAGGACTGCATAACCCACTTGACAATAACATACCTCCTCTTCCCATACCCATCATTATCTGTCGCACTTTGCAACTGTTGATTTTATTATTATTGTTGATTTTGTTGTTTTAATCTTGTACATTATCCTTGAGAGTCTTGAAAAGCACTTTTAAATAAAATGCATTACTATTATAATTATTAAGGCACTTAACAACAGAGCAGACTGAAGCAATACTCTTCATTTTATAGATCCACATACATGCATTTATACAAATATACATAAAAATATATATCTGTATACACTGTAACTGCTTTTTGTAAATGTAAGTGATTAACCATAATATCTATAGGTACCTACTGTAAAAAAATCTATTAAGTAAAATATTGTAAATGCCAAAAGATGGTGGGAAAAATGATTTATGCAAAATTAATGGCAGCTAACCATAGAATCTGTAGTAACCACTGTAAGATATCTACACTGTAAATGACTTAAAAGGGCAATGGATCAGCAGCCAAACTTTCTTTGAGTAAATGTTTCACATTTTTTTGGTGAAACAAATGTTTGCGTCAATGTATTTCATAGGATAAAATTTGATATCGTGTTTTGTTTTTTGTTTTTTTTATACAAAATTAGATTCTGCAAAATTATCATTAAAAAAGTTGAAGATATAATGGCATAAACAAAAACACAGCAAGTTCTCTGCAATTTAAAATACTTTAAGAAGCTGTTAAATAAAATACAGCAATAATACTGTAAATGAAGCAACAGTAAGAATGTTGTTTTTAAAAATATTGCAATCATTCTGTAAATTGAAACAAAGTAATAATACCTTGAATAAAAATACAGTAGTAAAACAATAACACAGTTAAAATGCTGTAAATTGAAATAGTTATGCTACTGTACTTAATGCAAAATTTACTTTTTACAGTGTATAAACATCCAGAGATGATTCCATCCAGGCAGAGACAAGGGGGCAAAAATAAGAATCTATCATAGAGACAAACACATGGACGCCCAGCTCATAAATCTGTCCTCATCACATTTGTCTCTGCTGAATATGGATTCAACCAATAAATCTTTATTTTTATACAACCATATTTATCTTTGTTAAATATAAGTTTATTAAAGGTATGCCCGTTGAGATGTGGCATTTGAAGGCACAACCTGCACATTTAGCTGTTTTTCATTCCAAAGGTACAAAAGGTAATACCAAGTGTTGCTACAAAAAGAGAAAAACTTTTACTTTCAGAGCTTTTACCTGAATTACCTTTTAGTGTTTTTATTTATTCTACTTACAGCCCACTCTTTTACTATTTTATCTTATTATATTTTTTATCTTTTTATCATTTATCTTATTTTATATTTTTTTAACTTCATTTTAATTTATTATTTCTTCTTCTTTTTTTTTTTTTTTACAATTCTTTTATTTAATTTTATTTTATGATATATTTAATTTACACTTTTAAGCTAACCTTCAGTGTTTTCTCATTTTTAAACCTTTGAGATGGCGTTTCCTCAGTACGTACTGGATACATCAGTGTGCTTTATTATTGTCTTTATTTATGATGCTTTTTATCAACATTGTTTATGGATTGTGGTGTGGGTGGGTTCAAGGGCTGGGTGGAGTGGGTTTGGGTCATAAATCCTTTATTTTAATTTATCTGTCTCTTTGTAAAGCACTTTGTGCTAGATTCTTTGTATGAAAAGTGCTATATAAATAAAGTTTGATTTGATTTGATTTGAAGTTTGTCCAAACTTTTTTATTAAGCCAATAAGTTCAAACCTGTTGGTGGACAGCGGCGTCCCGTCTCTCCTCCACTCCACTGTCAGCGTGGAGGATGGCGGCGGGCTGACTCTGCAGGGCAGCACGACTGTCTGACCCACCAGAGCCTCCACCGTCGAGGGGTCCGATTTATCGATGGTCACTCCTCCTAGAATCAAACTAAGGGAAGAGGAGAGGACACAAGGAAAGAAAGAAGGAGGAAAGGATCAAGAGAAAGATGGATTTAAAGGAGGAGAACAGAAGAGACACTTTATGCTCTACTGTTGGTACTTTAATCTGCCTTCTGGTCACCAAAGCAAGCATAAAGAGCGCCCACAACCCGGCTTCAGGAGACGATCAGAGGGAAAGGAGAGAGGAAAGAAAAACTTTGGCACGCAGACGGCCCATGCAACATGAGGAGAGACGACACAACCTTCACCAACAAACACAAGTGATTCTTTTGGTTAACACAGTAAAAAATCAGGAGGTGGTGTTGACACAAAAAGACAAATGACAATCCCACACACCAGCTGCACTGTCCCAAACACAGACCAACAACTAAGCTACACCCAATTAAAAAAGACAAAGGCAACACTTAGTGAACACACACATACAACGAGGAGTGAAGCATCACAGCAGAACCTTTATTAGTTTGATCTGATGACAACAGAGTGACAACACAAAGCCAAAGGTGGCAGGGACTGACACAGTGAGGTAGCAGACACAATAAAACAAACAAAACAGCACAACAAAGACGGCTGACGTGAACTGTGGACAGACAGTGAAAAGTCCCAGAAGCATAGCGCTGTCCGATCAGGGTCGCTGTGAGGTTCATAACTTCTCCTGACATTTTGTCGAGGTCAAAGAAAGAGACGAGTGATACGAATAAGCAAAGCTGTGGTGTATTTTACAAAGCAAGGGCTGAGATTATATTAGCACCATAAAAATGATGTGTGAAAAGCTGAAAGAGCGTGATACATTAGACAAAGCAAGACACACTCGGAGTGTAGAAATAAAAAATATTACTTTATAAAGATTATATAACTTGACTTGAGCCTTTTCTTGTAGTTCAGTTTGTCTTTTATGCATCAAATGTGAGAGGTTTCAGGTTTCTCTATCAAATCCTTCTTTGAATTAAGAAAGAAAACCTTTAAAATGTTTGTTTGCAAACCAAAAACTTGCTATTAGGGCAAAATTATGTTGGAGATGTAACATTTTCATAAACTTAGACCTGATGCTCTGCTAAGCTCACAATCACTTCAGATCTTTAAGGCACCCTCACCCATGTGGGACCAGTCTGCTTTAAATGCTTTTTTCTTTTTTCCAGGTCTACCACCTCATGATGTCACAGTGGTAGGTGCATTCAAGGGGTAAGGGGAATCAGCTGTTTAAGGTGCTGTTCAAAGGTGGAAAGGAAGAAGCCCTAATGCGGCAGACTTTGCTGTCTTGCTCGTAGAAGTACTGAAGCTCCTCATGGGGATTCTACGCTATTTTCAACAATGGCTCCACATACTGTCTAGTCCATGCACTGCACAGGCTCGTCACCCCGGGCCAATGAGCTTGAACTGTTGACGTTTCCGTGGTAGTACATCACAGAGATAGGTTGATTCATTGGGTTGGGAAATAAGCTGTTTTAGGTGTAAAGGAGCAGAGGAAGACGCCCTGATGTTGTCTTGCTCTAAGAAATACCCAAGTCGACCTTCCCCACATGGACCTAGTCTGCTCTGATTGGCTGACCAGTCAATTCTCTTGCGATTGGACAGTGCAGCACAATACTTTCAATGACTGCTCAGCATTTTTTCTACAGCCAATCCAAGCCAATGGGCTTAAACTGCTGATGTAATATTGGCATGATGTCACAGTGGTAGGTGCATTCAAGGGGTAAGGGGAATCAGCTGTTTAAGGTGCTGTTCAAAGGTGGAATGAAAGCAGCCCTGATGCAGCAGACTATGTTGTCTTGCTCATATAAGTACTTAAGCTTCACACTGAGGTCCTATCTGCTCTTATCAGCTTACCAGTCTAAATTTGTAATTGGCACATTTCTACGCAACTTTCAATGATGGCTCAGCTTTCTTCCTAAAGTCTATGTTCTGTGCCTGGCTTGCCACATTAAGAAATACATTAAAAAATGTATTTACATGGAGATTTAGTGACAAAATCTGCCTTGAACACTTTAAAAATATCCATATTTCCAAGAAAATACAACATTAAGTTCAAACATATGCGTGTTGGCAATTATCTTCCTCACTTTTACTGCCTCAACAACAACATTCTACTGACAAATTACATCAATCTGCTTCTAGCAATGTGGTTAAAATCATTTTAAGCCCACTTGGGAACTAAGGTTGCCCCTAACATAGATAAATAGTGTAGATTTGTTAAATTGGTTCACTTTAAATTGATGTTCATATGCAACTGATTGCTTGTAAACATCCCCTTTCAAAAGCATGGCAGTTTTTGATTTGCAAACAAACTTTCAAAAGTAAAGGTCTTTGTACACTGTTTTATTCTTTAAAAAAGTTTAAAAAGACATGTGATCTTGTTTTATGTCAATCATGTTTGAACTCAGCAACATTCTTATATCTTTGTTTTTCCTGCCCTAGCCAAAAGTTTCTTACTATAATCCCTTTAAATCCTTACAGAGGATAATTTACCATCCAAACAAGAGGCAGCAGCTCCCTTTCTCTCTTCCTCTTTCTCGCTTTCTTGCACCAACACTTCATGTTAAACACCTAATTAGCTCATTCTGTGAGAAATATGTGTATATGTGTGAAAAAACAGAAAAATTGAAAATATTTAAATTTCTACACAGGTTCTGGTTTGTCAGACTGGAGATCAACCGGGCACGACCCATGTACATACTTCTGCCAGTCCGGGTTCATATCCAGCCTGTGGCTAATTTGCAGTGTCCTCCCCTACTCTCTCTCTCTCCCCTTCTCACAAGCCAATCCACCATCTCTCTCCTGTCAATAACTGCCTAAAAATGCCCAAAAGTAACTTTAAAAACTTTCATGTGTGTTAACAAACACTGCAAACCATACCCTCACTGGTGACTTTTCTAGCATGTGTCTCTGTGTGATCTGTCTCAGTGTGCAAAGACCTTTACAGCAACTTTTCAATCTTAATTCTTTTTGACAGTGAAACATCTTTTAGGAGAAGATTATCTTTCATTTCTGAGTTTAGAGTTGCAGTTTTATTTTATTTGATCAAATAATTAAGACACAAACCTGACCCAAAGTTCTTGAAGTTTAAAATGCTGCAGTAACGTCACATTATAGAGTTACACCTGAATTACACATTATCATCACTGCAGCAAAAAAAAAAAAAAAATTAAGGATGTTTTGTCACCTTTCAGGTTGGCTGGATCACGCATAAGGCTTGTAAGGAAGCCAGAAGTAACTGATCAAAAGATGCTACATTAGAAATGTCTTACTGAAAGTATTTAAAACCCAGACGCTGCAATTCTTGACCAATGTCCTTCATATTGTCATGTTCTGATACAGGATTAAATCAGTTTGCTCTTATTTTAAATGTTGCTCTAATTTTTTTAATGGCTTAAAGGATCATGCACGCCTCTGATAACTGAATTAACTTAGCATAATAAAAACTTTACAGCCTTCATCCTCCCGTGTTGTTGATTATGACTGATGCATGTGTTATGTCTGTGTCTAATGATTTGACCTCCTTCATCTCTCTCCTCTCACACTCACAGAAGTGTGGGTTGAGCTCCCACAGGAGGGCGAGGCAGCCCTCGGGACAGACTCCTCCGGGGTCTTACCTCGCTGCAGGCCCGGTGTACTGTGCTGCGGTGGCTGCTAAGGGCCTGCGGGGGCGCAGGTAAACCCGAGCTCTGTGGGCGTGCTCGGCCGCTTGAAGACTGTCTGCCTGTGGTCCCTGCCGTGCCCCCGTGGACGGTGAAAACCCTGCCCGTGTCAGGAGACCCTCGACCCGCTGACCCTCCTGCTCTGGATCCTCCTCCTGTTGTTGGGGTTCCAGCTCCAGACCTTGCTCCTCCAGCTCCTCCTGTTGTTGGGGTTCCAGCTCCAGACCTTGCTCCTCCAGCTCCTCCTGTTGTTGGGGTTCCAGCTCCAGACCTTGCTCCTCCAGCTCCTCCTGTTGTTGGGGTGCCGGCTCCAGGCCTGCTGCCTCCTGCTCCCCCTCCTGATGCTCCAGCTCCAGGCCTGCTGCCTCCTCCTCCAATTGCACTCCCAGCTCCTGCTCCAGCTCCGGGCCGGGTGCTGCTTCCTCCTCCTCCTGCAGCAGGAGTCCTTCCAGCTGTTGCTCCTCTTCGGGGTGTTGGCTCTACGGCGGGAGGACTCGGCTGGCCTGGTGGAGGGACCTGGCACGCCCTCTGGCAGTCAACCCGGGTCATGAAGTTGTTGCTGTTACCGTGACAGCCACCGAACCAGAAGTGCACACACTTGGATGTGAGGGCGTCAAAGTGGTAGCGGGAGGTCCAAGCGCTGCAGGAGCCGGCGGCACGAGGCAGAGAGCAGATGGAACGTTCGACTGCAGAGATGAAACAGAAAAGAAGGAGACAAACTTATAAAACATCCACTTTGGGGTGCTGGTTTGGCAGAGCAGTAATGTAGGCACATCTCATGTTTATGCTTCTGCTGGTCGGGGTTCAGATCCAGCCTGTGGCCACTCTCACCCCTTTCCAAGCCTATCTACTGTCTCTCTCTCCTACCAATAAAGGCACAAAATAATCTTTAAAAAAACATCTACTTTAAGGGTTAATTACAAAAGTTACTTCGACATCTACCGCTGAGAATAAGGCAATAAGGGGCTTGGTCCACAGCAGCAAACTCAGCAATTTCAGATAAGAATGGTTCAACTTTTGGAACAGTCCTGTGCTCTTTCATGCCGCTTCTTCCTCACTGATTAAATAAAATCAACAAAACACAAAGAATATAAGATAACCTTTCTGCCAAGAGTTTGTCCAAATCTTCTGCAGCTCTTAATATGAAGACATGATTCCTTTATTGCGTTTTATGTTTTCTGGATGATATATTCTCTAACACAGGAAAATAATAAGTGCACAAAGCAATTTAAAACAGTCTTGAAGAGGGTACCAAGGGCAGCAAAGGTCATCTTTCGTGACTTAGCATTTTTTTTTTTTCCCTTGTCTGCATTATCTTTTCTGCTGAGCACTGTGTCCAATGACAGCGTCGAAAAGACCAATGCATTTTTTTTTCTAGCAGTTGGAGATATGTGAATATGATTCACTGCTATAGTGACCATCACCAGCCCTCCCTGTAGGCTACTCCATCATGTTAAACTTTTTTTAACCCCTGATGTGAGCTGAAGGGTAGGGCCGTGCCACACCAGTGTTAAGGAAGGGGAAATAGTGACAGACAGGACGAGACAAGACAAACGGAAGGAAGGACATACGGCTACTGTTATTGACTTGAGATAGCAGTTCAAGTGCTGTGCTAATTTAAGTCCATACAGGAAGTAAAGGCTGTAAGAAACCAGGGACACCAGAAATGTGGGGACTTGATAGTAGGGGGGGTGGGCCCACATGGATATGAAATGGAATGACATGCATCACAGGACGTGAGAAGATGTGCAAGAGTGCCCGACTCACTTAGCAACTTAGCAATGTTAGGCACTGGTGAAGAGTCTCTAAGGCCCTATTTACACAGAGACACTGTGACCTAAAACGCAAAGATCCTTTGAGTATTCAAGTCGATCCGTGTTCAGACTGAGATGCTAGAAACAAATGAAACCGCTGTAGCGTGCATGCCAGTCCAGTAGATGGTAGTGTAGGTTTGCAGAGAAACAGCGCTGCTACAACACATGTACAAAGAAGAAAAACTTTTTACAAATAACAATGGCGGGTGGACGCACAAAGACATAGGAGTTTCTTTTCTGGATAGTTTTGCCTGGATAACAAACTGAGCATGGCAAGCAGCACACATGTTACTTGGTAGAAGGCCGAAGCTGTTGTTGTTCCTGGTATGTGTGCGCAGCCTTCATGTGAAAGAGGATTGCACATGAGGTGACCTTAAACACCCTGAAACGCTCTGACTCTGGTTTACACGGAGCTGCATGGAGAAGCGTTTTGAAAACTCTGGACCCGGGTTTCAAAAGTTTATGTATTAAAGCTCTCCATATACTGTTCCCATGTAAACAGGAGGCCAAAACACAATGAAAACTTGCTAGACTTGGCCGTAATAGGCCTCGTGTAAATGGCCCCTAAAGCTGAGGTTGTGACCACTGCCGGTGCCAAAACCGAGGACTCGGCCCTTGTGGAGGTGCAAGATGTGCAGTTTCTAAAGTTTTATTAAAGGTCTCCCACCCTGAAAATGATTTTTTTGGATTTAATGTTGTAAGAAGGGGCTTTTGGGAGCAGAAAAACATGACACTTCTAAATAAACTCTCATTTCATGGAGAAATGCTCTATACCTCTGTAAAGAAGATGCCCCTTAAAACACTCAAATTTTACTTCCTGGGGTTTATTATGTCATAGCTATACAGGCTCCACCAACATGTGTTTTCTGATCGACAGAGGCAGTCTGCTCCTCGCCTTTAACCCTTACCTCCTCCCATAAGGCACTGTTTGGAAAGCCAGTCAGCACAAAGGTAAATATCATAGCTCTGGGCCCTCCACCCTTCAGATCAGACTGTCTCCAAAGGGGAGGGGAAAAGAGCTGCATCTGATTGCCTACAGACACTAAACTTTCATATCATTATTCAACTGGAAGTAAATAAAAGCTTTATACGTAGTAAAGTTGTTATGTAAACAGTCCAGCATATCATGACAAGGGATCTTAAAGACTTAAATTAAACACTTTTTAAGACTTTTGGGGACCCAGAAAGCAAGACACATTTTTTGCATAAATGAACCAACAAAATCAACACAGATGCTGTGTATGAATTTTCTTATCAATTCACTCCTCTTTGTTCTGCTTGCTCTCACCAGAGATGGTCCTCGGATGTGATAACAAAGAAGTCAAAAATCAGGACAGACAGGGAGCAGTCAGAACTGAATTTTTTTGACAGAATAATAATAATGCCATCGGAATTTTTGGGCATCAACTGGAACTTTGGAGTATTTTAAACAAACATACTCCTGGGTCAACAAACATCAGCCCTTGCTGTCAAGGGCAATTAAGAGTCCAGTCAGCCAAACAGGCATATTTCTGGTCCATGAGAGGAAGCCAGAGTACCAGGAGAGAACCCAAGCATGTACAGGGGAAACATGAGGCTCCCACACAGGAAGACCCTGTCTGACAAACAGACCACTAAAGTCAATAAATGTTACGTTCTTCAGCACAGGTTTGTTCTGTATTGTTTTTTAAGCCCATGTCTTACTGTGGTTTGGAGGGTTGGGGCAGCTCTCCCCGTTGGGTCCTCCTGCGGGCGTGGTGCGGTCGTAGCAGCAGCCGTATGTGGTCAGACGGCACTGAGGTGCATTCTCAGTGGGAAGAGAAGGAGCGACCTAGACAAACAAAACATGCCTGTTAAAGGAAACTGTGTTTTTTTGGTTCCCGTCCTCATGTGTGTCCATGAACTTTTATGTGCCATAAAACTTTATGACAGCAAATTCACATCCTCATCCAAAGAGGAATGACTCTTTGTTAAGTTCTCTGCATTTAGTGTCTTTACTGGGTAGAGTTACAAATACTGGAGTTCTGATTCCAAAGCATACTAACACAAATAAAACAGCATCCATACCTGTGTAATGCATGTTAACAAAGGGGCAACATCAACACAAACCTGCAGAGCTTTGTGATTTTGTTTGCCTTCTGTTAAAAACATATTCTTCCCTGCCAGAGTTTCTATCTGCTTCACTCTCAAGCCCTCACTCTACCCCAAATATGATTTAATTCCCCGATTAGCATGAAAGTCTGTCACTTTTTATACAATCTGCTTGAAAATGTATTCCGGTAATGTGGACCACAGACAAAGGACCTCCTCTAACGGTACAAAAAAGGTGTGGAGCTGTCTCCTGCAGGTGTTTTCCTCTTCCCTTCCCAAATAGAAAGAACATTTTATTGAAGACACTGAAGCTCAAAGGATAAAATCAGAAACAAAACGTTGTGGTCTTAGGAAAAAATATTTAAAAAATCCTGTTTTTGTCTGACCTGCCTTTTTCTGTTGTATATGATCAATGATGTGGGGATTGTGTCTATTTGTTGATATTATTCTTTTATTTATGCTGGAAAAATGTAAAAAGTTATGTATAAAGAATGCTGACAAAATCAGGGTGCTTGAAAAATAACTTTGATAGTTTGATGCTTGTTTTTCCTTTTTAGGAAGAGGAAAATAATACCAGAGGTTTAACATGTTCAAAAAGCAAGCAGTCAGGACTAATATGAGACTACACTGCATGTCAAGAAAAGAGTTCATCTGTAGAACAGCTGCAATAAAGAAATGAAAACATGTACAACAGATAGGTCTAAAAATTAGATTCACAAATACCAGAATAGGATGGAATGAAGTAAAAGACAAAGAAATAGTTGGTACATCAAATTATATTCAAGATTATAAGTGTTTATTGTCATTTGCACATTGAGAAACATGCACAATGAAATTCCTACTCTGCTGTCCACAACTAATGCCAAGAGGTATAAAAATAATAATAGACTGAAAAAGTAGTGTAAAAAGATATTAAACCAGAGAATTTGCATTTCCATGCAGGAAATGTGTTGAAATGCTGAGTGTGACTGCTGAAACTGTGAAATGAAATTTCTAAAAGTAATGCAAGGAAAGTTGAAAATGTGACATGAATAGTTGTAAGCAGTAAATTACGGCTGAAAATGTGTGAAATGTGCAATAAAAATGTTTGCAGAAAATTATAGATACTGGAGCTCAGGTGTGCAGGTCACGTGACCACGCTCTAACTTCAAAGAAAAGTGCAAAAGTTGATGCTGCTTCAACAGTCATATCTTAGAAACTGTAGCAGATAGAGAAAAGTGCACTAAAAACTGTTTGCAGTTGTGAAAGAAAGCAGAAAATGAATGACTGTTTTGTAACATGGCTAAATGTGTTGATATCTGTAGATGTACCTAATAAAGTGGCCAGTCAGTGTAATACGTCCAAAATAAGGCTGAGAGAGTAAAGACAAGCATGATTACGCTATTGTAATGAAGAATCTGTACTAGATGGAAAGAAAAGTCCATCTATCTCAGCCGGGAGTCAAACCCGGATCTCTTGCATCATAACCCACTACTCTATCCTTTCAACCACAGGACTAAATATGCTGAATGATGGATAGCACGGTACTTATCCTGTTTGTCTCAAATAGCACTCTAATAATGCTCAGTACTTCCGGGTAAACGAACGGTCGCTGTGCAAAAACCGTGATAGATATCAGAAAAGGGATTGCACTGTAAGCATCCCAAGAACATGCTGAAGCCATGGGTATAAGTTTTATGTCCATAAAGTAGAAAATATTGACATAGTGGCGAGTTAAAAACGGGCTCCAAAGTGAAGCACTCGACTGTCCCGAGGTAAAGAATTGTATTACCACAGATGGAAGATTTTGCAGCATACCGCAAAAGCTGAAGCTCACTGAGACAAAACGATGTCAGATTAAACTTTGAAGTGGATTTCACGTGTAAGAGGAGAAGTGCATCCACGTTTTGATGCATAAATCATGTCTGTGGAGGACTTTTTAACGAAGTTATGACAAGATAATTCTGCTGAATTTTTTGTCTGTGTGAAGGAGGGCTACGGTCTAATCTGTCACGTGATACGCTGCTACATTAGAGCAATCCTCAAAACTTAGTGTTGCTCAAAAATTCATATTTAAAAAACCGTAGATGCCAGCAAAAAGCTGAAGATATGTGAAAATGGCTGAGAAGTCAGTGCAGCTTTAAAAGCAAAATGTGTGTCAATTTATTTCTGTGAAAATCTGTGCAAATTTGAAGCCTGTGAAAGGTGCCAAAATCTGAAGGAATAAGAAGAAGAAAAAAAAGAACAAAATGGAGTTTAGGGAGAACAATATGTTGAAATGCTGACTCAGCATTTCAACATAATAATAGCAGCAAAAATATGAAATAAAATAAAATAATATAAAAAGAATACTGTCCAGATATAAACAAGATGAAGATGGATTCAGACTATATATATGTATGAAGATATTATCACTGTTGAGGATGGTACTATTAAACTACTTATTTCTGTAAACATGTATATTGTGCAAAGATCCAACATGAAGTGCAAGAGCAGTTTTAGCGGTGCAAATGAGCTGTGCGGTTGAGGTAATTACAGACTCCTGTCGCCTGTTTGAGAGTCTGATGGCAGATTGATTTGTGCTATGGATAATAGGAGAGGGATAATTTTTTTTTCCAAATTAAAATGCTCCATTCTAGTCTGTGTTAATAAACCACTTTTAAATGCAATCCAGGCTTTTGAAGAGAGAGTATAAACAGCTGGTTAAAGTATATTGCTGAATAAATCCTAAAAATGAACTCACATGTGTATGTCACAAGTTTCCTGATATAGCCTGTAGGCATCATCATTGTTTATCTTTTTCACTGGTGTTGAAAAGCTAATTAATGATTGTAAAAATCTGCAATATCGTCGATTTAAATCGAATCGGTACCTAAAAAAATGTAAAAAATCAAATCAGGAGAAAAGTTTATCGTCCTAGCCAAAATGGATAATGTACAGATGTTCTGTTACAGTTTTCCTGTTAGCTGTATCAAGCAGATTATTTGGTGTTTCTTTGAATGCCTGAGACCTGAGTTTTTTTAGATTTTTTTTTGGAAAAAAAAAGGGGTAGGACTAGATAAGGTGTGTTTTTCATCCTGCACCCTTTTCAATCAAAAAAAAATGTGCTCATTGTAAAAATTCTGGACTGATCTTTATCTGCTTTATCTTTCTGTTTTATCATCCAAGCATATATTTTTTTCTCATTTTTAAGATGTTCAGATTGAGAAAATAAAGTGTTTGCTTACAGTGGGTGCAGGGGCGATGTATTCTGCACAGCCTTCCTTGTTGGGGCCCTGAGCAGGCGAGACTCCGTCCTGGCAGCAGCCGTAACTGTAAACAGAAGAAGCTTTTTAAAAACAGTGAAACACTTTGTGCTGGAAGTCTGAGCCTAAAATAACAAATGTTCTTGGACATGTCTCAGAAATCCTCAGCCTCCCTGCGGTCACTTAGTGGTTGTTCTGGTGGTCATGCGTAAAATGCCAAACAACCTCTGGTCAGTGTGGTCTGACCGCCTGAGAGAGTCTAAAACAGACTCCATTATGTCACCTGACCGCAGTGTAATGACAGCCCGTACCTGCTCTGGATGCAGGCTGGCTGGACAGATGTGGGAGTTGGGGCCCGAGGACAGCCGAGACCCTGGGGGCCCCCGGCTGATGTTCTTCCGTCGGGGCAGCAGCCGTAACGGGACTGGCTGCAGTGGAGGGCGGGGGAGGAGTTGTGTGGGTCTTGGACCGTGTTGGTCTGGGTTGGATCCGTCTCCGGCCTGAGGGCTGAAGTGAAGCCAAGCGAAGGATGAGTTCACACAAACTTCAACACATCGCTTTAGAAAACAACAATACGGGCTCGGCTTTTCTTCCTGTGGTCACAAAGTGAGACTAAACATCAATCTGGTGCACAAAAGAAAACTTACACTGCAACAACTGCAACTAAAACATGAAAAGTGAAGGACAGAAAGCAGGAAAGACCGGAGAGAGGCGGCACAAAAAGTCACAGGATATGAACACACATACTGTAAAACTTCTACGTTCAAATTCCTGTCCACAGAGACGGATCTGCAGAAAGCTAAAATATGCCAAAAACACTATGGCCAGCCCTCGCACACTTCAGTGCTTCTGAAATATTTTAATCAGGCTGACAGTGTCCATGGACCCCTGAAAACACGTCAATCAGGCCTGGATAATTAGTGCAGGGACCGACGAGGAGGGGGACACGGGCACAGAGTGACAGGAGTTACATCAGAGCAGAGGAGGGGAGGAAGAAGAAGCAAAAGGGCAAAATTACTAAAGGGGTACGCCAACTTTTTTATTGTTTCTGTGTCTTACACCCCAGAGTCCATGACAAGCAGATATTAGACAATATTCTTTAGACTAGGGCTGGGTATCAATCCAGATTTTCTGGATCGATTCGATTCGATATTACCAGGTCTCAAATCGATTCGATTCATGATACAATAAGATATTAATTCGGTCTGGGATATCTCAGTTAAAATAATACTGTAAACTTAAAAAGTGACTTTTGACCTGGTACATTATTAAAATTGTTTTTACATTAAGAAATTAACCCAAAGCAGTTACATTTCTCTTATATTAATTATATACATTAATGCATATTCTGCATATTACTTGTTTTCTGTCAAACACGTCTTTTCCTTCGCGCTTGTAAAATCCAAAATACGTCCATACGTCAGCTTTTAAACTCGCCAGCGGTGCCCATATAGTGCTATTTGCTTCTGCTGTGTTTGTTTGATTAGTTGCAGTAACATCTCACGAGATTTTGTTCAGTGGAAAGCAGCGTTAAATGCTGATCATGCAAAACTAGCTGGGTTGATACCACAGGCTGCTTCTCTGCACGTCCAATGATTAAAAAACTACCCAAGTTAAAAGATCAATCTTTGGATTTTATGGATCGATTATGAACCATTTAATGGAAATCGATTAAAATTGATTAAATTGATTTTTTAAACCCAGCCCTACTTTAGACTGTGCGAGCAGTAACAAGAAAGAGATGGGCAGAGCTCACCCATTGCTAATTAGCTTAGCTTAAACACTGGGAGTCAGTGGGTAGTGCTAGCCTGCCTCTGCATACAGTCATCAGATCAACTCTTCAGCAGCTCTAAATAGAGTTAAGAAAGACTAAGATGAGGGCTTTATGTAACTTTGGAAAGAAATACATTTGAAACTAAACATTAGAGAAATCCTCCTCCTCCTCTCTTACAAAGTCAGTTATAATACTTTGCAATTTAGTTTCATATGAATTAGGGCTGCCTGAAACGACTATTTTGATAGTCAACCAGTCAACAACTATTTTTGCAATTAGTCGACTAGTCACATAATGTATGAACTGCAGCGTAGTGCACCAGCATGCAGCTGATGGCCCAAATCACTTATAATGAGCAGACCTGGCAACTATGGCTCCTGTTGTTGTGCATCCGCTACATGTATGAGTGTGTTTGGGGGTGTACTGGGTTGATTCCTGCGGGCGTGATAACCAGGAAACGGAGGTGAGGAAAGGACAAACTACCAACCACACTAATGTCTTACTTAGTAGTGGGCAACTGGGTGGTAATCATGTGGGATTCACACAAGCAGAAGAGCAAGTCCAAAGTCACTTGTCACTGTCCCCTCACGCTTTCTGCTTCCTACACAACAGTAGTAAAAACCTTTGTTTTAGTAGATTTACAATAGTAAAACACTGAAATCGGGCACATTTTCAGGGACAGCTTTAACCAGGAACAGGTCATCCCAAACAGTGACTGTCTCTAGGAAATCAGGGCATCTGGTCACCACATTGTTGACGTTAATGTTATCAGCTAACTAGCCAATTAGTTTATTGAGACGACTGTCCCTCTTTGTCAGAAATTAAATCCACAACGTGCTTCCTCTTCAGATGCTTATACTTTTTCATCACACATTCTTCTCTTATGCTTTGGTAAAATGTTCCCAAACTTTCGAGCTCTGTTGCCGGTCAGCCATGATACTGTTTGGGTATAACTCTTTCTAAAGTTATTCTTTTTTTGGGCTTTTATGGCCTTTATTTGATAGGACAGCTGAGAGAGACAGGAAAGCGGGTGAAGAGAGGGGGGATGACATGCAGCAAAGGGCTGTGGCCGGGATTCGAACCAGCAGCCGCTGCTGGGGGTGGACAGTCCCCGTACATGGGCCGGACGCTCTACCAACTGAGCTAATGTCCGCCCCGGGTATAACTCTTTCGTAGACATCATGGCTGACCCAGATAACCACGACTGTGCACGTCAGACAGGACAGCAGAAGGTACAGTGGCAGTTTTTCAGAGAAAACAACATTTAAAAAACAAGCAGCTCATTGTCTATTTAAAATAGTTGTCAAAGATTTTGATCATCGACTAATCGAGGCAGCCCTAATATGGATTTCCTTCAAAAATTGCACAAGTGGTAATCTTGGTCTAAAACTTGTCAACATGATGCAGCAAAATAAAAGGTGTCTATCTACTTGTCATGAACTCGGAAGTGAGGCAGGACACAAAAGAAGAATGTTGGCATTTCTCTTTAAGGTAGAAAAAGTAAAAGTCTCACCTGTTGCATGGTCTGGCGAATAAGGCTGAAAAACATTCTGAGTGATGTCGTGCCCCTGTGGGTCCTGATTGCTGGGAACAGCTGAACAAAAAAGCAGGTAAAACATTTGTGTAAATTCAGGCATTGTAAGTTTTTCTAGAAATTACTGGGACTATCAAAAAGTGAAACTTTATCTTCATTTCTAAAGTTCGGAAATAAATGTCAGGTGTCTATTGATTGTACTATATAATATCGTACCTGATTTTTATGCTTTAGAATTAAAGGGAAAATAACTGGCATATCCCTTTAAGTCTTGGCATAAATGCATATGATCAAGGTAAATAAATTCAGGTTTGTTATATTTTTTTGTTGATTGATTATTTGACATGGACGCGCAGTAACACTGATGCTGTGACGTTTACACATACACAGGTCCCAAACACACTGCTGTAAGTGTTTATAGCACAGTTCTAATTTTCAACACCAGTCCATTGGAAGCTTTTAAGAATTAAAACTATTCAAAGAGAAATTTAGAAAAAGAACAGATACCCAAGACACAGTTCATTAGGAAATACATCAGAATTAAAATATCCAAAACAGACAAAATAAAAGTTCAATTAAAAGCTGAATGAGAAGGTTCCTTCATGTTATAAACATGTATAATAGCAAATGCTTTATATGGGGAAACAATATTGTTGCTCCTTCAGCCATGATTTAAGACCTTTGTTGAAGCCTTTAAAGGTGCTATGAGGAGAATCTATTACCGGCGACATAAAGACTCTGCTACCCATGAGCACACGCGGCGACTGTTGTCGTTCCAGTAACCTCTGAACAGGGAGTGACATCATCTCCGACTTATCAGCGTTCCAGTTGAAGTCGGAAAAAAACATGCAGATCTACCAGGTTATTGTTAGCTGTTGTTAGCACGCCTTGCATTGTGGTTCACAAATATCACATGAAGAATGTGATTATCACTATGGCAGCATTTTTGTAAATATAAGTCTAACAATACTATGTATACAGCTGATCTAGAGCGACACACCCCAGTCAGAAGTGCAAATAAATTGATTATTACAGGAGCTAAATAACTGTTCACACTGGGGGCATCCATCTTTGATTGTCAACTCGGGGGTGGCGAGGTTTCACCGAGTTCCCAGTAGGAAATTCTGACTTTGGGGGATGTTCCAGTTGCAGTTTCCTACTTGGAACCCAGAAATTCCTACTTCTGACTGCAACTGGAACGCACCAAAAGACGTGACACATGCCAAAGCGTGTTTGTTGTGATGCTAATGACTGCAGCTCGGACCTTCCTCAGAACTCTGCATTGCTTTACAACTTCTTTTTCAACAACTTACAGGATGCAAAGCGACGAGGTAATGTATCTCCTTCTAGTTACGTAGCGGTAGTTTTTGATGTGTGACAACAAGCAAGTTTTGGGAAAACTTAGTATTGTAGTTTTGTAGCCGGCTATATATCACTACTTACAGCCCGGTGCTCTAAGACGTGTCTGAATAATATAAATTTGCTCTAGTTTTAATTGTCTTGTTCCTGAAGTTGAGTATCCAGGCCAGTCCAGTCCTGTCCGACCCGACCGGAAGGCTAAGGAATAGCATTTATAGATAACCTATTTAGATGCTATTAAACTCATCTTAAAGTGTGTATTTCCATCAGGCATATATCTAAAAGTGAGACTTTTTTGTAATTACTTAAAAACTCCTCATAGCATCTTTAAAGAGAAATGTTTCTATTGGTAACCATCTCTTCACAAAGATATCAGACTAATTGTTATTGAGCAGTTAAAGCCTTCATTCCAAATACCTCCCTCAACTTCTGTTCCCATTGCTCAGCTGTAGGTGGATGTAAATTCATCCATTTTATAGTCACCATTTTCTGAGCAATCACCAAGAGTGTCTGTAATAGATACACTTGGTCTCTGGTGGACTTATCTTCAGGGGTTAAAAAGTGTGTTGTTTCCATACAAGCTCAACAAACACATTTATTCACTGGGTCTGTTTTGCTCACTCTGTGGGCTGTAGCAGGGCTGGGTGTTGCAGCGCTCCAGGGTGGACGGTTTGATGACGCTGCTGCACTGCTCCACAGGATACAGGTTCCTACGACTGTCCGAGCAGATCACCTGCCGGTCTCGGGTGCCGGTGCCACAGCTGGTGGAGCACTGGAGGAAAAGGAGGGCACAGGGTGGTGATGACTGTCTGAGCAGGAACTCACATCAACTGCACTGTTGTGTTTTTGCTCACCAGTCCCCACTCTCCAACGTGCCAGCTGATCTGTCGCGGGCACGCCGCCATCTCACAGGGCCGGGCGGCAGGCGGGCGGATCAGGGCACTGCAGGCCGTCTGGTCCAGCCTCATTCCTCCTGAGCCGATACAAGTGATTTCTCTGGTCTGTTGACCTGAACCGCAGGTCACTGTGCACTGCAACGCAACAACACAGAAGTCATCATATCTGTCACATCCTCCTAATGTTACCTAAAGGCTTTACGGAAGAGGAAGAGAAACAGGAGAAAGATTTTTTAAGTTGAAACTAGGTGGAGTAATACTGAAAAAAATATTTTACCTTGTGTTTTTGCCAGTAATTTTTATTTATTTGTTTGTTTGTCTCTTGGCAAGAGAATGCAAATTCATGAATTTTTATTTAATTTCAGAGAATGTTGGACATGACAAAAAGAGGAAGAGTTACAGTTTTAGTGGTGATCCATCTCGGATACAGGAAGTTTTTCAAGGATTTGCTGATATTGCAAAACAGCACTTTTATGACTTATTAGGGAAATGCTGATCACAGCACAAGAAACAAGTTATCAAGTTTTGGCAGTTTTCTAAATCTAGATTGAAATCCTGGAGTTTTATTTAAGGATTTGTTAAAAATGCACAATGCACAATGCTTTCCATATTTTAGATTATATCTCACCATATATTGTTGGAAAGTCCTTGGTGCAGGTTTGTGCTCTCAGGGCAATTCTAGTGTCATTTTGCAAAATATATAAACATATATAAATGATAAATTAATTAAAAAGACAATACAAAGATATCAGTCAAGTCTTCTATCAATTGGTCCTTAATTCTTTTCAGTTGTTCTTTGATAACTGCATTGTTTATTATTTTCCTAGAATCCATCGATGTGAAGTATTTTGAGAGAACATTTTTTTTAATACCATGTTTCCTGCACTTTAACAAGTTTCCAACTGTGATCCATGTTTCAATGTCAGATAAATATTTCAGACTCCTGATTAGATTCATTTCACATGATTCATATCCACCTCTGTCTCAGTCAGAAGTCTGACGGCCTACTCACCGCGCTCCATCGTGTTGCGCGATACTCTGCACACTGCTGCATGTTGCAGGTCTGCAGAGACAGCGGAGCCTCAGCATAAGCAGCACAAAGGCGTCCTCAACCACCACGGGGGCCGAGGCATCATGGGAGATGCACTCGACCCGGCGCACCTGAGATCCTCCACCACAGGTCACAGAGGAGGTGTTCCACTCGCTGGTTCTCCAGCTGACGCGGCAATAAAGAGAAAAGTGATGTTAGAGGATGACACAGACGCAAAGTCAAGGTATTCTTTTGTCTCTAAAACAAGAACAACTGCCCCATCACACCGCTAACGTAATAATTAAAATAAAAAATAATAATCCAGAAAGTGTGAAGAGTTTCTCAATTATTTAGGTCAAAGAAAGCAGAGGTGAGTTAGCAAAATAGTGTAACAGATAAATGCCTGACATGGGGTTTGTAATGTAGATGCAAACAAGATTCTAATGTTTAATCTAAAATAATTAAACTTGTCTAAACATGTCGCCTACTTCGAATTTTAAGGTACTGTTGTGTGTGAAGAACCACAAAAAAGGACTACAAAAATGGCTGGAGACCCTAATGCAAGCCTAACAGCCACAACCATGGTTGACAGCTTATAGATAATGACAAAATTCTCTCATAAAAGACATCAAATGTTGGAAATATTACACCTGCTTCCCAGTCAAACCCCCAATGTTGTAGTTCCATTGTAGCTTCATAACAGCTTAAGTTTAAGCTTGAATAATAATGAAAGTTGGATTTGTTGTGATTATCATGAAGAAACAAATGTGCAAGTTTAAAAATGAGTTGTTTGCTATAGATCTTATTTCTGCAATAAGTCCCAGAGCAAAATGAAAATCCTATATCTATGAAGAAACTGTAACATCTGCAGATACTGATATTTGGCTTACTAAGCTAAAATCTGCCAACACTGATACTGAACAGATAATATCATGCATCCCTGGCATGCACTGTGCAATCCAAAGCAGGCTCCACAACAGCCACCATTTAACACTGAGCCTATTGTGTTCATTTAAGATTGTCACATATAAGAAAAACATCTAAAATCATATCATGTCATGTCAGCCATGATTGGTACACAGAACTATTCTGATTGGCTTGACAATTTCTCCAATCTAAGAGGATGAAACACCTGGAGTTAGAGGTATTGTGTTAAACAAAGCTGAGGTATACACTGTGGCTGAAAAAAAACTCGCCGATTGGATTTAGCAAAGCAAATAGGTATGGGCCTCCTATTAGAGAATTACTGCATGGGTGATTATCTTATTCTCATTTCTTAAACAACCATATCAAAGACACATCCTGTGGTCGTGGAAAAGATGTTAGTATGTTTAAGAAGGGTCAAATCATTGGCATCAAGCAGAGAAAACATCTAAGGGGATTTAAGAAACTACTAAAACTGGGTTAAGAACTGTCCAACACATTATTAAAAACTGAAGGATAGTGGGGAATCATCGTCTTCAAGGAAGAAATGTGATCAGAAAACAATCCTGAATGATTGTGATCGAAAAGTTTGGCCAAATCAAATCAAAGAAAAACAACAGTAGAACTCAGGGGTGTGTTTAAAAGTGAAAGTAAGAGCATTTCCACACACACAATGTGAAGGGAACTCAAGGGATTGGGACTGAACAGCTGTGTAGCCTTCAGAAAACCACTAATCAGTAAGGCTAAGCAGAAAAAAGGCTTCAGTTTTATCGGGAGCATAAAGACTGGACTGTGGAGGACTGGAAGAAGGTCATGTGGTCTGATGAGTCCAGATTGACCCTGTTCCAGAGTGATGGGAGCATCAGGGTAAGAAGAGAGGTAGGTGAAGTGATGCACCCATCATGCCTAAGTGCCTGGTGTCCAAGCCTTTGGGGGCAGTGCTGTGATGAATCTGTGACATTGCAGAAGCTTATCGAAACAATACTGCAGCACATTCGAGCTATAATCAAAGCTAAAGGAGGTCGAACAAAATATTAGCGTGTGTCTAACCTTGTTTTTTGGTGGTGACGTTTTTTTGGCCAGGCAGTGTAAAATGATATCTTACTTCAACAAAAGGCTATTATACAACTAAAAACTATGTAACTAGTACGTCAGTTACACAAAAAAGAAAATCCCAAATCTTGGCAGCAGTCAGTGACTCACAGCTGAAAGAAAAGAATCACTTCTAGGAGCACTAGTGACTAAAAGCAGGCATTATGGGGACTAGAGAGCACTCAGCTACGATAACTAGTGATCCAGTATTTAGCCTCTAAAATCTCAGTTTCAGATTCAGCTTGCTCAGAAACTCGTCAGCCCTTTTGTTTTGGTCTTCTGTTGATCATCTCTTCACACTGAGGGTTAATGAGGGTTCAGTTAAAGCCACTTGAGCTTCGTAAAGGTTTCAGGTTTCTGAGCCACGGCAGCATCAAAGAAGAAAAGCAGGAAATACCAGAGAGTCGCTGACTGTTTACAACAGCAACACCACTAATGTGTCCCTCTAACAGTCCCACACGACGACCTTAGACCCCAGAGCACCTCGACTTACACTAACAGACGGACCGGCAGCAGCCCAGCTCAGGGAACAGGTACAGGGGGCTTTGGGTGGGGAGGTTAAAGAGGGTTTAGGCATCAGATCATCATCAGGTCGTTCGGGAGAGTCCAAGATGAAAGTGGATCATTATAGGGATGAAATGAGATCCTGAGCTGGACGGTTGCCTCGTGCCTCCTTCCCACCTCAAATGAGGGACCAGGCTAAACACAGATGCTAAAGTCAAACACCTCTGCAGGGGGGAGACGCTTTTAACATCATTCATTTTGATTTTATGACCATTTTAGCACTCAGAGTGGAGCAGAAGTAAGCTGTAATCACTATAATTTAAGTCTGAATGGGAAATTTTGTCACGCAAGGTACGGGCAATCCTAAATGCCTGGACATCTGTGGGGTTGGGGCAACTCCAAGTGTCTTTGGAGCAGAACTATGAGAGCATACTGGAGACTAGGCCTGGGAAATATGGGCGGAAATTCACATTTTGATATCTTATAGCTGAAAGGTGATATGCAATATTTATCTAATGGGTTATTGAAGCTCACAGCAAAGATAGTTTTGATGCACCACATAGGTATGATGTAGACAAATATGGTTGGGATCCACTTGTGGTCTGGGCACCCATGAGTTTGTCACTACCATAAATTCTTGTTTTCAGTATGACTATAATTGATTATACTTCTATACAATTATCACCACAATCTTACAGACATGAGGACCCTCCTGAAAACCAGATGTAGCATCTCAAGAGGCTAACCTCTAATAAATCAGATGACAGGTCTATTGTTCATGGATTTGCCACTAACTTTAGTTCTTACTTAAGTCCACTTGTCTCCTCTTACCTCCCTTCCACAGCATCGTGTGGATTTGCTGTTCATCATGAGACTGGGATCCACATTCAAGATTTCCTGCTGCTTAACAGAAGGATTTTTCTTGAGCCATGATGGAGGGATTCATGATTGGCAATATGGATTCATGTTGGGTGTTGGACGGATATACAGTATCTCACAAAAGTGAGTACAGCCCTCACATATTTGCAGATATTCTACTACATCTTTTCATGGGACAACAGTAAAAAAACGACACTTGATAAGGGCAGCTTTTAAAATGGTGTAAATTTACTGTCCACTTAGTACACACCTAAGAGAAATAGCCCTTTTCCATTAGCCCTACTCTACTCTACTCGACTCTACCCGGCTCTACTCTACTCTACTACTTGTGCTGCTTTTCCATTAGCCCCAGTCGCCTGCCCAAGCAGGGGTGAGTGTTGCTTCTTCTAAAATGAACTAAAATGAAGCATTTAAATTTGAAAAAAAAAAAAAGATTTTTGAACAAAAAAAACAATTTTAAAATCCTGATACTTGTGTGAATCAATTTTTTCTCCCACCCCTGATACCTATGCTTAAAAATGAAGTTTTTTGCTCGACTGTAAAGTGTCTTTACAGATTGATTGATTGATATATTGATTGATTAGTGCATTGGGCTACAAAGATTTGAGGTTCAGATCAGCAGCTAGTCATGTTAGATATAATCATCATATCACAATTCTTGTTGACATAAAAGGTAGAAGAGATTCATCAAACTTTTTTTGCCACCTGATTTGGCATTCAAAACAGGGATAGGATAGGCTCCAGCAATCTGCTCATCTCCCCCTGATGTTTGCAGCTACCTAAAAACTACACTACATCTACAACTACAGACCCGGGTTACCTGTACACATAGACTCTGGGTCTTTCTGAGGGTCTCCACAACTTTGGTGGATACTGGTATGCCATCCTTCAGAGAGTCGTGACAAACCAGACTGTGAGTCCATGGAACAGAAACAAACTCTGGATGTTTACCAAAGATTTTTTACCAAAGACTGAGACGTACCTGCGGGTCTGAGGGCATGGATGAGGGTTGCATGTGCGGTTTGATTGTGGCCTCGGCAGAGATGCACACAGATAGTCTGGGTACGCCTCGTTGTCGATGGTGCAGAAGACCAAACGAGACTGGTAGCCTGAGGGAAGAAGGAGAAAAGGGAAACACATCGTAGTAAAGGACTAAAAATCTGGACGTTTCTGACTGTGTTACTTTGAGACTGACCTGATCCACACTCTTTGCTGCAGGACGACCAGGATCCAAAGCTCCAGTAGTATCCCTCTCTGGAGCGTCCGTTGGGGAGGTAATATTCATACTCCACGCCCTGGTTTGGCTCCTGACTGATCAGCTGAAACATGAATAACATGAATATTGTAAATAAGGTTGAAAGAATTTGCCTTTTTCAGACTGTCCAGCACTCAAGTTGAAAGAATCCAAGGCTGCATTCTTTACCCTTTGAGGATGGAGGAACTCTTTCAATTCACCCTTTTTACATTTTAGTCAAACATGGGAAAATATTTATATGGCAAGCAGATCTGTCTTTGACAACTTATTCCAAAACTGCAGGTCAGTTTTCCTTTTAAATACAACTTCGACATAGATGGTCCCTTTAGGCTGAACCTTCCTTCCTGTATCTCTGTATTTATTATCACATATTTACACTGTCTCATTGCCACTAGCTATGACCAACCTATAGTACAGGCCAAAAGTTTGGACACACCTTCTCATTTAATGTGTTTTCTTTTTTTTCATCACTATCTATATTGTAGATTCTCACTGAAGGATCAAAACTATGAATGAACATGAGTGGAATTATGTACTTAACAAAAAGTGTGAAATAAGTGAAAACATGTCTTATATTCTAGTTACTTCAAAGTATCCACCCTTTGCTCTGATTACTGCTTTGCACACTCTTCATTCTCTTTATGAGCTTCAACAGGTAGTCACCTGAAATGGTTTTCTCTTCTCAGGTGTGCCTTTCCAGGGTTAATTAATGGAATTTCTGGCCTTATTAATGGGGTTGGGACCATCATTTGTGTTGTTCAGAAGTCAGGCTGATGAACAGTCGACAGCCCTATTAGACAACTGTTAGAATTAATATTATGGCAAGAACCAATCAGCTAAGTTAAGAGAAACAAGTGGCCATCATTACTTCAGTGGGAATCTACAATGGAATTAGTGATGAAAATATGGAAAACAAGGTGAATGAGAAGGTGTGTCCAAACTTTTGGCCTGCACTGTATGTATGATCTTACCTCAACGACCAGAGGCTCAGTGGTTGGTCCTCGCCCGATGATGGTTTCTGTACGTTGTCGCCCTCGGCTCCTCTCTGGTAGTACAGCATGGTGCGGCGATGGGGGGCAGCTCTGGAAAACTCAATCACCCAGTGGCCATTGAGATAGTACTCCCCACGAGTTCTTGATAGCTGGTCATGCATAGAGGTTACATTTATTTTAGAACAGACTTTACTCTGATAACATATTTCATTAAATGTCAAACACAAGCTCACCGATGTAGTTGCGAGTGGACACAGTTTCTCTGATGCTGATGGTCGTGGCTCCAGTGGGGATGATGAACATTTGGTTGTAGCCTAAGATTAAAATGAGAAAACAACTTCAACAGAAACACAATCTTTCATGAAATTTTGCAGGATTAAACTACATTCAATGCGTTTACATGCACAGTTAAAGTGAGCTAAGGTCATGGCTTGATTAAGAACTTTAACTGGCCTGCTGTCCCTGTTTACAAGGACTGAAGAGGAATTAATCTGTTGATCCAAGTACGTCTAACATCTCCAAGAAAGGTGATGATATGACCTCTTTTCATTTTAAGGACCTTTTTAGGATCTTATCATTGTTGACGTTGTAAAATGTTACAAAAGCTAGTTGCATGCTTAAGATAAAAATGTATACAACTACAGTTTTTTACATGCTCTACTCTTAGCTTAACCTTAAAACAGGGCCACTTCTGTCATACTGTTTTATAAAGCAGTTTTACACTCTGGTCAAAGCCTGACATGGAAACTGTGGAGCATGCTCAGAATGTCCCATCCTGTCTGATCTGACTGAAACTAACGAAAAATTAACTGAGCGCAATTACAGCTCGTATATAAAGCCTGTATATACATTTAAAAATCCAGCTTTGTCTGGATAAACTAAATAATTCAGCTTTCTGGATACATGTAAATGAACTGATAAGCCAAGATGTTAATCATGGACCTGCTTTGATCTAAATCTGCTTTAAAGTGATATTCCGGGATGAAACAAGTTGGGTCCTATCACAAGGTTTAGTGCAGAAATTACCCTACAGCGGTGTTTCTGTGCAGCAGAAACCAGGGCGCTAGGACCAAGCACCCTTTACTCCTCCGGTCCTGCTCGTCTGCCGATTCCTCTGCAGTCAGACGGGGCCATATTTTACTTGACCAAAAACACGAATAAACGGACTCCCACCGAAAAAATCTGATATCGGTCTGCATTCACGCTTTATTTAGAGAATTTTCAGCGCGTTACTTTCACACAAAAACACCGCTAAATAAGGCTCTATTTCTCATAGCGCCGTGAAATGGCCTCCGCGGAAGAGCCTCCGGCTCTGCAGCGGAAGCTGTGGCTCTTACGCGGAGGCCGTTTACCCCTACAGAAACACCGCTGTAGGGGTAATTTCTATCCTATACCTTGTGATAGGACCCAACTTGTTTCATCCCGGAATATCACTTTAAGAAATGTACTAATTAAAATTATTTGGTAGTTTGTTTCTGCTTACCAGTTGGAAGGTCACGTATGTTAAAGCTGTTCTGGACGCGGTAGCAGGATTGCCCGTTGCCCCCACACTGCAGGCAGGGGTCCTCCTGCTGAGGAGACTCCAACATGTTGTCACAGCCCAGACGCTGCAGGATGGGAGGAAGGAAAGAGAAAGTCATTTTCGATAAAATTAACAGTGTCAAAAGTATAAAGTATGATAGCAATAACTCCTCAGTAAGCCTTAAAGCTAGGGTCGGTCATTTTGGAAAACTAGCATGAATTTGAATGTAGCATCTCCTCAGGGCTCTGCCCAGCCCCTCCCACCCCTCCTCCAAAATGACGTTCCCAAGTGCCGCTGATTCACAACCAGAAGACTGATTCAACTCCAAACCCTCAGCACAACATTTATGTTTTACACTACACCAAGTCATGTCTCAGTCAGCGGTAAGAAAACACCAAAACATTATCATAGTAAAGCTAAAAAACAAACATGTAAAGTTAGTCAGTGCTCACAGCCCGATGTTGATCTGGGTATAGATAGTTCCTCTGACATTCTCCACATAGCTGTCAAATCTCCCGTTTTGGCCATTAAACTACCGTATTTCACGTATTTTATCCTCTTTCCTGACATCCTCCTGTATCAGTATTCTCCTGTAAATCTCCTGTGTGATGATATAATAATAAAAACATTCCTCTGCCTCTCCAAACTGAGCTCTGTCTCTAGCCTGAATGGGGCGGTAATGCTCCAAAATGATGGATGCCAACCGCCATAAAACCAAAGAAGAAGAAAAAACCTGGTGAGAACGTCCACCTGCAGTAGCCTGGGTGGCAGCTATCGCGAGATTAGAGCAGCAGAACAAACCAAGAAAAATAAAGTGTTTATTTTAGATTTCTTGAACACCTGTCTTAAAATGTGAGGGATACTGGAGCTTGGTTGGGGTTGTGGGATGGCTCGTAGCGGGCTTCCATTATTTTCAAAGACAAAACTTGACAGGTAAGCATTCTCCAGCGGACTTGGAGGAGCAGGAGGTGGGCAGAACGTCAACGGGATTTGATTGGTTGATGTTTTACCTGTTTTACTCCTGCTGTAGAAAGCAGATATTTGTCGCTCTATTTTAAGAACACTATGAATTGATTGCCATCGGGTCATAAAGACAATTTTAACCAGTATTACAAAAAATGTATCCAAATCAGATTACCAACCCTAGCTTTAAGGTCTGAATTGTTTGAAAAAAGCCCCTTCATAAACATAAACTCTTCATTTCAAATACATCACTACAATGAAAAAGATCATTTGTGCTTAGTCACAGTGGATTGAAGTGGCATAAAAATGTTAATACACTGGTTTTTCATGCTATTTTGCAGCAAAACTGTATCATGTATCATAGCAAAGTATTGATCCTTCATATGTCAACAATTCATAAAAACAGCTGTTTACTCTGCTGCCTTCTTGTCTACTAGATACTGATCCAGGATTTTAAAGGATTTGTTAAAATTCCACAACAGGGCAGTTTTGCACACTGCCACTATCAACTTGGCCAGCAATGTCAGAAAATACCTTGGCGGAGGTTTGGATCACTTCCAGTTCTTGTTGTAAAGATGAGATTATCCTCAATTTTTGTAACAAAATGGGTCTGCAGATAATGTGATCCTCTGGGTAACCATAGTTGCCGATCCCTGGCTGACAGCAAAAACTATTATTTTAAAAAAGTCTCAAATAGTTGAAGAAATTGTTAAAGTTGGTGAGCATAGACTATTGCTCTGTTGTCAAAAACAAAGTAATTTTATGAAATGCTTTAGTGCTGAAAGTCCTTTTCTACAAAACTCCACAAGCTTTGTTTGCAAATAGATCATTAAAAAGACCTATGCAGTGTGGGGCAGGGCAGCAACAGCAAAATATTCAGAGAGAGAAGAACAAAGAAAAGAAAGGCAAAATTATCCTCACAAGATAACAAGGTTTAGTTCCCAAACCAAACACCAAAACCAGATTCTTAAAGAGCAGAGAAAGAACACTGCGTCACCAGGTTTCTGCAAGAGTAGCAATCCTTAAACCAAAATCTGGATCTGAAGTTTTAAGAGGTGACAGATTAAACAAAGAGGGACATTTAGACTCCATAATAAGACCCGAGGATGGAGCAGATTACAGATTTCTGCTCCCACAGAGGAGGTGATGAAGACATGATGACAGATTAAACAGCGGAGGTGTTTCATGAGGAGAAAGTTGCTGCGATAATGACATGAGAACGAGATGAGAGCAGAGAAAGTGTTTGACATTACTGCAGAGTGAAACTAATCTGTGATCCTGCTGCTTGACTCCTCTGAGAGCGTCCACTTCAATTAAGGCAAAGCAGATTTTAACCTCTGAAGTACTGCGGCCTGAATAACTGAAATAGAGTTTCAGTTTTTTTATTTTCTCTCTGTAGAGTAATGGGGCTTTTCCACTGCATGGTATCAGCTCGACTCTGTTCATCATTACTCAGTTGTTTTGGTTTTCCATTAGGGATCCTCGTACCTTGAATAGTTTTTTGTATCAACTCCAGCAAGGCTCTATGCAAGCTGAGATGGGGTCCAATGTTGTCACGAGAAACAGAAAGGTTTTCCCTTTACGTTTTCAGAAGTGCTCTGCTATCACACGGAGATGGTGCAATAATGATACGATACACGGATCCACAAGAAAGACTGAAAAGTTGGCGATGTAAGTTTGTGGTGTCCTTGGTTAATATAGTAAATGTGTCTCTGCTGGTCAGAGTATTGATGCAGCAAGCTCGTAATGATTAGACCTGCGCTCAAAATATCGATACAGCAAAATATCGTAATGCACTCCTTGGGTATATGGATATCAATAAGGATTTTACAATATCGTCTGGCCTCAATGTTTTGACAGTTGTTGTCAATACACTTTGTGTAATTTTAACAATGGCACAGTTTGAGGTAGAAGCCAAGCTACATGGTGAAACATGCTCCAAATTTAAACTTAGGTCTACCATCTTTGAATTTAAGTTTCCTAAGTTGTAGAATCATTTAAAACTCTTCCCTGTTTTTTGTTCTTGTAATAATGAACACTCTTTGTCTGGAATTCCGTTAAAAGAGTAGTCAATGTTCACAATTTATGTGTATCAGGATACATATCGTATCATGGCCTCAGCATCAGGATTCGTATCGTATCGTGGGGTTGCTGGAAATAGCCAGCCCTAGTATTGATGCAACAAATTCACATTTTGTCAGAGGACTGATAACAAACCGAGCACACTTAGCAGCACATAAGTCGCTCGGTAGTCAGCCACCGTTGTTGTTGTTGTTCCTCGGTGTGTGCACTACCTTTACCTGAAAGAGTAGTATACACCGTGTGTTACCGTTTTACCTGTTTACACGGAGAAGTCAACAAAAAGGTTGTCAAAACTTTTCACTCTGTATCCTGGTTTCAAGTTTCAGGCACTCTGGGCACCGTTCTCGTGTAAACTGAAGGCACAAACACAACGCAAACTCTGTTTTCTGAGATTTTATTTTAATGTGATGTGGAGACAATGCTGAATGGTCAGCCTTGTCTTCATAAATCGGGAGTATTCATGTTGAAATATAAAAAAGGCAATTCTGTCTGTTGGGGATCAGGTGCAGCTCTTTTCCCTCCCCTACGGAAACCTTGGATCTAAGGGGGCAGGAGGCTACAGGAGGCCATAATAATGAGCTCTGTGCTGATTTGCTGCCCAAATGATGCCTGATGAGAGAGGGGGAGGGGTAACAGGCTGCAGAGGGGGCCTGTAAAACAGTCGGCGACAAGCAGAAATGTAGGAGGAGGTTGTATAGCTATGACATCTTAAACCCCGGGAAGTAAAATCAGAGTATTTTATGGTGCATTTTCTTCAACATTTTCTTCAGAGCATTCATGTTTTAATGTCACTGTCTGGAAAGCCCACTGGCATTAGAAAAATGTAAACATCAATGTTAACCCTGCTCCCATGCAAGGCACTGAGCCTTTTTCTTACTCTCCACATGTGGTGGCAGGGTAAAAGGTAAACTCTGGAACAAATCTTTGTCCGTCACACTGTATAAAAAGCTTGTGTTATACTAAAATAAACTGAGAGAACTGACTAAGCCAAGCTCTGGTTTGCCATCTTGTCCCTTCTCTCCCTTTGGCCAAAGACTTAGGCTTGGCCTACAGAAGATTTAGGCTAGGCCTAGCCAAACAGTCCACCTACCTGGCAGACTCCATCTACACAAACATCCCTCCGCCCAGGGTGACACGGTGTCCCATCAACCACGGCACTGCGGTGACGATAGTAGAAGTTTTCTCCTCTTGGCATACAGTTTAGCTCACACGGGTTCTCAGCTGTCGAAGACAGAAAAATTAATCAGACCACGATAAAGAGCTCTCCAGTATTTCCACGAGCGGATCTATTTTCATCTGTGCTATAATATCACAGAATATTGGTTCACGTGTAAATGTCTCAGGAGCAAAAATCCCATTCAACATTTATTTTGCCTCTCACCTCCGTAATATGGGAGCCACTTGTAACGTTTCCCCTGGAAGTCTGTCCCATCAAACTGTGAGCACTGCTCTTCACGGAAGTCTCTGGACCCCTCTAGACAATCCTAAAATGACACATATTTGACAGTAGAGACAAAATGTCAAATATGCAGAGAATATGTTATAACATAAGAGCAAACTTCTATAAGCAGATAAAGTTTAAGGTTGTTAGCTGTTTGGACATTTTTTATTCATCTCAAACTTAAAAAACGAAACAAAGAACAATCAACAGTTAGTTAAGGCGACATAAAACTTATGTTCTCCAGACATCTGCATATGTCCAACATCTAAACTTACATATGTGAGTACATACACAAATATGTCACACAATACACAATATTCTACTTTCAGAAGGAAAAGGAAGCTAAAGAGCTTATCAAGTCCTACCCCTTCCTTACAATTCAGATTTATTACAGAAACAAAAACATAATAACAAATGATACAGTGATTTTAATTAATATTGCCATGATTTAAAAACCATGAATCATTTGTTGTGTTAGTGATCACTGAGGTCTCATCCTACACAAGGCAATGTACTCCAAGCAAAGCATTGATATGACAGTCCAACCTGCAGCTCCACGTATCAACACAGTCTCTTAAATATGAAATTAATTCACAAAGTACATAATTATATAAACACCAATCTACTGAGAATCCTGAAAACCATAGACATTCCTTTTCGGTCGTTGGTTATCAACATGATATCACAAACAAAACAAAATTTTACACCTTGATTAAAATAAGAAATTTTAACAAAGCCTGGAGCCAAACATTGTCTCTTAACATTTAACTTGTCCTTTATGTGAGCAGATTATCTTCAGAGACATGCACACAGTAAGTGGGAGAGCACACGACAAGGAAGATTATCAGATTAACACATAAAAAGTAAAACAGAAAATATTTTCCAGTGCTCTGATTTTGGTTCACAATTTACCCTGAAACGAATAAATGATACGCAGATTATTTCATTACTTGGGATAAGAATTTCAAATTGACAAAGCCATTCAATTTCTGAGCAGCAGGCTGAAATTAAAATGACAGATGAATACTAAAGAAGTCTGGAGGAACAAGCAAAATTTCTCATAAATGGAGTGTATTTACCTGGATGTTGCAGGAGCGATAAGACTTGTCTGGTCCCACACAGTTGTGTCCTCCATCAAATCTGTGTGCAGAAAATAAAACATGAACATTAGAAGCTTTGACCTTCATAAACAGAATTTCACAGTGTCCTGATAAATCCAGGAGTTTAAATCATACCTTTTTAAAGTTTTCATTATTTCATTGTTGATATTTCTCTACTTGTATTTTCAATAATTCCTTTAAAAGTCAGTTTAATATTAAATACATTTTCAGGATAGTTCAGAAACGGTTGAAGGACAAATTAACCAATACATTTTGGAGGTGATCCAAATCTGGATGTGGATACTGTTTTTTTTTTTTTAAAAGGCTTTCTTAACATTATAAGGTAGGACAGTTTATCATACTTTGGCTAATAACTCAGTGAG
>JAZDUH010000145.1:0-185000 GCA_036419115.1 Scarus forsteni
AAAGTTTCTTTATTATGTAATTTATTTATTTACATGTATTTGTACTATTTGATTTTATTTAATTTAAACAATTGATTAAATGTGTTATTTTAACTTGTTGGTCTCAGATGAAAACTGGACTAAAGTAACGAAATCATGAATGATTTAAATTCTTTTTCCAAACCGACTCCACTCTGTGGACGTTAATTATTTCTTGGTATAATATTTACTGCACAAAGAACCTTTATTATTTCTGTAGCTTTTATCTGGTGACAGATTAGTCTCTGCTGTTATGCCAACAGGGTTTTAAGGGTTGTTACGTATTTTAGATTCTTTTTAATCTCCAGTAAAAGTGAAAGCACACGGCCTGATGTTGATGTCACGGACAGACCGAGGTAATGACCATAAATAAGAGCGAGAGAGAGCAGGGGGAAACTCAAGAGTGATGGATGAAGGCCGAGGCCTCACGTGGAAACAGACCATCAGTCAGCTCACACACCATTCCAGGCTCCGCCCCTATTACGCCGCAGACTCAGGCTGTGACCTCTGACCTCGCCGTTTGTTTCCTGTGACGACGCTTTCGTTTACAGACTCGTGTTCAGCTTTCTGAGCTCCTGACCGTCTCTCTGTAACAGCGCTGCAGTTACTTTGGTCAACACTTAGTCCTCTTATACAATCACCGGCCACTTCATTAGGTACACCTCATCCAGAGCTCCTTCTGCAACAAGGACCTGAAACATATCTCAGATATGTTGGTCCATGACAGCATCACATCTGCTGCTCCACCACATCCCACAGCTGCGCTACTGGACTGAGATCTGGTGACTGTGGAGTGAATAAAGCAGTGAGCTGGTCTGAGCTCTGAGGCATGGAGCTGCTGAAGTCTCCATCAGAAGATGGTCCACTGTGGTCATAAAGGGATGGACATGCTTAGGTAGGCTGTGGGGTTTGAACCATGAACCACCAGCAGCAGCCTGAACCGCTGATCCAAGGCAGGATGGTTCCATGTTTATGATGTTCACACCAAACTCTGAGTGTGGAGCAGAGATCCAGACTCATCAGACCAGGAGACACTTTACAGTCTGCTGCTTCTGTTCTTAGCTGACAGGAGTGGATCCTGCTGTGATCCAGTTTGGAGTAAGAGCCTCAGTTTGTGTTCTTAGCTGACAGGAGTGGACCCTGCTGTGGTCCAGTTTAGAGTCAGAGCCTCAGTTTGTGTTCTTAGCTGACAGGAGTGGACCCTGCTGTGGTCCATTTTGGAGTAAGAGCCTCAGTTTGTGTTCTTAGCCCACAGGAGTGGACCCTGCTGTGGTCCAGTTTGGAGTCAGAGCCCCAGTTTGTGTTCTTAGCTGACAGGAGTGGCACCAGGTGCAGTCTCCTGCCTCAGACTGGACGTGTTCAGAGATGGTGTTCCGGATGCTTTGGTTGTTTGAGGCCCTGCTGTCTGTCCGTCATCTCCAAACACTCTGACTCTTCTCCTCTGACAGAAACAAGGCACTGCTGCTCACTGAATACATTCTCTTCTTTAGGCCATTCCCTGAATAGAGGTGGTTGTGACTGAAAATCAAAGTAGCTCAGCAGGTTGTTTGGACCTGCTCTGTCTCCAGTTTTGAACATGAATGTGAACAGTGCCTTTATCATGGATGAGCTTTAAGCCTGGAAGTGTTTGGTAGAAAGAGGTGTGCAGACCAGCTCTTCACCTGTGAGGAGCGGTGCTGCCCCCTGGTGGATAAATCAAGCATCACCATGTTCACACAGAGGGACATGTTGGATCAGTCTGAGGTCCATGGGTGCTTCTCTGTGAGTCGCTCTGATAAGCAGGCTCTCATGTTTGCGTTGTCAGCAGGGAGTGGTGGTTGAGCTGCAGAGGATGATGATGATGGCGATGAAGAAGCCTCCTGGTCCCGTCAGGCCGGTTATGAGGAATCTGCTTAAGGAATTAGGAAATGGCACTTTCCACTTTGAGCAGACTTCAGGTCTGATGGCCAGCATGCCTTTCATTGTCTGCTGCTCCATCGAGTGAACCATCAATCAATCTTTATTAGAACAGCAGCGAAGTGTTATCTCAAGACACTTTCCTGTAGAGCAGGCTGAGGACACACTCTTCATTTTATAGAGAAACATACAGTTTGTGCATATGGGCATATATAATGTAGAAAAGACACATGTACATATATATGTACAAACACATGCATTCAAACACAACATCAGTCCAAAAACCTGTTAAGCAGCAGGAAATCTTGAATATGGATCCCAGTTCACACTGTTCCTCATGAAATGGTTCCAGAGATGAGGAGCCTGATAACTGAAGGCTCTACCTCCCATACTACTTCTACAGATTGATGGTACCACAAGTAGGCCAGCATTTTGGGAGCGTAATGTTCTAGAGGGGTTGTACGGCACTACAAGCTCTTTAAGATAGACTGGTGCCTGTCCACTGAGAGATTTATAGGTGAGGAGAAGAATCTTGAATTCTATTCTAGATTTTATTGAAGCCAAAGCAGAGAAGCTAATACAGGAGTAATGTGGTCTCTTCTCCTAGTTCTAGTGCTGCAGCATTTTGGACCAGCTGAAGCGTCTTAAGATACTTGCTGGGACAGCCTGAGGTAACAAAAGCATGGACTAGCTTTTCAGCATCGCTCTGGGACAGGACAGGCCTGAATCACCGCTGCACCAAGGAGACATCTGAGTAATGACTGTGGTGTCTATTTAACTAAGGATCTCAACACTGATGCAGACCATCAGTCTGTGGACCATCAGTCTGTGGATCATAAGTCTGCAGACCATCAGTCTGTGGATGATCAGTCTGGACCATCAGTGTGGACAATCAGTCTGTGGACCATCTGTCTGGATCATCAGTCTGCAGACCATCTTTCTGGACCATCAGTCTGCAGACCATCAGTCTGTGGATCATCAGTCTCTGGATCATCAGTTTCTGTATCATCAGTCTGCAGACCATCAGTCTGTGGATCATCTGTCTGGACCATCAGTCTGAACAATCAGTCTGTAGACCATCTGTCTGGATCATCAGTCTGCAGACCATCCGTCTGCAGACCATCAGTCTGTGGATCATCTGTCTGGACCATCAGTCTGGACCAACAGTCTGTAGCCCATCTGTCTGGATCATAAGTCTGCACACCATCTGTCTGGAACAACAGTCTGTGGACCATCAGTCTGGACCATAAGTCTGCAGATCATCAGTCTGTGGATCATCAGTACATGGATCATCTGTCTGCAGACCATCAGTCTGTGGACCATCAGTCTGGACCATTAGTCTGGACAATCAGTCTGTGGACCATCAGTCTGGACAATCAGTCTGTAAACCATCTGTCTGGATCATCAGTCTGCAGACCATCCATCTGGATCATCAGTCTGGACAATCAGTCTGTAGATCATCAGTCTGTGGACCATCAGTCTGCAGACCATCAGTCTGTGGATCATCAGCCTGGACCATCAGTCTGGGCCATCAGTCTGTGGATCATCAGTCTGGACCATCGGTCTGGACAATCAGTCTGTAGACCATCTGTCTGGATCATCAGTCTGCAGACCATCCGTCTGGATCATCAGTCTGGACCATCAGTCTGCAGACCATCATTTTCCAGACCATCAGACTGGACTATCAGTCTGAACCATCAGTCTGGACATTCACTCAGCAGGCCATCATTCTCTGGACCATCAGACTGGACCATCAATCTGACCCATCAGTCTGCAGACCATCAGTATGGATCATCAGTCTGGACCATCTGTATGTACCATCAGTCTGTACAATCAGTCTGCAGACCATCAAACTGGATCATCAGTCTGGACCATCTGTATGGACCATCAGTCTGCAGACCATCAATCTTCGGACCATCAGCCTGAACCATCAGTCTGTAGACCATCAGTCTGTACAATCATTCTGCAGACCATCTGTCTGGATCATCAGTCTGGACCCTCTGTATCGACCATTAGTCTGCAGACCATCATTCTTCAGACCATCAGCCTGAACCATCAGTCTGTAGACCATCAGTCTGGACCATCAGTCTTGACCATCAGACTGAACCATCAGACTGTACAATCAGTCTGCAGACCATCAGTCTCCAGACCATCAGGCTCCGGACCATCAGACTGGACCATCAGTCTGAACCATCAGTCTCCAGACTATCAGACTCCAGACCATCAGACTGGACCATCAGTCTGTATACCATCAGTCTGGACCATCAGACTGAACCATCAGTCTTGACTATCAGTCTGATCCATCAGTCTGTGAACCATCAGTCTGGACCATTACTCTGGACCATCAGTCTGGACCATCAGTCTACAGAACATCATTCTGGACCATCAGTCTCCGGACCATCCGTCTGAACCATCAATCTGTAGATCATCAGTCTGGATCATCAGACTGGACTATCACACTGTTGACCATCAGTCTCCACCATACGACTGGACCATCAGTCTGTAGACCATTAGTCTGGATCATCAGACTGGACCATCAATCTGGATCATCACTTAGTTGACCATCAGTCTCCACCATCCGACTGGACCATCAGTCTGTAGACCATCAGTCTGGACCATCAGTCTGGACCACCAGACTGGACCATCAGTCTTGATCATAAGTCCGTAGACCATCAGTCTGGACCATCAAACTCGATCATCAGTCTGGATTATCAGTCTGTAGACCATCAGACTGGACTACCAGACTGGACCATCAGTCTGTAGACTCAGCAGGATCCAGCATTGTGTGAGCGTGATGTCAAATATAATAATGCCTCGCTTTGGGACTGATAACTGGGCTGATGCCTCCCTCCGCCTGCTGGCTTCAAATGCTCCCCTATGTCACTGTTACAGTGTGAACAAAAGGGGGTGGAGCCAGGAGCACAAGGAGGGGCCTCATGTTGGTCTTTGTCCAGGGCCTTAAAATCTCAAAACAAGACGTACCTGCATGTACGTGTTAATGTGTGTCTGCGTTTGTGTGCATGTGTGCATGTGTGTGTCTGTGTGTCTGTGTATATGTGTGTTTCTCTGTGTGTGTACGTGTGTGTATGTGTGTATCTCTGTGTGTATGTGCGTAAGTATTTGTGTATCTGGGGAGGGGGTTTATCTCTGTGTGTGTGTGTGTGTGTGTGTGTGTGTGTGTGTATGTGTGTATATGTGGTGTGTCTGTGTGTGTACCTGTGTGTCTATCTGGGTGTATATGTGTGTATTTGTGTGTGTGTGTGTGTGTGTGTGTGTGTATGTGTGTATATGTGTGTTGTGCTGATGAGGCAGTTGCTCCTCAGCTCCGGTCCGGCCGGTTTGGCGGGATTTTGGCAGAACAGGAAAATCGAGGGCCGACTTGCCCGGGCCGCGGTGTTTGTGTTGCTCAGGGGGACGGGCGCTCCGACCGGTTCGTCTGGCGGGTGGAGACGATGAGGAGGGCGTGGGCCTCACCTCATTTCTCTCCTCTGAAGGCTCCCTCTCAGTCCACCGAGGAGCCGCACACCGGACGGTCTCTGCTGATACAGGTGAGTTATTGATCTCTGATCAATGAGGGGGCAGGACTTATCTGCAGGTGGGCAGCAGGTGAAGGTATGTGCCGCTGCAGCGTCCTGATCATTACATAGAGGTGTGAGTGTGTTTAAGCGAGGAGCTCAGGAAGACAGCGGGTAAAACAAGAAGGGGTGAAATTTCAAATCCATCAAATCAAAACTACGATGGAACCAGGAGCCATTGAACCAGGCCGAGCATGACCGGAAGACTGATGTGAGGACTGATGATGTGAGGACTGATGTGAGGACTGATGATGTGAGGACTGATGTGAGGACTGATGATGTGAGGACTGATGTGAGGACTGATGATGTGAGGACTGATGTGAGGACTGATGATGTGAGGACTGATGATGTGAGGACTGATGTGAGGACTGATGATGTGAGGACTGATGTGAGGACTGATGATGTGAGGACTGATGTGAGGACTGATGATGTGAGGACTGATGATGTGAGGGCTGATGTGAGGACTGATGATGTGAGGACTGATGTGAGGACTGATGATGTGAGGACTGATGTGAGGACTGATATGAGGACTGATGATGTGAGGACTGATGTGAGGACTGATGATGTGAGGACTGATGATGTGAGGATTGATGATGTGAGGACTGATATGAAGACTGATGTGAGGACTGATGATGTGAGGACTGATGATGTGAGGACTGATGATGTAAGGACTGATGTGAGGACTGATGTGAGGACTGATGATATGAGGACTGATGATGTGAGGACTGATGATGTGAGGACTGATGTGAGGACTGATGATGTGAGGATTGATGACGTGAGGACTGATGTGAGGACTGATGATGTGAGGACTGATGTGAGGACTGATGATGTGAGGTTTGATGACGTGAGGACTGATGTGAGGACTGATGATGTGAGGACTGATGTGAGGACTGATGATGTGAGGACTGATGTAAGGACTGATGTGAGGACTGATGATGTGAGGACTGATGTGAGGACTGATGATGTGAGGACTGATGATGTAAGGACTGATGTGAGGACTAATGTGAGGACTGATATGAGGACTGATGATGTGAGGACTGATGTGAGGACTGATGTGAGGACTGATGATGTGAGGACTGATGTGAGGACTGATGTGAGGACTGATGATGTGAGGACTGATGTGAGGACTGATGATGTGAGGACTGATGTGAGGACTGATGTGAGGACCGATGATGTGAGGACTGATGTGAGGACTGATGTGAGGACTGATATGAGGACTGATGATTTGAGGACTGATGTGAGGACTGATGACGTGCAGACTGATGTAAGGATTGATGATGTGAGGACTGATGTGAGGACTGATGATGTGAGGACTGATGTGAGGACTGATGATGTGAGGACTGATGATGTGAGGGCTGATGTGAGGACTGATGATGTGAGGACTGATAATGTGAGGACTGATGTGAGAACTGATGATGTGAGGACTGATGATGTTAGGACTGATGTGAGGACTGATGTGAGGACTGATGATGTGAGGACTGATGTGAGGACTGGTGATGTGAGGACTAATGATGTGAGGATTGATGTGAGGACTGATGATGTGAGGACTGATGATGTGAGGACTGATGATGTGAGGATTGATGATGTGAGGACTGATGTGAGGACTGATGTGAGGACTGATGATGTGAGGACTGATGATGTGAGGACTGATAATGTGAGGTCTGATAATGTGAGGACTAAGTGAGGACTGATGATGTGAGGACTGATGATGTTAGGACTGATGTGAGGACTGATGTGAGGACCGATGATGTGAGGACTGATGTGAGGACTGGTGATGTGAGGACTGATGATGTGAGGATTGATGATGTGAGGACGGACAATGTGAGGATTGATGTGAGGACTGATGTGAGGACTGATGATGTGAGGACTGATGTGAGGACTGATGATGTGAGGACTGATGTGAGGACTGTTGATGTGAGGACTGATGTGAGGACTGATGATGTGAGGACTGATGATGTGAGAGCTGATGTGAGGACTGATGATGTGAGGACTGATGTGAGGACTGATGATGTGAGGACTGATGATGTGAGGACTGATGTGAGGACTGATGTGAGGACTGATGATGTGAGGACTGATGTGAGGACTGATGATGTGAGGACTGATGATGTGAGGATTGATGATGTGAGGACTGATGATGTGAGGACTGAAGTGAGGACTGATGGGAGGACTGATGATGTGAGGACTGATGTGAGGACTGATGATGTGAGGACTGATGATGTGAGGACTGATGTGAGGACTGATGATATGAGGACTGATGATAATAATAATAATAATAAACTTTATTTATATAGCACTTTTCAAAACAAATGTTACAAAGTGCTTTACATAATAAAACCAGGCATTAAAAGAATTAAAAGAGGAAATAAAAGAGAGAAATGTGAGGAGCAGCACCGAAGACAATAAATAGTAATAGACAATAAATAAAAGAAGGAAATAGCATCTATAAGATACAAACAATAAAATAGTAAAACAATTAAGACAACAAAAGATAAAAGATTTAAGAAGCTGCCCATGACACTGTCGGAGTGAAAGCAGCATTTCAACAATTAAAACACGCTCAGCTAAAATCTCCAGTAAAAGCACATCTGTAAAAATGTGTCTTTAAAAGAGACTTAAAAGAGGACAAAGAGTCTGCCATTCTGATCTCCTCAGGCAGACTGTTCCATAGGACGGGAGCTCTGACAGAGAAGGCCCGGTCACCTCTGGTCCTCAGCCTTGACCTCGGGACAGCGAGCAGGGTCTTGGCCGAGGACCTCAAGGTCGACCCGGGCACATATGGCCTGAGGAGATCAGAAATGTAGTTGGGAGCAAGACCAGAGCGTGCTTTAAAAGTCAGCAATAAAATCTTGAAATCAATTCTAAAATGAATGGGGAGCCAGTGAAGAGAAGCTAAAACAGGAGTTATGTGCTCTCTTTTTGTTCCTGTGAGGAGCGTGCTGCTGCATTTTGGACTAGCTGCAACCTCTGCACACTGTGCTGGTTTAGGCATGTGTACAGGGAGTTGCAGTAGTCCAAACGAGAAGAAATAAAAGCATGAATGACAACCTCAAGAGTTGTTCTAGATAAAAATGTCCTTAATTTTGATATTTTTCTGAGGTGCATAAAACAAGACTGTACAACTTGGCTGACATGCTGGTTCAGACTGAGGTTCTCATCAAAGATGACACCTAGGTTTTTACAGCTGGTAGCAATATTATTAGACAGTGACCCTAGATGTGTCTTAATTCCTTGTGAACCAGGGCCAACAATCAGAACCTCCGTCTTATTTAGGTTTAATTGGAGGAAGTTCTGTGACATCCAACATGTTATGTCATTGATGCAGTTCCTCAGTGTGTTTAATTGGTTAAAATCATTTGGGTTAAAAGACAGATACAGTTGGGTATCGTCCGCATAGAGGTGAAAACTTAGATTATGGCTGCGGATAATATGTCCCAGGGGTAGCATGTAAAGAGAAAAAAGGAGTGGTCCAAGGACCGACCCCTGGGGAACCCCACATGTCAGCCTTGCATGTGAGGACTGAGAGCTGCCTATTGCTACACTAAAAGATCTGTCAGATAAATAAGAATAAAACCAATTTAAAACTGAACCAGACATACCAACCCAGTTTTTGTCGGTTTAGTAAAATAAAATGATCGACAGTATCAAAGGCAGCACTCAAATCTAAAAGAACTAAAACAGAGGATTTTCCAGCATCAGAAGCAATGAGCAGGTCGTTAAAAACTTTGAGGAGGGCTGTCTCTGTGCTATATCGTGCCCTAAAACCAGACTGAAATTCCTCAAAGAGTTCATTTTGCTCTAAAAAAGTGATTACTTGTTCAGCCACAATTTTCTCAAGGACTTTAGACAGAAATGGCAGTTTTGAAATAGGTCTAAAATTATTAAGGCAGTCTGGGTCCAGAGAAGGCTTTTTGAGAAGAGGCTGAACGATAGCTTTTTTAAATTGAGCCGGAACACAACCAGTTGTCAGTGATTTATTAATGATAGTAAGGATATAAGAGCTGATTGGCTCAAATACCTCTTTTAGAAGCCTAACTGGCAAGATATCAAGAGCGCAGGTGGAGGGCTTCATTTTTTTGATGACTCTGGTCAGTGTGTCCATAGAAATCATGTTAAAAGACTCAAATACAGCAGTAGTTTTAAAACAAATGACCGCATCTTGGGGAGGGGGGGTAATATGCGTTCTGATGCTGGAAACCTTGTTGATAAAAAAGTTTAAAAATTTCTCACATTTCTCAGGGGATGTGTCCTTTAAAACATTTGAAGGAGCCTCTGTGACACGGTTTATGACACTGAACAGAGTCCTTGAGTTGTGCCTGTTATCATCAATCAGATCGGAAAAATACTTTGCTCGAGCGTTTTTTACCTCTGAGTTAAAAGTGTGCATTAAATTTTTTAAAATTTCAAGGTGTACTGAGAGTTTAGAGGCTTTCCACCTTCTCTCTGCTCTACGACAGTCCCTCTTAAGGCCACGAAGAGAGTCTGTCAGCCAAGGCCGGACAGCCATTGCCTGCTTTCTTTGTTTAAATGGTGCTATCTGGTCAAGAATTTTAATGCAGGTATTATTAAAATTATTCAAGAGAGTGCCCACATCGTCATCTGACTCAACGTGTAGTGGTGAAGATGTGAATGCATCTGTAAATTTGGACGCAGAGGTGGAATTAAAAATACGGGTGAGTACAAAGTGTTCATTATTTCCGAGCTGATTGATTTGCATCATTGACCTGAACAGTATGCACTTGTGGTCTGAGACACTAAAATCATTACAAGAAACATTATCAATTAAAAGCCCATGTGAGAGCACAAGATCAAGTGAGTGCCCTTTGTTGTGGGTAGGCCCTGTCTGAATCCTCTTTAAGTCAAAAGCATCAACAATGTTCAGAAACTCGGAAGCAAATGGATTTTCAGGGCAGCAGACATGTATGTTAAAATCTCCTACAACCAGGACACGATCATAGGTAGTTAAAACAAGAGACAGAAGCTCAGAGAACTGCTCAAGAAAGCCAGATGTGGATTTGGGGGGTCTATAGATTACAATACACAACAATTTAGGATCCCCTCTAATATGAAAACAAAGTGACTCAAAAGATGGGAAAACACCCAAGTTCAGCAGTGAGCAAGTGTATTGATTATTATAAATCACTGCAAGTCCTCCTCCTCTACCAGATAACCTAGGCTGGTTTAAAAAAGAGAAATTTAGAGGTGAGGATTCAATGAGGGGGGTTGAGTCACCAGCATTTAGCCAGGTTTCAGTTATTATGAAAAAATTAATTTTATTGGATTCAATAAAATCCTGACAGATAAAAGATTTGTTAGACAGAGCTCTCACGTTGAGCAAACCAAAGTTCACTGAGGGCTCCATAACAGGGGTTGAATTTAAAGCAATTAAGTTTTGCCGGTTTCTACTGGCACTCTTTTTGTTAAAACCATTTAAAATGTTAGGCGAAGGCCTAGTATTACATAAAACAGGTATGAAAAAGCTTTGTGAATTTAAAAACATCCCCAACTCATTATTTGGTTTGGTTGGACCGAGTGACTTTACAGTGGATTTATGTAGATTAGGACTTGGAAGAGGTGCAAATAAATCAATTGGGCAAGCATTCGGAGGGGCCGGCACCTGCAGGCGTCAGACTGAGACAGGCTCATCAGAGCAGGTGTTCACGCAGCGTGGACTCAGCTGGTTGTTTAATGCACAACAATGTGACTTACTGACCGAGTAAAACAAGTTAGCAGCCAGCATTTGTGAGCCAGTCCGATTCAGGTGAAGTCCGTCGCGTTTAAAAGAAGATGAGCGCCTCCAAAACAAGTTAAAATTGTCAATAAAACCGAAACCCAGACGGCAGCATTGAGACTGCAGCCAGGTGTGGAGCTGCAGAAGTCTGCTAAAACGACTGCAGCCACGACCAATCGTCGGGAGAGGACCAGAGATAAAAACATCCTTTTCAGAGCTCTTTAAGAAGTCTAAGAGATGCATAAAATCATCTTTTAAAACCTCGGACTGTTGGCGTGAAATGTCATTAGTGCCAACATGAACCACTAACTTCCGTACGGATGTATGCTGGGAAATCAGACTGGGGAGTTTGGCCAGAATGTCATTTACCTTGGCTCCTGGGAAGCAGTGGGTGACAGCCCTGCCGGACTTGACGTCCCTGATGATGGAGTCCCCAGGACTGATGGAGGCAGTGGTGCAGGTCCTGAGGGCGAGCGCCCGCGCCGTAACTGCACTGCCGCAGGGCTCCCTCCATGCGTAGACAGCCCTACACCAGGCTGAACGCTGGCATGCAACGCATTGGCAGAGTGTCTGGCCACTGCTTCCTTGAGTAGCCGCCGCCGCGCGGATGAAGTATCCTTACCGGACTGCAAGGCAGAGGCAGGGGTGGAGCGCTTGGTTTCGGAGCGCACAGTTCCGGTCAACGGTGGAAAATCCCTCGTATCCAGGATGTCAAAGTTAATGTCATCATGAAGGGACGAAGGTGCACAAGGTGGACAGCCAACTGCAGGGGACAGTTGGCCCTCAGGATGATGAACCGAAAGTGGACCCGAAGCCTGACTCCGCTGTGGTGTGGGCGTAAAGACTGGTGTGGAGCGACGCAGCCTCGCGCGCATGGAGTGCTCAGGTGCCGGTGGAGTGCGCTGGGACCCATGTAGCAGTCTGCGGTGGTGTTGGGGTTTCCGTGCCGCAGGAGGAAAGTCCCCCCGATCGAGAACGTCATATTTATTCTCCAGATGAAATTCACGCGGAGACGACTTCGTGGGGCAACGCTTTCCCCTGCTGTATCCACCGACAGTGGTCCATGGTGCGTGATGAGATGGAGTGGAACTGACCAGAGCTTTCGGCCTGGCACCTTGCCGCGACCAGGACTCCTCAAGGGCCGCCGCCGGAGGTGCAGGAATATCAGCAGGGCAGCTAGCAGTGACAGCTGGCTCAGATGGAGAGGCCGTTCCGGAGTCAGGGCAGGGAGCAGAGACGTCAGATTCTCGGGTGCAGGATGTCCCAGATCCCACTGGACCAAAGATGATAGTGTCCATCAGCTTCTCCGCCTCTTGGATTTGGTATAATGTAGATATTCTTCTTTCTAATTCTGCGACCTTGTCTGCCAGGCGGGCGCAGCTGACACAGTCTGCTGAAGAGGAGAGTGGAGCCATATTTTGTGAATGTTACAGAGGGCCTCCCGGCTAGCGCTGGTGGTGCCTCGGTTACCCTCCCTGCTAATGCTGGTGGTACCTGCGGTTAGCCTCCTGGCTAGCGCTGGTGGTGTCCCGGTTAGCCTCCCGGCTAGCGCTGGTGGTACCTGCGGTCCCGAAGCTGCTGGGCTGGTCGCCGTAGGCGCGACTCCGCTGGGGGCCGCAGTAGCTGGTGGTGTCCCGGTTAGCCTCCCGGCTAGCGCTGGTGGTACCTGCGGTCCCGAAGCTGCTGGGCTGGTCGCCGTAGGCGCGACTCCGCTGGGGGCCGCAGTAGCTGGTGTGTCCCGGTTAGCCTCCCGGCTAGCGCTGGTGGTACCTGCGGTCCCGAAGCTGCTGGGCTGGTCGCCGTAGGCGCGACTCCGCTGGGGGCCGCAGTAGCTGGTGTGTCCCGGTTAGCCTCCCGGCTAGCGCTGGTGGTACCTGCGGTCCCGAAGCTGCTGGGCTGGTCGCCGTAGGCGTGATGTGAGGACTGATGATGTGAGGACTGATGTGAGGACTGATGATGTGAGGATTGATGACGTGAGGATTGATGTGAGGACTGATGATGTGAGGACTGATGATGTGACGACTGATGTGAGGACTGATGATGTGAGGTTTGATGATGTGAGGACTGATGTGAGGACTGATGATGTGAGGACTGATGTGAGGACTGATGATGTGAGGACTGATGTAAGGACTGATGTGAGGACTGATGATGTGAGGACTGATATGAGGACTGATGATGTGAGGACTGATGATGTAAGGACTGATGTGAGGACTAATGTGAGGACTGATATGAGGACTGATGATGTGAGGACTGATGTGAGGACTGATGTGAGGACTGATGTGAGGACTGATGTGAGGACTGATGATGTGAGGACTGATGTGAGGACTGATGATGTGAGGACTGATGTGAGGACTGATGATGTGAGGACCGATGATGTGAGGACTGATGTGAGGACTGATGTGAGGACTGATATGAGGACTGATGATTTGAGGACTGATGTGAGGACTGATGACGTGCAGACTGATGTAAGGATTGATGATGTGAGGACTGATGTGAGGACTGATGTGAGGACTGATGATGTGAGGACTGATGTGAGGGCTGATGATGTGAGGACTGATGATGTGAGGACTGATGTGAGGACTGATGTGAGGACTGATGATGTGAGGACTGATGTGAGGACTGATGATGTGAGGACTGATGATGTGAGGATTGATGATGTGAGGACTGATGATGTGAGGACTGATGTCAGGACTGATGTGAGGACTGATGATGTGAGGACTGATGTGAGGACTGATGATGTGAGGACTGATGATGTAAGGACTGATGTGAGGACTGATGTGAGGACCCGATGATGTGAGGACTGATGTGAGGACTGATGTGAGGACTGATATGAGGACTGATGATTTGAGGACTGATGTGAGGACTGATGATGTGCAGACTGATGTAAGGATTGATGATGTGAGGACTGATGTGAGGACTGATGTGAGGACTGATGATGTGAGGACTGATGATGTGAGGGCTGATGTGAGGACTGATGATGTGAGGACTGATGTGAGGACTGATGATGTGAGGACTGATGTGAGGACTGATGATGTGAGGACTGATGTGAGGACTGATGTGAGGACTGATGATGTGAGGACTGATGATGTGAGGACTGATGATGTGAGGATTGATGATGTGAGGACTGATGATGTGAGGACTGATGATGTGAGGACTGATGTGAGGACTGATGTGAGGACTGATGATGTGAGGATTGATGACGTGAGGACTGATGTGAGGACTGATGATGTGAGGACTGATGTGAGGACTGATGATGTGAGGACTGATGTAAGGACTGATGTGAGGACTGATGATGTGAGGACTGATGATGTGAGGACTGATGTGAGGACTGATGTGAGGACTGATGATGTGAGGACTGATGATGTAAGGACTGATGTGAGGACTAATGTGAGGACTGATATGAGGACTGATGATGTGAGGACTGATGTGAGGACTGATGTGAGGACTGATGATGTGAGGACTGATGTGAGGACTAATGATGTGAGGACTGATGTGAGGACCGATGATGTGAGGACTGATGTGAGGACTGATGATGTGAGGACTGATGATGTGAGGACTGATGTGAGGACTGATATGAGGACTGATGATGTGAGGACTGATGTGAGGACTGATGATGTGCAGATTGATGTAAGGACTGATGATGTGAGGACTGATGTGAGGACTGATGATGTGAGGACTGATGTGAGGACTGATGATTTGAGGACTGATGTGAGGACTGATGATGTGAGGACTGATGATGTGAGGACTGATGTGAGGACTGATGATGCTATGACTGATGTGAGGACTGATGTGAGGACTGATGATCAATCAATCAATCAATCAATCTTTATTTGTATAGCGCCAATTCATAACAAGTGTTATCTCAAGACACTTTACAATAGAGCATAAAGCTCTTCATTTTATGGATACACATATATGCATAGATACATATACATATAAAATACACATATACATATATATATACAAATATATACATCCAACACCCAACATGAATCCAAATAGCCAATCATGGATCCCTCCATCATGGCGGCAAGAAAAAACCTTCTGTTAAGCAGCAGGAAATCTTGAATGTGGATCCCAGTCTCATGATGAACAGCAAATCCACACGATGCTGTGTCGGGTGTGAGGACTGATGATGTGAGTACTGATGTGAGGACTGATGATGTGAGGACTGATGATGTAAGGACTGATGTGAGGACTGATGTGAGGACTGATATGAGGACTGATGATGTGAGGACTGATGTGAGAACTGATGTGAGGACTGATGACGTGAGGACTGATGATGTGAGGACTGATGATGTGAGGACTGATGTGAGGACTGATGTGAGGACTGATGATGTGAGGGCTGATGTGAGGACTGATGATGTGAGGATTGATGATGTGAGGACTGATGATGTGAGGACTGATGTGAGGACTGATGTGAGGACTGATGATGTGAGGACTGATGTGAGGACTGATGATGTGAGGACTGATGATGTAAGGACTGATGTGAGGACTGATGTGAGGACTGATGATATGAGGACTGATGATGTGAGGACTGATGATGTGAGGACTGATGTGAGGACTGATGATGTGAGGATTGATGACGTGAGGACTGATGTGAGGACTGATGTGAGGACTGATGATGTGAGGTTTGATGACGTGAGGACTGATGTGAGGACTGATGATGTGAGGACTGATGTAAGGACTGATGTGAGGACTGATGATGTGAGGACTGATGATGTGAGGACTGATGTGAGGACTGATGATGTGAGGACTGATGATGTGAGGACTGATGTGAGGACTGATGATGCTATGACTGATGTGAGGACTGATGTGAGGACTGATGATCAATCAATCAATCAATCAATCTTTATTTGTATAGCGCCAATTCATAACAAGTGTTATCTCAAGACACTTTACAATAGAGCATAAAGCTCTTCATTTTATGGATACACATATATGCATAGATACATATACATATAAAATACACATATAAATATATATATACAAATATATACATCCAACACCCAACATGAATCCAAATAGCCAATCATGGATCCCTCCATCATGGCGGCAAGAAAAAACCTTCTGTTAAGCAGCAGGAAATCTTGAATGTGGATCCCAGTCTCATGATGAACAGCAAATCCACAAGATGCTGTGTCAGGTGTGAGGACTGATGATGTGAGTACTGATGTGAGGACTGATGATGTGAGGACTGATGATGTAAGGACTGATGTGAGGACTGATGTGAGGACTGATATGAGGACTGATGATGTGAGGACTGATGTGAGAACTGATGTGAGGACTGATGACGTGAGGACTGATGATGTGAGGACTGATGATGTGAGGACTGATATGAGGACTGATGTTGTGAGGACTGATGTGAGGACTGATGATGTGAGGACTGATGATGTGAGGACTGATGTGAGGACTGATGTGAGGACTGATGATGTGAGGGCTGATGTGAGGACTGATTTGAGGACTGATATGAGGACTGATGATGTGAGGACTGATGTGAGGACTGATGTGAGGACTGATGATGTGAGGACTGATGATGTGCAGACTGATGTAAGGACTGATGATGTGAGGAATGATGTGAGGACTGATGTAAGGACTGATGATGTGAGGACTGATGATGTGAGGACTGATGTGAGGACTGATGATGTGAGGACTGATGTGAGGACTGATGATGTGAGGACTGATGTGAGTTCTGATGTGAGGACTGATGACGTGAGGACTGATGATGTGAGGACTGATGATGTGAGGACTGATATGAGGACTGATGTTGTGAGGACTGATGTGAGGACTGATGATGTGAGGACTGATGTGAGGACTGATGATGATGTCGTCTGATTTATTAGAGGGTAGCCTCTTGAGATGCTACATCTCATTTTCAGGAATATAATAATGATGATGAACAGCAAATCCACACGATGCTGTGTCGGGTGTGAGGACTGATGATGTGAGTACTGATGTGAGGACTGATGATGTGAGGACTGATGATGTAAGGACTGATGATGTGAGGACTGATGTGAGGACTGATGTGAGGACTGATGATGTGAGGACTGATGATGTGCAGACTGATGTAAGGACTGATGATGTGAGGAATGATGTGAGGACTGATGTAAGGACTGATGATGTGAGGACTGATGATGTGAGGACTGATGTGAGGACTGATGATGTGAGGACTGATGTGAGGACTGATGATGTGAGGACTGATGTGAGTTCTGATGTGAGGACTGATGACGTGAGGACTGATGATGTGAGGACTGATGATGTGAGGACTGATATGAGGACTGATGTTGTGAGGACTGATGTGAGGACTGATGATGTGAGGACTGATGTGAGGACTGATGATGATGTCGTCTGATTTATTAGAGGGTAGCCTCTTGAGATGCTACATCTCATTTTCAGGAATATAATAATGATGATGAACAGCAAATCCACACGATGCTGTGTCGGGTGTGAGGACTGATGATGTGAGTACTGATGTGAGGACTGATGATGTGAGGACTGATGATGTAAGGACTGATGTGAGGACTGATGTGAGGACTGATATGAGGACTGATGATGTGAGGACTGATGTGAGAACTGATGTGAGGACTGATGACGTGAGGACTGATGATGTGAGGACTGATGATGTGAGGACTGATGATGTGAGGACTGATGATGTGAGGATTGATGATGTGAGGACTGATGATGTGAGGACTGATGTGAGTTCTGATGTGAGGACTGATGATGTGAGGACTGATGTGAGGACTGATGATATGAGGACTGATGATGTAAGGACTGATGTGAGGACTGATGTGAGGACTGATGATATGAGGACTGATGATGTGAGGACTGATGATGTGAGGACTGATGTGAGGACTGATGATGTGAGGATTGATGACGTGAGGACTGATGTGAGGACTGATGATGTGAGGACTGATGATGTGAGGACTGATGTGAGGACTGATGATGTGAGGTTTGATGACGTGAGGACTGATGTGAGGACTGATGATGTGAGGACTGATGTAAGGACTGATGTGAGGACTGATGATGTGAGGACTGATGATGTGAGGACTGATGTGAGGACTGATGATGTGAGGACTGATGTGAGGACTGATGATGCTATGACTGATGTGAGGACTGATGTGAGGACTGATGATCAATCAATCAATCAATCTTTATTTGTATAGCGCCAATTCATAACAAGTGTTATCTCAAGACACTTTACAATAGAGCATAAAGCTCTTCATTTTATGGATACACATATATGCATAGATACATATACATATAAAATACACATATACATATATATATACAAATATATACATCCAACACCCAACATGAATTCAAATAGCCAATCATGGATCCCTCCATCATGGCGGCAAGAAAAAACCTTCTGTTAAGCAGCAGGAAATCTTGAATGTGGATCCCAGTCTCATGATGAACAGCAAATCCACAAGATGCTGTGTCAGGTGTGAGGACTGATGATGTGAGTACTGATGTGAGGACTGATGATGTGAGGACTGATATGAGGACTGATGTGAGGACTGATGTGAGGACTGATGATGTGAGGACTGATGTAAGGACTGATGATGTGAGGACTGATGTGAGGACTGATGATGTGCAGACTGATGTAAGGACTGATGATGTGAGGACTGATGTAAGGACTGATGATGTGCAGACTGATGTAAGGACTGATGATGTGAGGACTGATGTGAGGACTGATGTGATTGATCCGGATCACCATCTGAATCCAGGATTCTTTTTCATTGTCTTTGAAATTGCAGAATTTTCTGTTTGTTCAATATTTTTATTGTTGCTACATAAATTTTGCACAGGACATGTTTGACTGGATCCACCACAAAGCAATGACTGATGCTCATATTGGAAATAATCTGGACCCATTGATCCAGAACTCTGAACTTCAATTTGTGTGACCTTTTGGGGCACAGTTTCACAGCCTGAAACAGTGAAGGTCATGACCTCTGATTCCAGCATTAGACCGTTAAAGCCAAACCACCATCCTTTACAGACTCAACAGGCCACACGTTCAAAAAGCAAATCAGCTGAATTAAAGAGAGAAACTCCAGAAACTGTTGGCCCAGCAGGGCTGTTGTGCTCCCCTCGTCAGCTGTTGAGGTTAAAATCAGGTCACAGTTTGATTTGGCAATCAATGTAAAACAAGGAGCGTGCACGTGTGCGTGTGCATGTGTGCAGGCAGGTCTTTTCTTGCTCTGAAGTCTTCATGAGAACTCAGCGATCTGACGGATCCTGACATGTTTAAACCCACAAAGACTCATGAGCTCCCAGAGAGAAGCACGGCTGTGTGATCCAACTGTCTCAGAGTTTGTTAAAATAAAAACTGAATCAAACTGTAATACAAAAATAATACAGGGCATAAACTGTGTTGAATTATGGTTAAATAATTACTGGTTAAAAACTGTATTAGATTATAACAAAACACTGTAGAGGTTAATTAACTGTATTAAATTATATTAAATAAAAACAGTGCAGGTTTATAAACTGAAATAAATTACAGTCCTCAGTTTTGCTGTTGGCTCTCTTACACCTTCTTATAATCTAGAACAATGCAGTCGCCCTGTAGCAGCTGTAGAGCTATGACAGATAGATCAGACTGAGACATAGACACAGTGTTATAGAGAGGACACAAGTGCACAGACCGGTCTGACTGGTTTAAACTTTCCTGAAATATAAAAACAAGACTCACCTGAGGCGATAACGCACCAACCACAGCACAGCACTCACTTCACTCTGCACACCTGAGTCTGGGCCACCAGGGGCCTCTCATCAGAGGGGCCTCACACTTAGAGGGGCCTGATTATCAATCAATCAATCAATCAATCAATCAATCTTTATTTGTATAGCGCCAATTCTTAACAAGTGTTATCTCAAGACACTTTACAATAGAGCATAAAGCTCTTCATTTTATGGATACACATATATGCATAGATACATATATACATATAAGATACACATACACATAAATATACAAACATATCCATCCAACACCCAACATGAATCCGTGTAGCCAATCATGGATCCCTCCATCATGGCAGCAAGAAAAAACCTTCTGTTAAGCAGCAGGAAATCTTGAATGTGGATCCCAGTCTCATGATGAACAGCAAATCCACACCATGCTGTGTTGGTGTGAGGGTGAAGGAAGGGAGGTAAAAGGAGACAAGTGGACTAAAGTAAGAACATAAGTTAGAGACAGATCCATGAACCATAGACCTGTCGTCTGATTTATTAGAGGGTAGCCTCTTGAGATGCTACATCTCATTTTCAGGAGGGTCCTCATGTCTGAATGGTTGTGGTGATCATTTTCTAGAAGTATAATCTTAGATATTCTTACTGAAAATAAGAATTTATGGTAGTGACGAACTCATGGGTGCCCAGACCACAAGTGCATCCCAACCATATTTGTCTCCATTAAGTATAAATGTGTTAAAGGCCTCTTGAGATGTGACATCCCATTTTCAAGAGGGACTTCATGACTATGTGGTGATAAAAAATAGATACTGTAGGTGTAACTATCATGGATATGGAGATCATGCTAATATCTACATGAACAGCTATAATGATGATGGGAATGGAGTGTTCCTAATAAAATGGCCAACTATGTGTCGTGTTTATAATTGTAGTTTTGAGGCTCCATGACTCCACAGCAGCAGGCAGTCTCCACCAGGGATCCCAGACCACCTACAAGACCAGAGCCAGAGACGAGTACAGGAGCAAACAAAAGGGGCAAAAGCAGATGCTGAGAGAGAGAGAGAGAGAGAGAGAGAGAGAGAGAGAGAGAGAGATCACCAGTTATCTGTCATGACACAAACAAAACGAATTGCACAGAACCAGATTTTTATAGGGCAGGAATTGGAGGTCAGTTTTGAGACCTGATAACTAGAATGTCTTGTAAAAATTCAGAAAGGACCCAAACTGGAACAAGGTCCTGAGCCAAGAATTTGACCATTGATATTCAAACTGCTTGCCCTGAAGCTGACAATTAACTCAGTTCCCAGATAGGTTATTAGACCAGCCTTAGCACTGAAAGCAGCACGTGCAGCATTTACCAGCTTGAGTTTAGCTGAAAGCCTATGAAAGAACACACGGTGTTGAATGAATGCATGCATTGAGAAATTGTACAGAATGCTTAAAGTAATCAACTTTTGGCAAATGCAGGTGTTAGCATAGCATAATGATGGTAATGATAAACAGTTTGCCAAAGCATAGTAGCGATTAGATGAGTGCAGGATAATGCTTCAATAATTTGGTAATCATAATCTCTGATAGAGTAGCGCTCTGCCCAACTGACCCTTAATCATGTGGCTTACCATGACTGTGTCCGATGACCTGTCGAGAAGTCCACATGACTAACTCGCTGTGGCCATGAAGGTCCAAGCTGACTGCCCTAATGAATGACCTGGTCATTTACTGCCCGTTAGTCTTAAACTTGCTCTGAATGGGCATCTGTGGTGCAGCTGAACAGTGTGCCCAGCCTGCCAGCGGCCCCACAGGAGTAGAACTTAGGAAGCAGGAGGATGAATTAGATGCTCCCGTAATAGGAGACTTCCCCCAAATAAGGTATACAAATACCTTGTTTGCTGGAGCTAAATAATCAGGGGAGAAGCAAAGACAGCAATTAGGTAGACATCATGCAAACTGTATGATGATAGGTAATACCAATATGCTGAATTACAGCTGAAAGACTGCAGAGAGGGAGAACATTTTAAACTTGACAGCTAGGACAGATTGCTGAGAGGGAATAAGAGGCCGACTGTGATTGAGAGAAGAAAATAAGAGGCGAGGCGAAAGGATAGCGGAAGACACACTGACAAAGGGGCATGCGCAGGGAGAGAGTTTCTTGACTGAACTTTCGCTTAGCTTCATTTAAATCAAGAAAGACTACTAAAAGAGAAAGGCAAACGTGCAAATTTAACAAATTTAATGAAACAGATAATCTTTGCGCTAATGAAGTCTTTGCGCTTAGACCCCAAAGGAAGTGGATCGTCTTAGGAAGCGGGATATGAATTTGATGCTGAAGTATAAAGACTTCCCCCCAAAATAAAAGGTATACCATACCAGTTGATCAGCACTAAAATGGAGGAGAGCAGAGACAGGACTTATGAAGACATAATACAGTGCATAGTCAATAAAACAGATAAGATGAGCTATGAATATATCCTTTGCGAAGAGAAGAATGCAATATTAAAGGCAAAGTATGAAGTCATTTTTAAAAAGAAGATGAGCTGTGAATAAAAAGCATACACAGAGAAAACATATTACTGAGAGTTATAATAAGCGGTAGAGCTGCAGAAGTGAAATACTAGGTAGCAAGGAAGCTGCAAACTTGATATGAATATAGAGGATAAAGCAAATATGCAGGGCAAAGAAGGTGCAGAAAAAGAAATCAGCCAGGGATGCTGCAAGGTAGGTATCTGAGACATGGGGTACAACGTGATGCAGGGGTTAGAATTGCAGAGAACAGCAGTACGCAGGGTACAGACAAGCTAGGAATAGGAAAATCAGCCTGTGTTGCTGCAGGGTAGTAGGCTGATGGAGCAGGGATTAGAGGGATATCAGCCAAGCTGATGATGCAAGGATGCAGACATGATGCTGGGACAAACAGAAACAAATGCACAGGGTAAGACAGATTCAGAGAATGGGAATCAGCCTGAGATGCTGCGAGGATGATAGACTGGTGAACAGGGGTATAGCATGCTGCAGGGGGTATAGCAATAGCAAGAAAAGAAATATGCAGGGAATGGAAAATCAGCCAAGTGAGCTGCAAAGAATCTGAAGATGCCAGTTCAGTGGAAGGCACATGGTTAGATATGCAGGGGAAGACAAACAGGGGATGCCAAAGAAAACAGGGAAACATTCAAATGAAAATGGATAAGATAACGAACAAGGGATGTTCGTTATGTAACGAACATGAGATGCATAGAAGTAGAGAGGAACAGCTGAAAAGAGTGAAAGCATAACCACATAAGCGTAAGCTGGAAAGCTAACAAACCACCACCAGAGAGATGCATTACTTACATGCTGAGCTAGGGAGAATAGAGATAAGCAGGTGATGAAACAGGTAAATTGCTAGAGACTTTAGAAAATACCTTGCATGCTAATGCAAGGGAAAACCAAAGAAAATAAAAGCTTGCATGCTGAAGTTACAATTATATACAAGTTAATGCTAACCTTTATCCAAAGATGTCCTCTTATGCTAACAATTATTCAAACATTATTATGTTAGGGCAAATCAGTTCAAACATGTTCAACAGGAAGATAAGAGGAGATAGCAGGTGAAGAAACAGGTAAATTGCTTGAAACTTTAGAAAATACCTGGCATGCTGATGCAAGGGAAAACCAAAGAAAATAAAAGCTTGTATGCTGAAGTTATAATTATATACAAGTTAATGCCAAAGATGTCCTCTTATGCTAACAATTATTCAAACATATGTTAGGGCAAATCAGTTCAAACATGTTCAACAGGTCAAATGTGTCATAAATCGTAATGGTGCAATCTCAGTTAGACAGGACTGTGGTTTCAGTTAAGGACTGGGGGGCCAGTTTCCCAAATTTTTTACATCCTGTAGTTGGTCTAGTGGTTTTGTGGAACTACGAGAACTTTCGTTGAATTTCTGCCTGAAGTCTGACCTTTATCTAGCCATTATGTTTATCTTTCTTGACAGACAGCATATGAAACCAGACATGATCTTACACGTGATAAATTGGTACTGTCCAAATCCTGATGCATATAAGATCTTGTGTATGCTATTGTTCCATGCTCTTTGTCTGTACATCCCTGGTGAGGTACAGAACTGAGCCCTCAGCAGCTGAGTATTTATTATTTTTTGTATAAGCTCACATATTGTCAATAAATGTTTGGCTAACCAATCTAATCTGGACTTGTGCCTTCTTCCAACTGAACATGAACTTTCAACACTGAAGCAAGAGAAAAATCAAATAAAAATGCTTGCATGCTGATGCAAAGAATGAATAAATAATAGCTTGCGTGCTAATGCAGGGGAAGAAATAAAGATGAAGCAGATAAATTGCGTGAATATTAACGCATGGGATGCTTAATGATGAAACAGGTAAAATAACTTAGAATTAAAGAAGCAAAATAATAGCTTGCATGCTGCTGCAATTGGGGAATAAAGATGAAGCAGAAAATTGCATGAATATTAAATAATGAGATGTTTAATGATGAAACAGGTAAAAACTTAAATTCAAGAAGAGCAAAATAGCTTGCTGCTGCAATTGAAGAATAAAGATGAAGCAGGTAAATTGCATTAGTATTTAAAGCATGAGAATGCTAATTGATGAAACTAACTCAAGAAGAGCAAAATAGCTTGCTGCTGCAATTGAAGAATAAAGATGAAGCATGTAAAACTGATTGAAACTTGAAGAACAACTAAATAGTTTGATGATCTGCATAAGGACACATGAAAATAAAGGGGAAATGCTATTAATAAAACAGGGGGGAATTAGGACACATTATGAGCAAATGCATGCATATGAGTGACTTCCTTTAATTGATCCCACTAGAAAAGACTCCATTTAATAAGAAGTCTCATTCGGCCAGTGAATGCTGAGTGCACAGTGTTTCATTTTAGTAAAACATGCCTCTGGCCCAACTAAATTGGGACATGCTGCCCAGCCCTATGACAGGCTGATTGATAGAAACACATGAGAAGTTTGAGCAGCTCGGAGACGTTTCTCGAGCTTTGAGTGGATACTGACTTTAGATGGTGTGGAGGCAGCAGGTCGGCCTGAGTGAGGCGGCAGGAGTGCTCTCTGAGCGGAACAACACCTGTGAGAGTGCTGAAAACCCCGCGGTGATCCTCGAATGAGTCCTCACGGTGAACCTGCAGCCCAAAGAAGCTCGAGCAGGGTGGAGACAAACAGAACCCATAGATCACAGAGATTAATCAAACGGCATATGAACGATCCAGCGGCTGCTGGAATAAATAATGAGCTGTATGAGGCTTTCCTCGACATTGCAAGACTATGCGACTGTTAGTCTGTGAAAATCAAGAGGACTCGTTTTTACCTGAGCGAGCAGTTATCAAGCAGGGATTGATTACACCTGGGCCGAGGTGAGGCAGCTGGAGGTTTCCGTGTTAAGCGTGTATGACCAATGTGAGGTGGAGGACAGCAGCTGCCATGCGCTCACATTTGGAGCTCTGATCAGGAGCAGAAATGCACTTTACCCAACTCAGAACGCTCTTTGATGATTAACCAGACACTTTAGTGACATCGGATGGAACTGATGATGGTGAGCCGAGATGTTGGAGAGTTTGAAGCAGAAATGAAAGAACTGCAGGAAGTTATCTTTGAGAATTAATCAGGCACGCTTAATGACGTGAAGCGTGTTCAAGTCTGCAGTAAGATTGCCGAGATCACCGGTATGACACCAACGTACTGAATGTGGAGAAGCAAAGACATGGTTTAAAAGAAGGCTGCACCATGATGATTGGCCAGAACATTGTGTGTGGCAGGATCTGTGTGGCTCAGTGCTTGAGTGAGAGCACGCCCCTCATCAGCTGAGATTTGAATCACCTGAGCAGGTAGGCAGAGTGAGGCTTGAAAGGAGAGACTGAGGTGGGCTTTACACGAGGACGAATTTGTACGACTCCGGTAAAATAAACTATCGATCTGGTGATATTGACACACGGAGACGCGTATTTGTCCATGACCTGCATCTTTTTTGAAAACGGGTTTGCAAGTGGATATCTGCGTATTCGTCTTCATGCCGTAGTTGGTATAAACAGATCAGTCCGGAGAAGACGGTGACCTCATAGCACCCCTCCTCCTCCGGGGGATCCCCGCCCAACCCACGTTGTCACACACAACAACAACAATGGCGCCGGCCGAGCTGATTCTGATCTTGTTCTAGCAGCTATAAGTATTGCTACAACTTTCATACCAACATTTTCTCACAGAGCACGAACAACACCAGCTACGGCAACAACAGCAACAAGTGCTTCAAGCAGAGACGCAGCATGTTACGCATGCATGAGCACTTATTGACGTGGAATCCACCTCGGAGCAGAACTGTGATGTTACGAGTGTAGTAACCCAAGAACTACATTACCCAGCATGCAATATGGGTTGGGAGCATGCGCGGAAACCCACAGGTACGTCCCGGCGTGGATTTTGCGTTCTCAAGTAAATACACAAGCCTATCTACAATACGATATGTAAACAGCGATCCGTGTTTTGATGCCGACATCAAGACAATACGGTGCCGTCCTCGTGTGAGGAGGGCCTGAATGAGCATACAGGTCTTCCTGACTGAACTTTCACTAAGCTTCATTAGTCCAGTCTAGAGGTGACAAAAGCATGGACTAGCTTTTCAGCATCGCTCTGGGACAGGATAGGCCTGATTTTAGCGATGCTACGAAGATGAAAAAGGGCTGTTTTTAAAATTTACTTTATGTGAGAGTTAAAGGATAAATCCTGATCAAATAGTACTCCTAGATTTCTAACAGTTGTGCTTGGTGCCAGACTAATGCCATCTATGGCAGTTAAATCACTAGAAAAGGATTCTCTAAGGTGTCGAGGGCCCAGCACAATAATCTCTGTCTTGTTTGAGTTAAGAAGAAGAAAATTTCTGGCCATCCAGGATCTGATGTCCTTTAAACAGGCATCTAGTTTGTCTAACTGGTTTGTCTCACCTGGCTTCAGTGATACATAAAGCTGTGTATCATTAGTGTAACAGTGAAAATTAACAGAGTATTTCCTCATGATATCACCAAGGGGAAGCATATATATAGAGAAGAGAATTGGACCTAGCACTGAACCTTGAGGAACCCCGTAACTTACTTTAGTGTACACAGAGGACTTGTTGTTCACGTGTACAAACTGATATCTATTAGATAAGTAGGACTTAAACCAATTTAAAAGCAGTCCCTGTAATCCCAAGTAACATCTCCAATCTCTGTATAAGAACATCATGATCAATGGTGTCGAAAGCAGCACTAAGATCGAACAAAACAAGAACAGAGAGAAGTCCTTCATCTGAAGCTGAGAGTAGATCATTGGTTACTTTAACTAGAGCAGTCTCTGTGCTGTGATGAGCTCTAAATCCTGACTGAAAGTCCTCAAGCAGGCTATTGTCTTGAAGGAAGTCACCTAGCTGATCAGCTACTACTTTCTCCAGGATCTTTGAGGTAAATGGAAGGTTAGAAATAGGCCTGTAGTTAGCTAATGTTCCTGAATCGAGGTTAGGTTTTTTAAGGAGGGGTTTGATTACTGCTGTTTTAAAAGACTGTGGTACGTAGCCTGTTGATAGAGATATATTTACTGTCTCCAGCAACAACGGACAAACTAGAGGAAAAACCTCCTTGAACAGTTTAGTTGGGATCGGGTCTAAAAGGCAGGTTGATGATTTAGAGGAGGAGACGAGAGAATTTAGCTCCTGAAGGCTAATCGTAGAGAAACTGTCTAACTCAGGTCTAACTACTGCTACATTTAGAGGTAAGGCAGGTTCAGCTGGAGATAAAGAGTTGCTAATTTTGTCTCTAATTTTCAGAATTTTATCATTGAAAAAGTTCATAAAGTCCTCACAGCTCAGGGCTAGAGGAATCACAGGCTCAATAGAGCTCTGACTCTGTGTCAGCCTGGCTACAGTGCTGAAGAGATATCTAGGGTTGTTTCTATTTTCTTCAATAAGTGAGGAGTAGTAGGCAGCTCCAGCATGTTTTAAGGCTCTCATGTAGTTATTATGACTCTCTCGCCAAAGTATACGTGACTCTTCCCTTTTATCAGAGCGCCACATTCTCTCTAATTTACGGGTTGTTTGTTTAAGTGTGCGAGTTTCTGAATTAAACCAAGGAGCTGTCCTCTGACGTTTAGTTATTTTTTGTCTCAGTGGGGCAATTGAGTCCAAAGTGGATCTTAGTAGACTGGCTGAGTCATCAACAAGCTGATCCAGCTGAATGGGGCTAAAGCTAATATCACAGTTATCAGTTGGCCAATTTATTGGCCAACCGATTATGATGATCAGGGGCCTGATGATGATGATCAGGGGCCTGATGATAATTATCAAGGGCCTGATGATGATGATCAAGGGTCTGTTGTTCTCTGTCTGCTCCCTTCAGCCTGAAGCTCTGGTGCCACCATGGAGAGTTTCAACAGCCTCCTGCTGAAGCTGAAGGAGGTCCATGAGAGGGAGGTGGAGGGTGAGTGAAGGTCGAAGGGCCTCATATTGTCCCGATGTTCACAGCACCCAACCTGACTGATGTGTTTGTGTTCGAGCTGCAGGATGGCAGATGAAGATCCAGGAGCTGTCCAACAAGAAGGGCTGGTAGGCCTGATGTTATCTCTACACAGAGAGGGCCTGATGTTAACCCTAAAGAGAGAGGGCCTGATGTTAACCCTAAAGAGAGAGGGCCTGATGTTAACTCTACACAGAGAGGGCCTGATGTTAACTCTACACAGAGAGGACCTGATGTTAACCCCAAACAGAGAAGGCCTGATGTTCACCTGCACAGAGAAGGCCTGATGTTCACCTGCACAGAGAGGGGCTGATGTTCACCTGCAAAAAGAGGGCCTAATGTTAACCCCAAACAGAGAGGGCCTGATGTTAACCCTAAAGAGAGAGGGCCTGATGTTAACCCCAAACAGAGAAGGCCTGATGCTCACCTGCACAGAGAGGGCCTGATGTTCACCTGCACAGAGAGGGCCTGATGTTAACCCCAAACAGAGAGGGCCTGATGTTAACCCTAAAGAGAGAGGGCCTGATGTTAATCCTACACAGAGAGGGCCTGATGTTTACCCCAAACAGAGAGGGCCTGATGTTCACCTACACAGAGAGGGCCTGATGTTAACCCTACTCAGAGAGGGCCTGATGTTAACCCTAAAGAGAGAGGGCCTGATGTTAACCCTAAAGAGAGAGGGCCTGATGTTAACCCCAAACAGAGAGGGCCTGATGTTAACCCCAAAGAGAGAGAGGGCCTGATGTTAACCCCAAACAGAGAGGGCCTAATGTTCACTCTAAAGAGAGAGGGCCTGATGTTAACCCCAAACAGAGAGAGCCTGATGTTCACCTTCACGTTAAATTAGACTCTAGGGGGCCTCACGAGCCTCATATTGACCAGATTGTCTCTGTCTGAAACAGCGATTCCAAGCGCATGGACGAGTTGTTCAGCAAGAACCAGCAGATGAAGGAGCAGCAGCGCTTACTGACAGAGAACATCAAGACCCTGGAGAACAGGTATGGAGACAGAGTGAGGACCTCAGTGAAGACCTCAGAGGGTCCTCAAGAATGTTCTCCAGAGTTCATGGAGCTCTGATAAAAGAACCCTCTCCTGAGGTCATGGAGCTCTCATGGAGAACGTTCTCCTAAATTCATGGAGCTCTCATGGAGAACGTTCTCCACAGTTCATGGAGCTCTCATGGAGAACGTTCTCCTGAGTTCATGGAGCTCTCATGAAGAATGTTCTCCTGAGGTCATGGAGCTCTCATGGAGAATGTTCTCCAGAGTTCATGGAGCTTTCATGGAGAACATTCTCCAGAGTTCATGGAGCTCTCATGGAGAACATTCTCCACAGTTCATGGAGCTCTCATGGAGAACATTCTCCACAGTTCATGGAGCTCTCACGGAGAATGTTCTCCTGAGGTCATGGAGCTCTCATGGAGAACGTTCTCCTAAATTCATGGAGCTTTCATGGAGAACGTTCTCCAGAGTTCATGGAGCTCTCATGGAGAATGTTCTCCTGAGTTCATGGAGCTCTCATGAAGAACGTTCTCCAGAGTTCATGGAGCTTTCATGGAGAACATTCTCCTAAATTCATGGAGCTTTCATGGAGAACGTTCTCCTGAGGTCATGGAGCTCTCATGGAGAATGTTCTCCACAGTTCATGGAGCTTTCATGGAGAACGTTCTCCAGAGTTCATGGAGCTCTCATGGAGAACATTCTCCACAGTTCATGGAGCTCTCATGGAGAACATTCTCCACAGTTCATGGAGCTCTCATGGAGAATGTTCTCCTGAGGTCATGGAGCTCTCATGGAGAACGTTCTCCTAAATTCATGGAGCTTTCATGGAGAACGTTCCCCAGAGTTCATGGAGCTCTCATGGAGAATGTTCTCCTGAGTTCATGGAGCTCTCATGAAGAATGTTCTCCTGAGGTCATGGAGCTCTCATGGAGAACGTTCTCCAGAGTTCATGGAGCTTTCATGGAGAACATTCTCCACAGTTCATGGAGCTCTCATGGAGAACGTTCTCCACAGTTCATGGAGCTCTCATGAAGAATGTTCTCCTGAGGTCACGGAGCTCTCATGGAGAACATTCTCCACAGTTCATGGAGCTCTCATGGAGAACGTTCTCCACAGTTCATGGAGTTTTCATGGAGAACCTTCTACAATTATATACACATATAAACATATAAACATCTAAACATAACATGACACATAGTTGGCCATTTTATTACGAACACTCCATTCCCATTATCATTATAGCTGTTCATGTAGATATTAGCATGATCTCCATATCCATGATCGATACATCTACAGTATCTGTTTTCTAATTACCACATAGTCATGAGGTTCCTCTTGAAAATGGGATGTCACATCTCAAGAGGCCTTTAACACATTTATACTTAACGCAGACAAATATGGTTGGGATGCACTTGTGGTCTGGGCACTCATGAGTTCGTCACTACCATAAATTCTTATTTTCAGTAAGAATATCTATGATTATACTTCTATAAAAAGATCACCTCAACCATTCAGACATGAGGACCCTCCTGAAAACCAGATGTAGCATCTCAAGAGGCTAACCTCTAATAAATCAGACGACAGGTCTATGGTTCATGAACCTGTCCCTAACTTTAGTTCTTACTTTAGTCCACTTGTCTCCTCTTACCTCCCTTCCTTCACCCTCACACCAACACAGCATGGTGTGGATTTGCTGTTCATCATGAGACTGGGATCCACATTCAAGATTTCCTGCTGCTTAACAGAAGGTTTTTTCTTGAGCCATGATGAAGGGATCCATGATTGGCTATATGGATTCATGTTGGTGTTGGATGGATATATTTGTATATATATATATATGTATATGTGTATCTTTATATGTATATATGTATCTATGCATATATGTGTATCCATAAAATGAAGAGCTTTATGCTCTATTGTAAAGTGTCTTGAGATAACTCTTGTTATGAATTGGTGATATACAAATAAAGATTGATTGATTGAGATTGAACCTTCTCCACAGTTCATGGGGCTCTCATGGAAGACGTTCTCCACAGTTCATGGAGCTCTCATGAAGAACGTTCTCCTGAGTTCACGGAGCTCTCATGGAGAACGTTCTCCACAGTTCATGGCGCTCTCATGGAGAACGTTCTCCACAGTTCATGGAGCTCTAATGAAGGACGCCCAGAGTTCATGGAGCTCTCATGGAGAATGTTCTCCAGAGTTCATGGAGCTCTCATGGAGAACGTTCTCCACAGTTCATGGAGCTCTCAGGAAGAACGCTCTCCTGAGTTCACGGAGCTCTCATGGAGAACGTTCTCCTAAATTCATGGAGCTCTCATGGAGAACGTTCTCCACAGTTCATGGAGCTTTCATGAAGAACGTTCTCCACAGTTCATGGAGCTCAAATGAAGAACGCCCAGAGTTCATGGAGCTCTCATGAAGAACGCCCAGAGTTCATGGAGCTCTCATGAAGAATGTTCTCCAGAGTTCATGGAGCTCTAATGAAGAACGCCCAGAGGTCATGGAGCTCTCATGGAGAATGTTCTCCAGAGTTCATGGAGCTTTCATGAAGAACGCCCAGAGTTCATGGAGCTCTCATGAAGAATGTTCTCCTGAGGTCATGGAGCTCTAATGAAGAATGCCCAGAGTTCATGGAGCTCTCATGGAGAATGTTCTCCTGAGTTCATGGAGCTTTCATGGAGAATGTTCTCCACAGTTCATGGAGCTCTCATGGAGAACCTTCTCCTGAGGTCATGGAGCTCTAATGAAGGACATTCTCCACAGTTCATGGAGCTCTCATAAAGAACATTCTTCACAGTTCATGGGGCTCTCATGAAGAATCTTCTCCAGAGTTCATGGAGCTCTCATGGAGAAGGTTCTCCTGAGGTCATGAAGCTCTCATGGAGAACGTTCTCCTGAGGTCGTGGAGCTCTCATGAAGAACGCCCAGAGTTCATGGAGCTCTCATGGAGAACGTTCTCCACAGTTCATGGAGCTTTCATGGAGAATGTTCTCCACAGTTCATGGAGCTCTCATGGAGAACCTTCTCCTGAGGTCATGGAGCTCTCATGGAGAACGTTCTCCTTGGGTCATGGAGCTCTCATGAAGAACGCCCAGAGTTCATGGAGCTCTCATGGAGAATGTTCTCCAGAGTTCATGGAGTTCTCATGGAGAACGTTCTCCTGAGTTCATGGAGCTCTCATGGAGAACGTTCTCCTGAGGTCGTGGAGCTCTCATGGAGAACGCCCAGAGTTTATTGAGCTCTCATGGAGAACATTCTCCAGAGTTCATGGAGCTCTCATGGAGAAAGTTCTCCTGAGTTCATGGAGCTCCCATGGAGATTGTTCTCCTGAAGTCGTGGAGCTCTCATGAAAAACACCCAGAGTTCATGGAGCTCTCATGGAGAACGTTCTCCACAGTTCATGGAGCTCTCATGGAGAACGTTCTCCACAGTTCATGGAGCTCTCCTGAAGTTGAGGTCCCAGGTGTGCTATGTTCCAGGTTGAGGGCGGGGCTCTGCGACCGCTGCACGGTGACCCAGGAAGTGGCCAAACGGAGGCAGCAGGAGTTCGAGGCGTCTCAGGTTCAGAGTCTGCAGCACATCTCTCTGCTCGGTGAGAACAACCTGATCAACAATCATCTTCAGTTTTTCTGCTGCTTCCTTCTCTTCTTCAGCTGATGATTTATCGATCGATAGATTCATAAATAATTATTATAATCACATTTTCTCACACTGCTGTCTTCCTGTGATAACCTTTGACCTCTTTATTCGTAATGATCACACCAAACCTGTTAGGTGTTGGTTGTATAGATGGACCCAGAGCAGAGGCAGAGATCAGATCAAAAAAGGTGAACACCAAGGGTTTTTTACAAAAAGGTGACAGAAGGTGATATGTACAAAAAGTGGCAGTGGCAAGAGCTCGTGGAGACCTGGAAGAAAACAGAAGAGAAAAATCTGATTAGTCCTCAGGTTGAGTTCTCCAAACATCCAAACAGCAAAAAACACACGATGAAGAAATTCCTCAAAAGGAGGAGAAAGAGAGCTTAAGGCCAGCACAGACTGTGAGGGAAATGAACCACAAACTATGCAATCAGCCGGCGAGGAGAAGAAAGAGCCACCGGCTTAAATAAGGCGAAGATTATCAGGGCAATCAGGAACAGGTGAGGGACTCCTCCGGAGAGCAGCTCCACGGCGCCGCCCACTCTGGTTGCCCAGGAGAGGTGAGAGAGGGGAATAAGCTCCACAGCGCCAACTCCACACAGGTACTCAGGGGAAGTGCAGGAACAGACGAGATAGGAGACGACCCGATAGGAGAGGGAGAGAGGAGCAAAAACTGGAGGACTAGCGAGCAGTCCTCACAAAACCCTCGTGTTTCATCTTTTCTTGATTTTCATGTTCACTTTTTTCTTTTGCTTCTTGAAATTTCACTTTTTCTACAAAAGCACATTTTGTTCACATGAAAGTAAAAGATTGAATTTTTTTTCTATAAATCCTACGTTGTCATTTGGATCGTTACAATCAGGATTAAACGTTTGCTTTTATTCATGTGTGATCACACCGAGTAAACATTAGAGCCTCACCGTTTCTGTTTGTGTCTCAGCGTCAGAGATGAACAGCCTGAAGAAGGAGAACAAGAGACTGAGGGACGAGATCAGGAGCCTCAGAGCTGCTCTGGAGTGAGTCCATCATCCGACATCATCCAACATGATGGATCATCAGGCATCCAACATGATGGATCATCAGGCATCCAACATGATGGATCAAAGACCATCCAACATGATGGATCATCAGGCATCCAACATGATGGATCATAAAGCACCCATCATGATAATTCATAGAGCATCCAACATGATGTCAGGCATCCAACATGATGATTCATAGAGCACCATCATGATAATTCATAGAGCATCCAACATGATGTATCATCAGGCATCCAACATGATGATTCATAGAGAATCCAACATGATTCATAGAGCACCATCATGGTCCTTTATGGTGCACCAATGTCTGTAAATCATATGGCAGCCATAATGACATGATGTTAATGACTGTGTTTTGTGACAGCAGCTCGGATGTAAAAGCCAACAGCCCCCCCGACCCTCCCCCCTCATCTGGTCCCGTCTCCCTCATCTCGTTGGCGACCAGCAGGAGCACCAGTCAGCCAGCAGGGGGCGAGGTGTTGGTGAAGACGGAGACGGAGCAGCGCGCTGAAGGTGATGAAGAAGACGAGCAGCTTGTTTCAGTACTGACTGGTGTGATGTTAAGGATGCTCTTTCTTTCTCACTAAACAGAGACTGAGGTCAGAGCGTGGAGGACGAACAACAGAAGCTTTGTGAGTTTTTCAACATTTTTAATAGTTATAATAATTTATAAAACAAAATTAAACATAAAAGTGGATCTGAGTTCAAGTGTTCAAGAGTATGTAAATAAGAGAATAATCACAACTCCTGTACTCCTGTAAACAGCCCCCATGACATTAATTCAGCCTTATACCATGGTCTGGGTGAATACTCGATTCTGATTGGCTGCAGGGTGTCCGTTAAAGGGTGATAATGGACACCTCGAACAGAAGTTTCGGTCAAATAGCCTGATGGTTCTAAATTACTGCGCTGGATCAAACAGTAGTTGGTTACCGTGGCAACGGAAACTCTCAACATCATGAACGATTTCATGGTTTCCTTCAACCTGTTTGGTGAATTCGATAATTTTGAAGACTGGGATGCAGCAGAAGAAGAAGAGAAGAGAAAAGAATATGAGAATAAGGAGATGGGACACAAGGAGGTGACACTGGAGGAATTGAACAATTTAGAGGAGGACAAAGACGAGGTGAACACAAAGAAAACCACGAAATGGGCAGTTAAAACATTAAGAGACTTTCTAGCTCAGAAAAACATGGATATCAACTTTGAAAGATACACCCTAATCCCGCCACTGATTAGGCCTAATACAACAACTGGGGCTGACCGAGCTGCAGGTTCTGTGGCCAGAGGAGGTTACCTTAGCAACGTGTCACAACAAGGGATATTAAATAGTCCGCTCAGCCGCTTCTTGTTTAAAACGAATGATTTTAATGGTATAAAAACAACATTAACGTGTTAATAATTAATTAAATACGTATTTTTTTCATAAGTGACCATGGTATAAGTGGGATAATGCCTGACGAGGTGTCCATTATCAGAAATTAATGGACGACGCGGAAGCAACCGTCTTCCGCTTCGCGTCGGACGATTCACGCCTCCGCATCGTCTACTAATTTCTGATAATAGACACCTCGTCGGGCATTATCCCTTACATAAAAGCTCGTGTTCCTGCCATGATCGATTTGTTCTTGTGTGTTTGCTGCTGATTGTAAGGAGTCCTACAAACCTCTGACCTCCCCCACCTGGAAAACAGAGACTCAGAGCCGAGCTGCAGAGAGGAGGTGAGATTCAGAGATAAGGAGCTGTGTGTGTGTGTATATATATACATGTACATACACATGTATATACACACATATACATATATATACATATAAAAAAAACATATATCTATATATATATATATATATATATATATATATATATACATATATATATGTATGTATATGTATGGTTAGATGTTCGGTTGGATGTTCAGTTGGATGAGAGTCAGATGGTTGACTATGCCCCTTCTGTTCCTGTGAACCTGCTAAAACTCATCCTCCTTCATGTTTGTGGTTGTCAGGTCTCAGAGTGTTGAGGGCCTGGAGCAAAGGCCACACCCCCAGCCTGTCCCTGTCCCTTTAAAGACCTCCCCCTCCTCTTCTTCATCATCATCTTCATCACCTTCACAAGGCTCAGACGTGACGCCCAGCAGACATCATGTCCACCCATCCATCCCCTGTCGTCCTCAGCCAATCAGAGGCAGCCCAGTCTCCATCCCTTGGACTTTGTCAGACTCCTCTGATTGGGTCGGTGGTCCTGTTCCCACCCTGGTGGCCACGCCCCAGATTAAGCCCCTCCCTCCAAGATTCCCTAACCTGGTCCTGAGCTCCCATGGCAGGAGGCCAGCTCTGATTGGCCAGGTGTGGTCCAAACAGAGTCCTCTGAAACCCCCCAAAGAGCCCACAGTGCTCTTCAGACTGAGGGGTCTCCAAGAAAACCAGATGAAGACGGCAGAGAAGAAGGAGCCCCGCCCATCGCGGGCTGAGGAGGGGCCTGCAGAGGGGTGGGAGGGACCTCTTGACCTGTCGGAGCGAGGAACGGTGAGGAGTGATGCCGGCAGCACCAAGTATTTAGATCTAAGTTCTGACAAGGTGAAGATCAGCCTAGACAAGAAAATCGATCCATCAGAGACGTCTTCAGCTGCACCACCATCATCTTCATCATCTTCATCTTCAACAGCGAAACAGGACAAGGACACATCCACCACGCCAACGGTAACTCAGGTGCTTCCTGCTGTCAGCAGACTGTTTACGCACACAGGTGTATGGGCGGAGGACAGTGAAGGCATGATGTGTTTGTAGTCAAGCTATGAAGTTCTCAAAGTGCTGTTCCTTCGACAAAGCAACACCTCCACGTCTTTGTGATAATCTTCACTAACAAACACCTCATTATCTTTGAGATAATCTTCACTAACAAACCAACACTTCATTATCTTTTAGATAACCTTCACTAACATACACCTCATTATCTTTGAGATAATCTTCACTGACAAACCAACACTTCATTATCTTTGAGATAATCTTCACTAACATACCAACACTTCATTATCTTTGAGATAATCATCACTAACAACCCAACACCTCATTATCTTTGAGATCATCTTTACTAACAAACACATCATTATCTTTGAGATAATCTTCACTAACAAACCTACATTTCATTATCTTTGAGATAATCTTCACTAACAAACCAACACTTCATTATCTTTGAGATAATCTTCAGTAAAAAACACCTCATTATCTTTGAGATAATCTTCACTAACAAACCAACACTTCATTATCTTTGAGATAATCTTCAGTAACAAACATACCATTATCTTTGAGATAATCTTCACGAACAAACCAAGACTTCATTGTCTTTGAGATAATCTTCAGTAACAAACACCTCATTATCTTTGAGATAATCTTCACTAACAAACCAACACTTCATTATCTTGGAGATTATCTTCACTAACAAACAAACACTATGTTAGAGATTATATTCACTTACAAACCAACACTTCATTATCTTTGAGATAATCTTCACTACCAACCCAACTCCTCATTATCTTTTAGAAAATCATCACTAACAAACCAACACCTCATTATCTTTGAGATTATCTTCACTAACAAACCAACACTTCATTATCTTTGAGATAATCTTCAGTAAAAAACACCTCATTATCTTTGAGATAATCTTCACTAACAAACCAACACTTCATTATCTTTGAGATAATCTTCAGTAACAAACATACCATTATCTTTGAGATAATCTTCACTAACAAACCAAGACTTCATTGTCTTTGAGATAATCTTCAGTAACAAACACCTCATTATCTTTGAGATAATCTTCACTAACAAACCAACACTTCATTATCTTTGAGATAATCATCACTAACAACCCAACACCTCATTATCTTTGAGATCATCTTCAGTAAACAAACCAAGACTTCATTGTCTTTGAGATAATCTTCAGTAACAAACCAACACTTCATTATCTTTGAGATAATCTTCACTAACAAACCAACACTTCATTATCTTTGAGATAATCTTCACTAACAAACCAAAACTTCATTGTCTTTGAGATAATCTTCAGTAACAAACACCTCATTATCTTTGAGATAATCTTCACTAACAAACCAACACTTCATTATCTTGGAGATTATCTTCACTAACAAACAAACACTATGTTAGAGATTATATTCACTTACAAACCAACACTTCATTATCTTTGAGATAATCTTCACTACCAACCCAACTCCTCATTATCTTTTAGATAATCATCACTAACAAACCAACACCTCATTATCTTTGAGATTATCTTCACTAACAAACCAACACTTCATTATCTTTGAAATAATCTTCACTAAAACACCTCATTATCTTTGAGATAATCTTCACTAACAAACCAACACTTCATTATCTTTGAGATCATCTTTACTAACATAACATACCATTATCTTTGAGATAATCTTCACTAACAAACCAAAACTTCATTGTCTTTGAGATAATCTTCAGTAACAAACACCTCATTATCTTTGAGATAATCTTCACTAACAAACCAACACTTCATTATCTTGGAGATTATCTTCACTAACAAACAAACACTATGTTAGAGATTATATTCACTTACAAACCAACACTTCATTATCTTTGAGATAATCTTCACTACCAACCCAACTCCTCATTATCTTTTAGATAATCATCACTAACAAACCAACACCTCATTATCTTTGAGATTATCTTCACTAACAAACCAACACTTCATTATCTTTGAAATAATCTTCAATAGCAAACCAACACTTTGTTATCTTTGAGATAATCTTCACTGACAAACCAACACTTCATTACCTTTGAGATAATCTTCACTGACAAACCAACACTTCATTATCTTTGAGATAATCTTCACTTACAAACCAACGCTTCATTATCTTTGAGATAGTCCTCACTAACAAACCAACACCTCATTATCTTTGAGATAATCTTCACTAACAAACAACACTTCATTATCTTTGAGATAATCTTCACTAACAAACCAACACTTCATTATCTTTGAAATAATCATCACTAACAACCCAACACCTCATTATCTTTGAGATCATCTTTACTAACAAACACATCATTATCTTTGAGATAATCTTCACTAACAAACCTACATTTCATTATCTTTGAGATAATCTTCACTAACAAACCAACACTTCATTATCTTTGAGATAATCTTCAGTAAAAAACACCTCATTATCTTTGAGATAATCTTCACTAACAAACCAACACTTCATTATCTTTGAGATAATCTTCAGTAACAAACATACCATTATCTTTGAGATAATCTTCACGAACAAACCAAGACTTCATTGTCTTTGAGATAATCTTCAGTAACAAACACCTCATTATCTTTGAGATAATCTTAACTAACAAACCAACACTTCATTGTCTTTGAGATAATCTTCAGTAACAAACCAACACTTCATTATCTTTGAGATAATCATCACTAACAACCCAACACCTCATTATCTTTGAGATAATCTTCACTAACAAACCAACACTTCATTATCTTTGAGATAATCTTCAGTAACAAACATACCATTATCTTTGAGATAATCTTCACGAACAAACCAAGACTTCATTGTCTTTGAGATAATCTTCAGTAACAAACACCTCATTATCTTTGAGATAATCTTAACTAACAAACCAACACTTCATTATCTTGGAGATTATCTTCACTAACAAACAAACACTATGTTAGAGATTATATTCACTAACAAACCAACACTTCATTATCTTTGAGATAATATTCACTCCCAACCCAACTCCTCATTATCTTTAAGATAATCATCACTAACAAAGCAACACTTCATTGTCTTTGAGATTATCTTCAGGAACAAACCAACACTTCATTATCTTTGAGATAATCTTCACTAACAAACCAACACTTCATTATCTTTGAGATTATCTTCACTAACAAACACATCATTATCTTTGAGATAATCTTCACTACCAAACCAACACTTCATTATCTTTGAGATAATCTTCACTAACAAAACCAACACTTCATTATCTTTGAGACATTCTTCAGTAACAAGCACCTAATTGTCTTTGAGATAATCTTCACTACCAAACCAACACTTCATTATCTTTGAGATAATCTTCACTACCAAACCAACACTTCATTATATTTGAGATTATCTTCAGGAACAAACCAAACCTGCATTTTCTTCGAGATAATCTTCACTAACAAACCAACACTTCACTATCTTTGAGATTATCTTGACTAACAAACACCTCATTATCTTTGAGATAATCTTCACTACCAAACCAACACTTCATTATCTTTGAGATAATCTTCACTAACAAACCAACACCTCATTATCTTTGAGACAATCTTCAGTAACAAACACTTCATTATCTTTGAGACAATCTTCAGTAACAAACACTTCATTATCTTTGAGATAATCTTCACTGATAAACCAACACTTCATTATCTTTGAGATAATCTTCACTGACAAACCAACACTTCATTATCTTTGAGATTATCTTCACTAACAAACCAACACTTCATTATCTTTGAGATAATCTTCACTTACAAACCAACGCTTCATTATCTTTGAGATAATCCTCACTAACAAACCAACACTTCATTATCTTTGAGATAATCTTCACCTTCAAACCAACACTTCATTATCTTTGAGATAATCTTCACTAACAAACCAACACTTCATTATCTTTGAGATAATCATCACTAACAACCCAACACCTCATTATCTTTGAGATCATCTTTACTAACAAACACATCATTATCTTTGAGATAATCTTCACTAACAAACCTACATTTCATTATCTTTGAGATAATCTTCACTAACAAACCAACACTTCATTATCTTTGAGATAATCTTCAGTAAAAAACACTTCATTATCTTTTAGAAAATCATCACTAACAAAGCAACACTTCATTGTCTTTGAGATTATCTTCAGGAACAAACCAACACTTCATTATCTTTGAGATAATCTTCACTAACAAACCAACACTTCATTATCTTTTAGATAACCTTCACTAACATACACCTCATTATCTTTGAGATAATCTTCACTGACAAACCAACACTTCATTATCTTTGAGATAATCTTCACTAACAAACCAACACTATGTTAGAGATTATCTTTGAGATTATATTCACTAACAAACCAACACTTCATTATCTTTGAGATAATCTTCACTCCCAACCCAACTCCTCATTATCTTTAAGATAATCATCACTAACAAAGCAACACTTCATTGTCTTTGAGATTATCTTCAGGAACAAACCAACACTTCATTTTCTTTGAGATAATCTTCACTAACAAACCAACACTTCATTATCTTTGAGATTATCTTCACTAACAAACACATCATTATCTTTGAGATAATCTTCACTACCAAACCAACACGTCATTATCTTTGAGATAATCTTCACTAACAAAACCAACACTTCATTATCTTTGAGACATTCTTCAGTAACAAGCACCTAATTGTCTTTGAGATAATCTTCACTACCAAACCAACACTTCATTATCTTTGAGATAATCTTCACTACCAAACCAACACTTCATTATATTTGAGATTATCTTCAGGAACAAACCAATCCTGCATTTTCTTTGAGATAATCTTCACTAACAAACCAACACTTCACTATCTTTGAGATTATCTTCACTAACAAACACCTCATTATCTTTGAGATAATCTTCACTACCAAACCAAGACTTCATTGTCTTTGAGATAATCTTCAGTAACAAACCAACACTTCATTATCTTTGAGATAATCATCACTAACAACCCAACACCTCATTATCTTTGAGATCATCTTTACTAACAAACACATCATTATCTTTGAGATAATCTTCACTAACAAACCTACATTTCATTATCTTTGAGATAATCTTCACTAACAAACCAACACTTCATTATCTTTGAGATAATCTTCAGTAAAAAACACCTCATTATCTTTGAGATAATCTTCACTAACAAACCAACACTTCATTATCTTTGAGATAATCTTCAGTAACAAACATACCATTATCTTTGAGATAATCTTCACGAACAAACCAAGACTTCATTGTCTTTGAGATAATCTTCAGTAACAAACACCTCATTATCTTTGAGATAATCTTAACTAACAAACCAACACTTCATTATCTTGGAGATTATCTTCACTAACAAACACCTCATTATCTTTGAGATTAAATTCACTAACAAACCAACACTTCATTATCTTTGAGATAATCTTCACTCCCAACCCAACTCCTCATTATCTTTAAGATAATCATCACTAACAAAGCAACACTTCATTGTCTTTGAGATTATCTTCAGGAACAAACCAACACTTCATTTTCTTTGAGATAATCTTCACTAACAAACCAACACTTCATTATCTTTGAGATTATCTTCACTAACAAACACATCATTATCTTTGAGATAATCTTCACTACCAAACCAACACGTCATTATCTTTGAGATAATCTTCACTAACAAAACCAACACTTCATTATCTTTGAGACATTCTTCAGTAACAAGCACCTAATTGTCTTTGAGATAATCTTCACTACCAAACCAACACTTCATTATCTTTGAGATAATCTTCACTACCAAACCAACACTTCATTATATTTGAGTTTATCTTCAGGAACAAACCAACACTCATTATCTTTGAGATAATCTTCACTAACAAACCAACACTTAACTATCTTTGAGATTATCTTCACTAACAAACACCTCATTATCTTTGAGATAATCTTCACTACCAAACCAACACTTCATTATCTTTGAGATAATCTTCACTAACAAACCAACACCTCATTATCTTTGAGACAATCTTCAGTAACAAACACTTCATTATCTTTGAGACAATCTTCAGTAACAAACACTTCATTATCTTTGAGATAATCTTCACTGATAAACCAACACTTCATTATCTTTGAGATAATCATCACTGACAAACCAACACTTCATTATCTTTGAGATTATCTTCACTAACAAACCAACACTTCATTATCTTTGAGATAATCTTCTGTAACAAACCAACACTTCATTATCTTTGAGATAATCTTCACTAACAAACCAACACTTCATTATCTTTGAGATAATCTTCACTAGCAAACCAACACTTCATTATCTTTGAGATGATCTTCACTACCAAACACCTCATTATCTTTGAGATAATCTTCACTACCAAACCAACACTTCATTATCTTTGAGATAATCTTCACTAACAAACCAACACTTCATTATCTTTGAGATAATCTTCACTACCAAACCAACACTTCATTATCTTTGAGATAATCTTCACTAACAAACCAACACTTCATTATCTTTGAGATAATCTTCAGGAACAAACCAACACTTCATTTTCTTTGAGATAATCTTCACTAGCAAACCAACACTTCACTATCTTTGAGATAATCTTCACTGACAAACCAACACTTCATTATCTTTGAGATTATCTTCACTAACAAACCAACACTTCATTATCTTTGAGATAATCTTCTGTAACAAACCAACACTTCATTATCTTTGAGATAATCTTCACTAGCAAACAGCTCATTATCTTTGAGATAATTTTCACTAGCAAACCAACACTTCATTATCTTTGAGATGATCTTCACTACCAAACACCTCATTATCTTTGAGATAATCTTCACTACCAAACCAACACTTCATTATCTTTGAGATAATCTTCACTAACAAACCAACACTTCATTATCTTTGAGACAATCTTCAGGAACAAACCAACACTTCATTTTCTTTGAGATAATCTTCACTAGCAAACCAACACTTCACTATATTTGAGATTATCTTCACTAACAAACACCTCATTATCTTTGAGATAATCTTTACTAACAAAACCAACACTTCATTATCTTTGAGATAATCTTCACTAACAAACCAACACTTCATTATCTTTGAGATTATCTTCACTAACAAACACCTAATTGTCTTTGAGATAATCTTCACTACCAAACCAACACTTCATTATCTTTGAGATAATCTTCACTACCAAACCAACACTTCATTATATTTGAGATTATCTTCAGGAACAAACCAACACTGCATTTTCTTTGAGATAATCTTCACTAACAAACCAACACTTCACTATCTTTGAGATTATCTTCACTAACAAACACCTCATTATCTTTGAGATAATCTTCACTACCAAACCAACACTTCATTATCTTTGAGATAATCTTCACTTACAAACCAACACCTCATTATCTTTGAGACAATCTTCAGTAACAAACACTTCATTATCTTTGAGACAATCTTCAGCAACAAACACTTCATTATCTTTGAGATAATCTTCACTGATAAACCAACACTTCATTATCTTTGAGATAATCTTCACTGACAAACCAACACTTCATTATCTTTGAGATAATCTTCACTGATAAACCAACACTTCATTATCTTTGAGATAATCTTCACTGACAAACCAACACTTCATTATCTTTGAGATTATCTTCACTAACAAACCAACACTTCATTATCTTTGAGATAATCTTCACTTACAAACCAACGCTTCATTATCTTTGAGATAATCTTCACTAACAAACCAACACCTCATTATCTTTGAGATAATCTTCACTTACAACCCAACATTTCATTATCTTTGAGATAATCTTCACTAACCAACACCTCATTATCTTTGAGATGATCTTCACGAACAAACACCTCATTATCTTTGAGATAATCTTCACTAACAACCCAAAGCTTCATTATCTTTGAGATAATCATCAATAACAAACCAAAACCTCATTATCTTTGAGATAATCTTCACCTTCAAACCAACACTTCATTATCTTTGAGATTATCTTCAGTAACAAACACCTCATTATCTTTGAGATAATCTTCCGTAACAAACCAACACTTCATTATCTTTGAGATAATCTTCACTAACAAACAGCTCATTATCTTTGAGATAATCTTCACTAGCAAACCAACACTTCATTATCTTTGAGATGATCTTCACTACCAAACACCTCATTATCTTTGAGATAATCTTCACTACCAAACCAACACTTCATTATCTTTGAGATAATCTTCACTAACAAACCAACACTTCATTATCTTTGAGATAATCTTCAGGAACAAACCAACACTTCATTTTCTTTGAGATAATCTTCACTAGCAAACCAACACTTCACTATCTTTGAGATTATCTTCACTAACAAACACCTCATTATCTTTGAGATAATCTTCACTACCAAACCAACACTTCATTATCTTTGAGATAATCTTCACTAACAAACCAACACTTCATTATCTTTGAGATAATCTTCACTAACAAACACCTCATTATCTTTGAGATAATCTTCACTACCAAATAAACACTTCATTATCTTTGAGATAATCTTCAGTAACAAACTCCTCATTATCTTTTAGATAATCTTCACTAACAAACCAACACTTCATTATCTTTGAGATTATCTTTACTAACAAACACCTCATTATCTTTGAGATAATCTTCACTACCAAACAAACACTTCATTATCTTTGAGATTATCTTCAGTCACAAACCAACACCTCATTATCTTTGAGATAATCTTCACTAACAAACCAACACTTCATTATCTACCATAGCAGCTGCCACACGTCCACCATAAACATGACTGGATCAGGTTGGTCCTCATAGCCTTGTCCATAGTGTTTGCATTATTGATCATGAAAGAACAATTAGAGTTTATTAGGATCCACACACTTTTCTGTTGAGTCTGTAAGCACATCAGCAGCAAACAGTGACATCAGCTATGTTTCCACATGGAAGCTTTGATCTCACGGGCTTGTTCATCACCTGATTTCAGGTTTTCATCAGAACAGCTTTTCCAAGATGCCACACTTTGGAAAAGGAAACAGTGAAGCCTAAAACGCAGACTAACTTTTGAGTTGAAAGGCCCGTGACATGATTCTTTCTGTCTAAAGATTTTAAACTTCAGCGAAGAAAATAAGATTTCATGTGAATCAATCCACCTCTGTGAGTCAGACAGACAGTTTCATATGTCCACCATTTTCCACTGGTCCATCTGGAGAAGAGCCGAATGAGAAGAGCTGATTGGACAATCGTCCTGCCAGTCACACTCATCACAGACCAATCATATGAAGACACAGTATGATGTAGCAGCTCGACCCTGCTGTTAGCCGTTAGCTTAAACTACAGTCATGGAAAAAATTATTAGACCACCCTTGTTTTCTTCAATTTCTTGTTAATTTTAATGCCTGGCTCAACTAAAGGTACATTTGTTTGGACAATTATAATGATAACAACAATAATAGCTCATGAGAGTTTAATTTAAGAACTAAGAACTATTCATTTTCCATGGTTTTCTTGATAATAACCAACATTACTTAAATTCTTACATCAATAGCTATGGCATTGTACCGCCAAAAACACTACTTTTAAGCATTCCATGTTTTCTTTTCTGTTTGCTTTAAACACATGATACACACAAGAGTTAATACTTGATTGCATAACCATTGTTTTTGATGACTGCAGCCATGCGTCTTGGCATGCTCTCCACCAGCTTCTGACATTGTTCTGCTGTCACAGCAGCCCATTCCTGTTGGACAAATTCAAACAAATTTTCTTTGTTTTTGGGCTTGTGGTTCTCCATTTTGAGTTTGATGATTTTCCACAGGTTTTCAATTGGATTAAGATCTGGTGATTGAGCAGGCCAAGGCATGGTGCGAATGTTGTGGTTCTCCATCCAGGCTTTAACTGACCTTGCCGTGTGGCAAGGGGCATTGTCTTGTTGGAAAATCCAGTCATTCGAGGCAGGAAAGAGTTTTCCAGCTGATGGAAGAAGACTGTTTTCAAGGGTAGTCCTGTACATGACCTGGTTCATTGGGCCTTCACACAATTGCATTTGCCCTGTTCCTCAGACTGAAACAACCCCAGATCATGACTGATCCACCCCCATGTTTTACTGTAGGGGCAAGACAGTCTGGGTTGTAAGCTTCTCCAGGCTTCCTCCTAACCAGTAAGTTGGCTGGAGTGGGCATCAATTCAAAATTGGATTCATCACTGAAGAGAACCTTAGCCCAATCATCAACAGTCCAATCCTTGTGGTCTCGAGCAAAGAGTAACCGGGCCTTCCTCTGCCTTTCATTGATGAAGGGCTTCTTGCGTGCTCTGTGTGACTTCAAACCTGCTTCAACAAGTCGGTTTCGAACTGTCCTTGCTGAACAAGTCACATTTCTCGACAGTGCCCACTCATTTTTAAGGTCCCTGGAGGTCTGACGACGATTCCTGACACAGGAACGGATAGGTGCACGGTCATCTCGTGGGGTAGAAAGACGTTTCCTGCCACGGCCAGGTAGCAATTTGGTAGTGCCATGTTCAGCTTGTTTTTTTTTGTTGTAATGAACGGCTGTCTTGGAGATCTTCAGTTTTTTCGCTACCTGTCTCTCACTCATGCCAATTTCCAGCAGTGCCAAGATGGCTGCCTTTGTGGCTTCACATAATTCTTTTGTTTTAGGCATTATGTGAGAGCTGACAACTTCTGAGTTGTGCTATGGCTTGAATGTAAGCAGGAAACCACTCTAGGCCTTTGCATGTGCAGTGCTGCTTGTGACATGAAATGGCCTCTTATATACCCTGGGAATCAATTAAGCTTAAGAATGTCAAATAGGACATAAAGTATTATGTGACCAGCTGCATTTTTTGTTGTGTTCATTGTATTATGCGTTTAGTGGTACCAGATTTTAGAATGAACAAGAAATTGAAGAAAACAAGGGTGGTCTAATAATTTTTTCCATGACTGTATGTCTCAGTTCTCAGACTATCGGGTGTACTTCTGAGGAGAGCCGATTCCACCTGTGAGTAACCTGAGTGTTTCAGGAGTGAGTCAGGAAAACACAAAGAAGCGGGAAAGAGATGACATTTAAATGAATGTGTTCATTCAGCAGTCTGGACCCTGTAGTTCCTGGAGTGTCCTCTAGAGGTAGTCTGGACCCTGTAGTGTAAACATTGAATATTTGGTGCCTCCAGAGATTCACTTTTGTTTTGGGTTAACAGTTCTTGGTCTGTCTGTCAGGGACATGATTGACAGTTCAAGGCCACACCTCTGTGGGTCAGATGGCCTTAAGTCCCGCCTCTGTGGGTCAGACGACCTTAAGCCCCGCCTCTGCCCTCTGTCTGTCAGTAGGTTGATCTGAAGTGAGGTTGAAGGTGCTTACAGGGGTTTTCGTTTGCGTCAGCAGGAAATGTCGGAGCAGATGGAGGAGCTGAATGCTCAGACGGAGCAGAAGAAGGTTCCTGTTCTCACCTTGTCTCTCCGCCCAGGTATGTGGGAGTGTCCTCACCTTCACAGGCTCTACAGCCAGGTAACAGCGCTCAGGTTGGAGACTCACCTGTGCTTCTGTGTTTCACAGTAGTTGTGTTGGAGAACCTGAACTCTGCTCTGCACAAACAGGAGGCATCGTCGCACAGTAAGGTGAGACTGCACCACTCTCCTGATCCTCTAACTTCTCCTCCACCACTCTCCTGATCCTCTAACTTTGCCTCCACCACTCTCCTGATCCTCTAACTTCTCCTCCACCACTCTCCTGATCCACTAGCTTCTCCTCCACCACTCTCCTGATCCACTAACTTCTCCTCCACCACTCTCCTGATCCTCTACATGTCAGTAGTGAGGCTCAGTCCTGTATCTATCGTACAAACAGAAAGAGAAACCTAAGCAGCTTTAGCAGCTTTACCGAGAGCTTAACGTTTTCTGGTAACAGCTCAGAAACTTTGTAACATTTAATTTTTCCGCACCAACGAAATACAAACAAGTCCCCGCAGGTCACAGTTACTGAACCCAGCTGATGCTTCATCAGACAGAACCTCATCAGTCCTCATGATTTATTTGTCCTGTCGGCTTGCTGCTCCTCCCTCTGCATGTCAGCACTCTCTTGATGGTGTGAGGCAACAGTGCAGTTACACTCAGCATCCACAGAGGGCCCTGGAGAGCAGACAGCCAGAATCTGACAAACTGGCCTTTAAGGACTTTTTGGTTTTAGTAATGATGGTGGAAAATAAATCAGACTTTATCAGGAACAGTTGAATGGATTCAGATTCAAACAACACACAGACAGAAATAGACAACAACTGCCCTCATTTTAGACATGAACTGCAAAGCATGTTCAAATCACAACGAACTCTTAATCTACAGATGAGGATGATAGCATTTATCATCAATTAAATGTGTTATTTTGGAAAACACATATGCCATGTTAGGGGAGAGCTTAACTGCAGGTCTGGTCTGATTATCTGGAGGTCCACAGATGGTCTGACCTGATGATCTGGAGGTCCACAGATGGTCTGGCCTGATTACCTGGAGGTCCAGAGATGGTCTGACCTGATGATCTGGAGGTCCACAGATGGTCTGGCCTGATTACCTGGAGGTCCACAGATGGTCTGACCTGATTATCTGGAGGTCCACAGATTGTCTCACCTGATTATCCGGAGGTCCACAGATGGTCTGACCTGATTATCTGGAGGTCCACAGATGGTCTGACCTGATTATCTGGAGGTCCACAGATGGTCTGGCCTTATTATCTGAAGGTCCACAGATGGTCTGGCCTGATTATCTGAAGGTCACAGATTGTCTTGCCTGATAATCTGGAGATCATTAATTCAAACAGGGATGAATGTCTGTGATGAAGCTATTCCTAATGCTCTTCTTCACCTTCACAGTCGTCCTCCGCAGAGACAGGAAGTAGTTCTGATGGACAGGAAGAGGAGGCCAGCTCGTCTGGACCAGAGAGTAACAGTCAGAGGAAGAGGAAGTGGAAGGGCGGGGGGTCAGAGTCAGACAGAGACTCCGACACAGACGGTGAACAAACTACAGTATTTATGTTACACCTGAACCTGTCCTCCCTGTCCTCATTGTCCTCATTATCCTCATTGTCCTCATTATCCTCCCTTTCCTCCCTGTCCTCATTGTCCGCATTATCCTCCCTGTCCTCCCTGTCATCAGTGTCCTCATTGTCCTCATTGTCCTCTCTGTCCTTATTGTCCTCCTTGTCATCAGTCCTCATTGTCCTCATTGTCCTTCCTGTCCTCATTGTCCTCATTTTCCTCCCTGTCCTCATTATCCTCATTGTCCTCCTTATCCTCATATTCCTCCCTTTCCTCGTATTCCTCCCTGTCCTCATTATCCTCCCTGTCCTCATTGTCCTTTCTGTCCTCATTGTTCTCATTTTCCTCCCTGTCCAGATTATCCTCAGTGTCCTCCTTATCCTCATATTCCTCCCTTTCCTCGTATTCCTCCCTGTCCTCATTATCCTCCCTGTCCTTATTATCCTCCCTTTCCTCCTTATCCTCACATTCCTCCCAGTCCTCATTATCCCCATTGTCCTCATTATCCTCATATTACTCCCTTTCCTTATATCCCTCCCTGTCCTCATTTTAATCATTGTCCTCCCTGTCCTCATTGTCCTCATTTTCCTCCCTGTCTTCATTGTCCTCATTGTCCTCCCTGCCCTTATTGTCCTCATTGTCCTCCCTGTCCTCATTGTTGTCCTTGTTCTCATTGTCCTCATTGTCTTCCCTGTCCTCATTGTCCTCCCTTTCCTCATTGTTCTCCCTGTCCTCCTTGTCTTCCCTGTCCTCATTGTCCTTCCTGTCCTCATTGTCCTTCCTGTCCTTATTGTCCTCATTGTCTTCCCTGTCCTCATTGTCCTCACTGTCCTCCCTGTCAGTCCCTCTGTCCTTATTGTCCTCATTGTCCTCACTGTCCTCATTGTCCCTCTGTCCTTATTGTCCTCATTGTCCTCCCTGTCCTCATTGTCCTCATTCTTCATGTTTGTCCTCACAGATGTACGGCGGGAGAGAAAGATCCAGATCTCTTTGAGGACCGAGGAGAAGACTGTCAGCTGAAAACATCCCAACACAGACCTGAACCAGGTCTTTGTTGGCCACATGGGGGCGTCAGGATCCCGGACTACACTGAGTCCTGATGGAGGCTCTGTCAGGCAGAGTTAGGATCAGAGGCCGAGGACACTGTGACCTCCTCCCTGGGTTTTGTTTCTTCTTGTCTTCATTAAAACTTCTGCTCACTAACTGGACCTCAGGAAACACGCGGCCGTTACAAAAGTATGCTAAAGAAAAGCCTGTCCTACACTCTAGGTGGTATTGTGTTCGGTCATGATCACACAGCAGGAGTTCCAGCTCATATTCTGTTTGCTGACATTTGTTTTTGTTACCGTGGTGATTATCAGCACGTTTAAGCCCGTCCTCTCTGCTCCGACACTTTTGTCTTCTGTTCTGTAATTTTGTTTCACTTTCCCGTCATTGCTGTCACAGCTCGATATTTTTACCGCAGACCTCCCCCCACTTTTATTTTAGTGACCAAGTGAAGGAGAACCAGAAAAAAATGTTTCTCTTCCTCTTTTTCACATTGTGAGCACATATGTTGTAAGTGTGAACTTTCCACTGTCAGCTGTGATGCTGGGGTGAGATGGCTGACTGTGGGGGGGCCTCGGTGTCGAACAGGCCGGATGTAAATAAAGAAAGAAACTGGAAAAGCACTCCGAGTGTGTAGACCTCCACCCAGCAGCTTTGCCGGGCTAATCTTAACTAATCTTATTGCAGGGGAAGCTGGGTAATGAGGGACACAAGCATGAAATGTTGAAGTCAGTTTTCATATGAACTCTAATAAATGCTATAAATGAATGAGATTTACTCACAGACTTCCTTGTTTGACGTCAGTCTGGATCAGATCAGCACTAAAATGTGATAGCTTCATCCGTGGACCAAACCACAACTCTGCTAAAATTTTCATGTAAATCCATTTGGCAGTTTTTCCATTATCTTGCTAACAGATGAAAACACAACCTCCATGGCAGAGGTAATAACAGACAGCATTTAAAGGACTCCTAATTTAACCTTTAAAGAACCTTTCTGAACTCTTTCATCTTTTCTCGACTCAATTTACCATCGATGAATCTGTCATCAAATCAAGCTCGCTGTTCTTCAGAAATAAATCTGACATGTTACAAAAGAGGCTCGGACTTCATGATTTAACTGTTCCTTTAATTTCACAATTTTAATGTGCAAATGATTGACAACTAAAAATCAGAGGACCATGTTCCTTCAGGTCCTGATGTTGGGACTCAAACAGAGGGCCATGTACCTTCAGGTCCTCATAGTGAGACTCAGAGGGCCATGTTCCTTCAGGTCCTGATGTTGAGACTCAAACAGAGGGCCATGTTCCTTCAGGTCCTGATGTTGAGACTCAAACAGAGGGCCATGTTCCTTCAGGTCCTCATAGTGAGACTCAAACAGAGGGCCATGTTCCTTCAGGTCCTGATGTTGGGACTCAAACAGAGGGCCATGTACCTTCAGGTCCTCATAGTGAGACTCAAACAGAGGGCCATGTTCCTTCAGGTCCTGATGTTGAGACTCAAACAGAGGGCCATGTTCCTTCAGTTCCTCATAGTGAGACTCAAACAGAGGGCCATGTTCCTTCAGGTCCTAATGTTGAGACTCAAACAGAGGGCCATGTTCCTTCACGTCCTCATATACCCCTTTTCCACCAAGCTGGTTCCAGGGCTGGTGCTAGTGATACTGCTAGAGCCGGTTCACAGTTGGTTCAAGAGCGAACCGGTTAAGAACCGTTTGCTTTTCCACAAACGGGTGCCGGCCAGAGAGCTACGTCAGCACATCAATGTATACGTCTGTATACGTCACGCCAGTTTCCCATAACAACTAGCAAACAACAATAAACAAAACAATAAACTTACCAGGCTCTGTGGAGGTTTACTTCAGGGTTGTGTCCTCCTGCATAGACTCCAGCATGGCTGTGGCCGAATTCAATGCCCCGGTAGCGCTGCACGCCGGTCGGTCCCCGAGAAATGCATCGAGCATTTTGTAATGCGGGCTGTTAAAACGTGGCTGACCATTGCCACTACGGCCCAGCTCGGTCTTCTGGTCACTATATTCTTTCTTGATACATTCTTTATAGATATATATATATATATATTCTTTTCAATCTGTTTTTCGCTTACTCCAACCTCGTCATTTTAAAAATGGCTCTCTTCCGTGTTTTTACTCTGCTAATCCCGCCCCCACCCCCTGACGTAAGCGCGTAGCCCCGACGTAACCTGGTTCTTTCTGCTGGCCCAGCAAAGAGTTGGTGCTTGCTAAGCACCGGTTTTGAGAGCCAGCAACCGGTGCTTAGTCTGTGGAAAACCAAAGAACAGGTGCTAAGTCTGGCTCTAGCTCCGAACCAGCCCTGGAACCAGCTTGGTGGAAAAGGGGTAACAGTGAGACTCAAAGAGAGGGCCATGTACCTTCAGGTCCTCATAGTGAGACTCGAACAGAGGGCCATGTTCCTTCAGGTCCTGATGTTGAGACTCAAACAGAGGGCCATGTTCCTTCAGGTCCTGATGTAGGGACTCAAACAGAGGACCATGTACCTTCAGGTCCTCATAGTGAGACTCAAACAGAGGGCCATGTACCTTCAGGTCCTGATGTTGAGACTCAAACAGAGGGCCATGTTCCTGCAGGTCCTGATGTTGAGACTCAAACAGAGGGCCATGTTCCTTCAGGTCTTGGTGTTGAGACTCAAACAGAGGGCCATGTTCCTTCAGGTCTTTGTGTTGAGACTTAAACAGAGGGCCATGTTCATTCAAGTCTTGGTGTTGAGACTCAAATAGAGGGCCATGTTCCTTCAGGTCCTGATGTTGAGACTCAAACAGAGGGACATGTTCCTTCAGGTCTTGATGTTGAGACTTAAACAGAGGGCCATGTTCCTTCAGGTCTTGGTGTTGAGACTCAAACAGAGGGCCATGTTCTTTCAGGTCCTGATGTTGAGACTCAAACAGAGGACCATGTTCCTTCAGGTCCTGATGTTGAGACTCAAACAGAGGGCCATGTTCCTTCAGGTCTTGGTGTTGAGACTCAAACAGAGGGCCATGTTCATTCAAGTCTTGGTGTTGAGACTCAAACAGAGGGCCATGTTCCTTCAGGTCCTGATGTAGGGACTCAAACAGAGGGCCATGTACCTTCAGGTCCTGATGTTGGGACTCAAACAGAGGGCCATGTTCCTTCAGGTCCTGATGTTGAGACTCAAACAGAGGGCCATGTTCCTTCAGGTCCTGATGTTGAGACTCAAACAGAGGGCCATGTTCCTTCAGGTCCTGGTGTTGAGACTCAGACAGAGGGCCATGTTCCTTCAGGTCCTTATAGTGAGACTCAAACAGAGGGCCATGTTCCTTCAGGTCCTGATGTTGAGACTCAAAAAGAGGGCCATGTTCCTTCAGGTCCTGGTGTTGAGACTTAAACAGAGGGCCATGTTCCTTCAGGTCTTGGTGTTGAGACTCAAACAGAGGGCCGTGTACCTTCAGGTCCTGATGTTGAGACTCAGACAGAGGGCCATGTTCCTTCAGGTCCTCATAGTGAGACTCAAACAGAGGGCCATGTTCCTTCAGGTCCTGATGTTGAGACTCAAAAAGAGGGCCATGTTCCTTCAGGTCCTGGTGTTGAGACTTAAACAGAGGGCCATGTTCCTTCAGGTCTTGGTCTTGAGACTCAAACAGAGGGCCGTGTACCTTCAGGTCTTGATGTTGAGACTCAAACAGAGGGCCATGTTCCTTCAGGTCCTGATGTTGAGACTCAAACAGAGGGCCATGTTCCTACAGGTCTTGGTGTTGAGACTCAAACAGAGAACCATGTTCCTTCAGGTCCTGGTGTTGAGACTCAGACAGAGGGCCATGTTCCTTCAGGTCCTGATGTTAAGACTTAAACAGAGGGCCATGTTCCTTCAGGTCTTGGTGTTGAGACTCAAACAGAGGGCCATGTTCTTTCAGGTCCTGATGTTGAGACTCAAACAGAGGACTATGTTCCTTCAGGTCCTGATGTTGAGACTCAAACAGAGGGCCATGTTCCTTCAAGTCCTGATGTTGAGACTCAAACAGAGGGCCATGTTCCTTCAGGTCCTGATGTAGGGACTCAAACAGAGGGCGGTGTACCTTCAGGTCCTGATGTTGAGACTCAAACAGAGGGCCATGTACCTTCAGGTCCTGATGTTGGGACTCAAACAGAGGCCATGTTCCTTCAGGTCCTGATGTTGAGACTCAAACAGAGGGCCATGTTCCTTCAGGTCTTGGTGTTGAGACTCAAAAAGAGGGCCATGTTCCTTCAGGTCTTGGTGTTGAGACTCAAACAGAGGGCCATGTTCATTCAAGTCTTGGTGTTGAGACTCAAACAGAGGGCCATGTTCCTTCAGGTCCTGGTGTTGAGACTCAGACAGAGGGCCATGTTCCTTCAGGTCCTGATGTTAAGACTTAAACAGAGGGCCATGTTCCTTCAGGTCTTGGTGTTGAGACTCAAACAGAGGGCCATGTTCTTTCAGGTCCTGATGTTGAGACTCAAACAGAGGGCCATGTTCATTCAAGTCTTGGTGTTGAGACTCAAACAGAGGGCCATGTTTCTTCAGGTCCTGGTGTTGAGACTCAGACAGAGGGCCATGTTCCTTCAGGTCCTGATGTTGAGACTCAAAAAGAGGGCCATGTTCCTTCAGGTCCTGGTGTTGAGACTTAAACAGAGGGCCATGTTCCTTCAGGTCTTGGTGTTGAGACTCAAACAGAGGGCCGTGTACCTTCAGGTCCTGATGTTGTGACCCCAACAGAGGGACATGTTCCTTCAGGTTCTGATGTTGACACTCAAACAGTGGGCCATGTTCCTTCAGGTCCTGATGTTGAGACTCAAACAGGGGGCCATGTTCCTTCAGGTCCTGATGTTGAGACTCAAACAGAGGGCCATGTTCCTTCAGGTCTTGGTCTTGAGACTCAAACAGAGGGCCATGTGTACCTTCAGGTCCTGATGTTGAGACTCAAACAGAGGGCCATGTTCCTTCAGGTCCTGATGTTGAGACTCAAACAGAGGGCCATGTTCCTTCAGGTCTTGGTGTTGAGACTCAAACAGACCATGTTCTTCAGGTCCTGATGTTGAGACTCAAACAGAGGGCCATGTTCCTTCAGGTCCTGATGTTGAGACTCAAACAGAGGGCCATGTTCCTTCAGGTCTTGGTGTTGAGACTCAAACAGAGGGCCATGTTCTTCAGGTCCTGATGTTGAGACTCAAACAGAGGGCCTATGTTCCTTCAGGTCCTGATGTTGAGACTCAAACAGAGGGCCATGTTCCTTCAGGTCCTGATGTTGAGACTCAAACAGAGGGCCATGTTCCTTCAGGTCCTGATGTAGGGACTCAAACAGAGGGCGTGTGTACCTTCAGGTCCTGATGTTGAGACTCAAACAGAGGGCCATGTACCTTCAGGTCCTGATGTTGAGACTCAAACAGAGGACCATGTTCCTTCAGGTCCTGATGTTGAGACTCAAACAGAGGGCCATGTTCCTTCAGGTCTTGGTGTTGAGACTCAAACAGAGGGCCATGTTCCTTCAGGTCTTGGTGTTGAGACTCAAACAGAGGGCCATGTTCATTCAAGTCTTGGTGTTGAGACTCAAACAGAGGGCCATGTTCCTTCAGGTCCTGGTGTTGAGACTCAGACAGAGGGCCATGTTCCTTCAGGTCCTGATGTTAAGACTTAAACAGAGGGCCATGTTCCTTCAGGTCTTGGTGTTGAGACTCAAACAGAGGGCCATGTTCTTTCAGGTCCTGATGTTGAGACTCAAACAGAGGGCCATGTTCATTCAAGTCTTGGTGTTGAGACTCAAACAGAGGGCCATGTTTCTTCAGGTCCTGGTGTTGAGACTCAGACAGAGGGCCATGTTCCTTCAGGTCCTGATGTTAAGACTTAAACAGAGGGCCATGTTCCTTCAGGTCTTGGTGTTGAGACTCAAACAGAGGGCCATGGACCTTCAGGTCCTCATAGTGAGACTCAAACAGAGGGCAGGTACCTTCAGGTCCTGATGTTGAGACTCAAACAGAGGGACATGTTCCTTCAGGTCCTGATGTTGAGACTCAAACAGAGGGCCATGTTCCTTCAGGTCCTGATGTTGAGACTCAAACAGGGGGCCATGTTCCTTCAGGTCCTGATGTTGAGACTCAAACAGAGGGCCATGTTCCTTCAGGTCTTGGTGTTGAGACTCAAACAGAGGGCCATGTTCCTTCAGGTCCTGGTGTTGAGACTCAAACAGAGGACCATGTTCCTTCAGATCCTGGTGTTGAGACTTAAACAGAGGGCCATGTTCCTTCAGGTCTTGGTGTTGGGACTCGAACAGAGGGCCATGTTCTTTCAGGTCCTGATGTTGAGACTCAAACAGAGAACCATGTTCCTTCAGGTCCTGATGTTGAGACTCAAACAGAGGGCCATGTTCCTTCAGGTCCTGATGTAGGGACTCAAACAGAGGGCCATGTACCTTCAGGTCCTCATAGTGAGACTCAAACAGAGGGCCGTGTACCTTCAGGTCCTGATGTTGAGACTCAAACAGAGGGCCATGTTCCTTCAGGTCCTGATGTTGAGACTCAAACAGAGGGCCATGTTCCTTCAGGTCCTGATGTAGGGACTCAAACAGAGGGCCATGTTCATTCAGGTCCTCAAAGTGAGACTCAAACAGAGGGCCGTGTACCTTCAGGTCCTGATGTTGAGACTCAAACAGAGGGCCATGTTCCTTCAGGTCCTGATGTTGAGACTCAAACAGAGGGCCATGTTCCTTCAGGTCTTGGTGTTGAGACTCAAACAGAGGGCCATGTTCCTTCAGGTCTTGGTGTTGAGACTCAAACTGAGGGCCATGTTCATTCAAGTCTTGGTGTTGAGACTCAAACAGAGGGCCATGTTCCGTCAGGTCTTGATGTTGAGACTCAAACAGAGGGCCATGTTCTTTCAGGTCTTGGCGTTGAGACTCAAACAGAGAGCAATGTTCTTTCAGGTCCTGATGTTGAGACTCAAACAGAGGACCATGTTCCTTCAGGTCCTGATGTTGAGACTCAAACAGAGGGCCATGTTCCTTCAGGTCTTGGTGTTGAGACTCAAACAGAGGGCCATGTTCCTTCAGGTCTTGGTGTTGAGACTCAAACAGAGGGCCATGTTCATTCAAGTCTTGGTGTTGAGACTCAAACAGAGGGCCATGTTCCTTCAGGTCCTGGTGTTGAGACTCAAACAGAGGGCCATGTTCCTTCAGGTCCTGATGTTAAGACTTAAACAGAGGGCCATGTTCCTTCAGGTCTTGGTGTTGAGACTCAAACAGAGGGCCATGTTCTTTCAGGTCCTGATGTTGAGACTCAAACAGAGGGCCATGTTTCTTCAGGTGCTGGTGTTGAGACTCAGACAGAGGGCCATGTTCCTTCAGGTCCTGATGTTGAGACTCAGACAGAGGGCCATGTTCCTTCAGGTCCTGATGTTAAGACTTAAACAGAGGGCCATGTTCCTTCAGGTCTTGGTGTTGAGACTCAAACAGAGGGCCATGGACCTTCAGGTCCTCATAGTGAGACTCAAACAGAGGGCAGGTACCTTCAGGTCCTGATGTTGAGACTCAAACAGAGGGACATGTTCCTTCAGGTCCTGATGTTGAGACTCAAACAGAGGGCCATGTTCCTTCAGGTCCTGATGTTGAGACTCAAACAGGGGGCCATGTTCCTTCAGGTCCTGATGTTGAGACTCAAACAGAGGACCATGTTCCTTCAGATCCTGATGTTGAGACTCAAACAGAGGGCCATGTTCCTTCAGGTCCTGATGTAGGGACTCAAACAGAGGGCCATGTACCTTCAGGTCCTCATAGTGAGACTCAAACAGAGGGCCGTGTACCTTCAGGTCCTGATGTTGAGACTCAAACAGAGGGCCATGTTCCTTCAGGTCCTGATGTTGAGACTCAAACAGGGGTCCATGTTCCTTCAGGTCCTGATGTTGAGACTCAAACAGAGGGCCATGTTCCTTCAGATCCTGGTGTTGAGACTTAAACAGAGGGCCATGTTCCTTCAGGTCTTGGTGTTGGGACTCGAACAGAGGGCCATGTTCTTTCAGGTCCTGATGTTGAGACTCAAACAGAGGACCATGTTCCTTCAGGTCCTGATGTTGAGACTCAAACAGAGGGCCATGTTCCTTCAGGTCCTGATGTAGGGACTCAAACAGAGGGCCATGTACCTTCAGGTCCTCAAAGTGAGACTCAAACAGAGGGCCGTGTACCTTCAGGTCCTGATGTTGAGACTCAAACAGAGGGCCATGTTCCTTCAGGTCCTGATGTTGAGACTCAAACAGAGGGCCATGTTCCTTCAGGTCTTGGTGTTGAGACTCAAACAGAGGGCCATGTTCCTTCAGGTCTTGGTGTTGAGACTCAAACTGAGGGCCATGTTCATTCAAGTCTTGGTGTTGAGACTCAAACAGAGGGCCATGTTCCGTCAGGTCCTGATGTTGAGACTTAAACAGAGGGCCATGTTCCTTCAGGTCTTGGCGTTGAGACTCAAACAGAGGGCAATGTTCTTTCAGGTCCTGATGTTGAGACTCAAACAGAGGACCATGTTCCTTCAGGTCCTGATGTTGAGACTTAAACAGAGGGCCATGTTCCTTCAGGTCCTGATGTTGAGACTCAAACAGAGGGCCATGTTCCTTCAGGTCCTGATGTAGGGACTCAAACAGAGGGCCATGTACCTTCAGGTCCTCATAGTGAGACTCAAACAGAGGGCCGTGTACCTTCAGCTCCTGATGTTGGGACTCAAACAGAGGGCCATGTTCCTTCAGGTCCTGATGTTGAGACTCAAACAGAGGGCCATTTTCCTTCAGGTCTTGGTGTTGAGACTCAAACAGAGGGCCATGTTCCTTCAGGTCTTGGTGTTGAGACTCAAACAGAGGGCCATGTTCATTCAAGTCTTGGTGTTGAGACTCAAACAGAGGGCCATGTTCCTTCAGGTCCTGATGTTGAGACTCAGACAGAGGGCCATGTTCCTTCAGGTCCTGATGTTAAGACTTAAACAGAGGGCCATGTTCCTTCAGGTCTTGGTGTTGAGACTCAAACAGAGGGCCATGTTCCTTCAGGTCCTGATGTTGAGACTCAAACAGAGGACCATGTTCCATCAGGTCCTGATGTTGAGACTCAAACAGAGGACCATGTTCCTTCAGGTCCTGATGTTGAGACTCAAACAGAGGGCCATGTTCCTTCAGGTCCTGATGTAGGGACTCAAACAGAGGGCCATGGACCTTCAGGTCCTCATAGTGAGACTCAAACAGAGGGCCGTATACCTTCAGGTCCTGATGTTGAGACTCAAACAGAGGGCCATGTTCCTTCAGGTCCTGATGTTGAGACTCAAACAGAGGGCCATGTTCCTACAGGTCCTGATGTTGAGACTCAAACAGAGGGCCATGTTCCTTCAGGTCCTGATGTAGGGACTCAAACAGAGGGCCATGTACCTTCAGGTCCTCATAGTGAGACTCAAACAGAGGGCCGTGTACCTTCAGGTCCTGATGTTGAAACTCAAACAGAGGGCCATGTTCCTTCAGGTCCTGATGTTGAGACTCAAACAGAGGGCCATGTTCCTTCAGGTCCTGATGTTGAGACTCAAACAGAGCGCCATGTTCCTTCAGGTCTTGGTGTTGAGACTCAAACAGAGGGCCTTGCTCATTCAGGTCCTGGTGTTGAGACTCAAACAGAGGGCCATGTTCCTTCAGGTCCTGATGTTGGGACTTAAACAGAGGGCCATGTTCTTTCAGGTCTTGGTGTTGAGACTCAAACAGAGGGCCATGTTCTTTCAGGTCCTGATGTTGAGACTCAAACAGAGGACCATGTTCCTTCAGGTCCAGATGTTGAGACTCAAACACAGGACCATGTTCCTTCAGGTCCTCATAGTGAGACTTAAACAGAGGACCATGTTCCTTCAGGTCTTGGTGTTGAGACTCAAACAGAGGGCCATGTTCTTTCTCTGTCATGATTGGCCCACATGTGTCTGTCAGTTTTTATTGCCCCCGCTCTCGTAGAAAGATGTCTGTCTCCCTGACTAAGGATTACTGCTCTCTCTCTCCACACCCAGGCCAAGCTCGCTCGACCAGCGGTCTGTCCAGAGATCATTTGAATCGATGTCACAGCATGCAAATGTGTCCTCAGAGCACGCGTGTTCATCTGCACACGCAGACCGTCATCCTCACGTCAGACAGGTGGACACTGCAGACATGCAGGTGTGAGATGATTGACAGGTGTGAGATGATTGACAGGTGTGAATAAACCTGGGTAAACTTCCTGCAGCAGGTCGGCTCACCTGAAGCTCTGCTCACTCACATGCTGCTCAGTGGGCCAATCACAGGGCACAGATCATGCCACCTCTCTCAGTAAGGTGTGGCCCCGCCCACCCTTCCTCTTTTTTCTGCCTGTCAGTCGTCGAGCTTCCTGCTGCGGCTCAGAGTGTCACCATCAGCCGGACGTCCACGACCCTCACACAGCGAGCAGAGAGCCGAGGACGATGGAGCTCACATGAAGACATGAGGATTATCCACCCTTCATCATCATCTTCATCATCATCATCTTCATCAGCTGAGGCTCTGAGATAAATCACCAAACAGAAAAGGAAGAGTTAAAGAGAGGTGAGTGACCTCCTCTGGAAAAACACATTCTGGTCATTTAAAGAGTTTAAGCTAAAAGCTTGTGAGCTGATGAGTAAAGATGTCTGAGGAACATTTAAGTGCTGAAAATGAATTTAATCAAACAAAAGTCTCAAAAGAGGAACTTTAGCCCACGCCTATGGTTCACTTTAGAACAGTGTTGTTAATAAAGGAACACTTCCTGTACAGTGATCATGATGACATGTTTAAAATGAATAAAATACAGCCCAGAGTTCACCGTGGTTGTGTTTGCTAACTCTAAGGACTTTATTTTTGTGTGAGTTTCTGTTTGGGCTGGGAAATTTTCAACATACTAAGATAGCCTGATATTCAAAACCCCAAACCAGTGAAGCTCGCACGTTGTGTAAATTGTAAATAAAAACAGAATACAATGATTTGCAAATCCTTTTCAACTTATATTCAATTGAATACACAGCAAAGACAAGATACTTAATGTTAGAACTGGTAAACTTTGTTATTTTTTGCAAATATTAGCTCATTTGGAATTTGATGCCTGCAACATGTTTCAAAAAAAGCTGGCACATAAAAGACTGAGAAAGTTGAGGAATGCTCATCAAACACTTATTTGGAACATCCCACAGGTGAACAGGCTAATTGGGAACAGGTGGGTGCCATGATTGGGTATAAAAGCAGCTTCCCTGAAATGCTCAGTCATTCACAAACAAGGATGGGGCGAGGGTCACCACTTTGTGAACAAATGCGTGAGCAAATTGTCCAACAGTTTAAGAACAACATTTCTCAACCAGCTATTGCAAAGAATTTAGGGATTTCATCATCTACGGTCCGTAATATCATCAAAAGGTTCAGAGAATCTGGAGAAATTACTGCACGTAAGCAGCAAGGCCCAAAACCAACATTGAATGCCCGTGACCTTCGATCCCTCAGGTGGTACTGCATCAAAAACAGACACCACTGTGTAAAGGATATCACCACATGGGCTCAGGAACACTTCAGAAAACCACTGTCAGTAACTACAGTTCGTCTACATCTGTAAGTGCAAGTTAAAACTCTACTATGCAAAGCCAAAGCCATTTATCAACAACACCCAGAAACACCGCCGGCTTCACTGGGCCCGAGCTCATCTAAGATGGACTGATGCAAAGTGGAAAAGTGTTCTGTGGTCTGACCAGTCCACATTTACAATTGTTTTTGGAAACTGTGGTCGTCGTGTCCTCTGGACCAAAGAGGAAAAGAACCATCCGGACTGTTATAGGCGCAAAGTTCAAAAGCCAGCATCTGTGATGGTATGGGGGTGAATTAGTGCCCATGGCATGGGTAACTTACACATCTGTGAAGGCACCATTAATGCTGAAAGGTACATACAGGTTTTGGAGCAACATATGTTGCCATCCAAGCAACGTCTTTTTCATGGACGCCCCTGCTTATTTCAGCAAGACAATGCCAAGCCACATTCTGCACGTGTTACAACAGCGTGGCTTCGTAGTAAAAGAGTGCAGGTACTAGACTGGCCTGCCTGTAGTCCAGACCTGTCCCCCATTGAAAATGTGTGGCGCATTATGAAGCCTAAAATACAACAACGGAGACCCTGGACTGTTGAACAACTTAAGCTGTACATCAAGCAAGAATGGGAAAGAATTCCACCTGAAAAGCTTCAAAAATTGGTCTCCTCAGTTCCCAAACGTTTACTGAGTGTTGTTAAAAGGAAAGGCGATGTAACACAGTGGTAAAAATGTCTCTGTGACAACTTTTTTGCAATGTGTTGCTGCCATTAAACTCTAAGTTGATGATTATTTGCAACAGAAAATAAAGTTTCTCAGTTCAAACATTAAATATCTTGTCTTTGCTGTGTATTCAATTGAATCTAAGTTGAAAAGGATTTGCAAATCATTGTATTCTGTTTTTATTTACGATTTACACAAACAAACAAACAAACTTCACTGGGTTTGGGTTTTGTAATTAAAAACATCCTTTCTGTTTATGTTTTCAGAAAATATTTTTAAAAACTGATTATTATGTTATTTTTGACTTTCAGTTTACAGTTTGTGGACTCAGGTGTGTTTGACCTGTGTGTGCACAGGACTTTAGAGAAGCCGACATCTGATACCCCAACACTCAGCCTCAGGCTTTGGAGGAGCCTCCTGCTGGTTTTGACCAGGTGATCAGGTGATCAGGTCACCAGGTGATCAGGTGTTGGATCACCTGTGAGCTGCTCACAGCTCCTGCTGTCTGAGGGTTGTTTTGCTCTGAGCCGTGAAACGTCACAAACGTCAGAAACAGGTTCAGACGCTCTCAGTTTAGACACAAACTTTTTTATGCTAACGTCTATGTAAAAACACGAGCACGCTGGTCTGACATGGAAATGACCCCCCAGCCCAGGTCTATTTGCTCTGTGAGGTGGAGCAGTTTTTAGTCTCAGAGCTCGGTCTCGGTCAGTCAGGAGTAAAAACAGCAGCAGCTAAAGCGACCCGCCGCTCACGCTTTAGTTTCTGTCTATTTCAGGGACCTGCTGCTCTCACAGAAATATCTGTGTCTCTTTGCTCTGATGGACGGCCACACTCTTAACCCGTTACAGCAGAGGTCAGGGGTCAGACTGCTGCCTCAATGCTGCATCCAACAGGCCAAGAATCTAGAGAGTAGAAGGCCTGTCTGTGTTTAACCATAGATGCTGGGCCACCAGAGGATGAAGACATCCATCAGAGGCTCTTGCAGCCCAGAGAAGAAACTGGACCACCAGGGTCAGTCGGGCTTCACGGAGACTCCTGTTGGTGAGTAAGAAGCTCAGAGCTCTGAGACGGCCACATGTTCAGGTGTGAACCTCCATGAGCAGGTGGAGACGGGTCAGGGCTGATGTTTGACTCTGGTCCCATTGCTAAGACCACTTCAGACCAGGTTTGAGCTTCTGACTTATTTTACGGGAGGAGGACTGAGGGCTGCACAGTATGAGGGTTGGACTGTTTTATTTTCAGACTGTTGGACTCGAGAACACACTCTTATGTCTCTGCATAAGTTTGAGCCGTCAGCTCCATTTGACGTTCAGTAACTGAGTGTTCATCATTAATAATGTTCCCCCTCCGAGGGAACGAGGACGTCCTGCAGTTCCTCTTTCACAGTAAACGCTGAACCAAACAGCCGCAGGCTGAACTTCTGCTTTCAGACTCAGGCTGTTCTCAGACTTTGTTTGAATCTTTATCTCAGAGTGTTGTTGGCTCATTAACACCGTGTCAGCCTCACATTACTGACTGCAGAGCAGCTCCTGTTGATCCAGAAAACACTCCAGCATGTTGGAGATCATCGTTTTTGTGTCCCAGACGGCCTGGTGAAGAAGATCCTGCTGTTAAAAAGTAAAGTAAAGTCAAGGAAAGTAAAGTAAAGCTCAGCTGAAACTGGGCTGTCAGAACAGTAAAGGTTTTCCAGCGTGAGGCTCAGCTCCAGGCTGGGCTGGGATTCAAAGGGTCGTCTTTGTTTTAAACTTATCAGGATCTTATTCACAAGGACCACGGGTCATCAGCAGCTCACAGCTATATCAGGACAGAACGAAAAAGATTCAGGTCATAAAATATAACCAATAAAACATCAGAACAACAGCAGAAAGGCGAGGACAGTCCGGCTCACAGGAGTCTGTCGGCCTGGAGGAGCCTTCAGTGTCTGAGCGAGTGCGTCACAGGACGAGCAGACGATGCTCATTCTGTTCAGGGCAACATGTCCCTGAGGTCAAAGGTCAGTGCTGCCCGCCTGAGCTCAGTGTGAGGCCTCTAAAAGACCTGAAGGACCATCCAGAGTTTCTCACTCTGAGATGTTGGCTTTGGTTTTCTGAGGATGGACCGTCACAGATTTAGATTTAGATTTAGAGCTGCAGAGAGACAGCATCACGGCGCTGTGGTGGAGTAAACAGGAAGTTAAATGCTGACCTTTCCACAGGCTGAAGTCCAGACGTGACACACAGAGGCAGTGGATCAGGAGGGAGAGGGACAGGCTGCTCTGATTCTTTAGTCTCTGAGAATATAAAGAAAGTCTGACACTAAACCAGAAGAAGTTTGTCAGGATGGAGCCAACAGTGAGCTGAACCTGATCTGACAGTGTGAACAGCACCAGTCACACGAAGTCTGACATTTTAGATCAGATTCAGGACACTTTATGACGGGACACTGAATCAGAAATCTGATTTTCTTTAATGTGACTTCGGTCTGAACAGCAGGTCTCATTAATGTGACGTCACCACAGCAGTTCACCTCAGGACAAGGCGGGATCAGAGGCTCATGTAGACATGATTATTTAAGTTTATGCTTTTTTCCCTAAGATAATTTTAACATCTAAGCATGATTAAACATGCACAGAGGGAGGAGTGATGAGAGGAAGAGAGAGATATATTACACGAACGGTAAACGTGAAAGAATCATCCCTTTGTATTACGATCTGATGAACTTAGTTTGTTAAACTTTGCTGTGTATTCAATTGAATCCACAGCAAAGACAAGATATTTAATGTTCGAACTGAGAAACTGTATTTTCTTTTACAAATAATCATCATCTTAGAATTTAATGGCAGCAACACATTGCAAAAAGTTGTCACAGGGTCATTTTTACCACTGTGTTACATCGCCTTTCCTTTTAACAACACTCAGTAAACGTTTGGGAACTGAGGAGACCAATTTTTGAAGCTTTTCAGGTGGAATTCTTTCCCATTCTTGCTTGATGTACAGCTTAAGTTGTTCAACAGTCCGGGGTCTCCGTTGTTGTATTTTACGCTTCATAATGCTCCACACATTTTCAATGGGGGACAGGTCTGGACTACAGGCAGGCCAGTCTAGTACCTGCACTCTTTTACTACGAAGCCACGCTGTTGTAACACGTGCAGAATGTGGCTTGGCATTGTCTTGCTGAAATAAGCAGGGGCGTCCATGAAAAAGACGTTGCTTGGATGGCAACATATGTTGCTCCAAAACCTGTATGTACCTTTCAGCATTAATGGTGCCTTCACAGATGTGTTTATTTGTTTATTTAAAAGGATCCCCATAAGTTGCTACCAAAGCAGCAACTAGTCTTCCTGGGGTCCATACAATCAACAGTCATACATAACTGAAACATTAAGAGACAGCAAACGCTTTATAATAATACAATCACCCCCCACCCACCCACCCCCACCCCCAACACACACACACATCAATAAGTTATCATGAGTATCAAGATGTCAGAGAAACAATTTAATAAAGGAAACAAGGAAAGCCTGGCTTCACCAAAAATATGATTTTATAGCAGCTAATTCTATCATTTAAGTTCAAAGTAATGAATTATATCCGTCCCTCGTTTAATTTGTAGTATTGACAATTGTTTTGTAAAAACAAAGAACTATTGAGAAGTAGATTCACAAAACAAATAAATAACCTGTATTTCTAGAATTCATAATTCATGAATATGTAATCAGCCTAAGTATGCAAATATAAGTTATTTAATTTCTTTTTGAAGTTAATTTTACTGTTTGATTTTCTAAGGGAACAAGGCCATTTATTTCACTGAGAAGCTGCTCTGTATAGAAATGTTTCTGCATCGCACATGTTTTTGGCATGGGGACCACGACATGATCATGTTGTATGATTGTGTCTGTTATTGATATAAAGGATCTTTGAGTGCAGATATTTTGGCTTAAAGGTTGTACATATCTGATAAAAAAAAAAGACAAGGAGATTAGAATACAATCTTTCCCTGACTTTCTGCCATGAGAGAGCCTGATGCATATAATCAATGCTCGCTCTTGACAAACAGCACAGAGCTAGACGTGCAGCTTTGTTCTGCACGAGCTGGAACTTATTCAAGTCATGACTTTATGCACTTGACCAGATAATGGAACAGTAATCAAGCTGAGATAAAACCAGTGACTGTAAGACCTGTCTAATAGAATGATCGGTCATGAAATATGCACATCTTCGAATAGCAGACACAGTTCTCCCCATTTTTGTTACAATACCATCAATGTGATGTGACCAACGCAACTGTTCATCAAGGACAACACCCAAAAGTTTGATCTCACAGACCTGCTCCAATGTGACACCCTTTAAGGTCAGGGACAGAGGTAGACTCTTCATGAACCAAAAATGATGCACTTGGTATTACTGACATTTAAGAACAATTTGTTGTTATGTACCCAGTTAGCTACACAGTGAAGATCTTTTTGTAATATCTCATTTAACTGGTTAACGCTGTGAGCAGCCCAATAAATTGTAGAATCATCAGCATAAATAGTAATAGAGGAATTATTTAATACACACTGTAGATCATTAATAAAAATGGAGAAGAGGAGTGGACCCAGACAGCTTCCCTGAGGAACTCCACACACTAGACTATTTGTTCTTGAGAAACTGCCATTAAAATAAACCAACTGAGTTCTGTTAGTTAAGAAACTCTCTAGCCATCTAACTGCCCCTACTTCACAACCATATGCGTTAAGTTTATTCAATAACAGTTTGTGATCAATCACATCGAAAGCAGCACTAAAGTCCAGCAGAACAGCACCAACAATTTTCTTTTGATCAATTTGGCATAGCCAATCATCAGTCATTTGTGTAAGTGCAGAACAGGTTGAGTGGCCAGCCTTATAGGCATGTTGAAACTCAGAGCCAAGATCATTGGTGTAAAAGTATTGTGAAATTTGAGATGATACAAGTTTCTCCAGAATTTTACTAAGAGTAGGGAGAATGCTGACTGGTCGACTATTAGCACCAGATAAGGTAGTTCTATTATTTTTAGGGATAGGTATAATTTTAGCCGCTTTCCATGTTTGTGGGAACACATTTTCTTTTAAACTGAGATTAAATATATAACATACAGGCTCGGCAATGTAATCTGCAATTATTCTTATCAATTTACCATCCAAATTATCCAGACCATGCTGTAGATTATTATTTACTGATTGTAGAAGCTTTTTCACTTAATCCAGTCGTATTGGTCTGAAATTAAATGCACACTTTCTATTTTTCATAATAACTTCCATAATTAGTTCAGTGGATAGTTTGTTATTAGGATAATTCATATTCTGCCTCAAACTACACACCTTATCAATAAAGAAATCATTGAAATAATTGGCAATGTCCATAGGTTTAGTCATAAATTTACCCTCAACCTCTACAAAAGTAGAACAATTATCCTTGGACCTTTCTAATATGTTATTAAAAGTTTGCCAAAGATTCTTTCCATCATGCCGTTCTTCATAAATTTTATTGCGATGGTATATTTTTTTCTTTTGATTGTTAATTTTTGTTACCTTGTTCCGAAGTTCTCTGTACTTTTTCCACATTGCTGCACTACCTAATTTTATTGCAGTTTGTTTTATTTCATCCCGATTGGCTATGCATGTTTTTAATTCATTATCAAGCCATGGGGCAACTGTCTTCTTAATAGTAAATTTTTTAATTGGTGAAAAACAAAAAAAATGTTTAAGTTACCCATGCCATGGGCACTAATACACCCCCATACCATCACAGATGCTGGCTTTTGAACTTTGCGCCTATAACAGTCCGGATGGTTCTTTTCCTCTTTGGTCTGGAGGACACGACGACCACAGTTTCCAAAAACAATTGTAAATGTGGACTGGTCAGACCACAGAACACTTTTCCACTTTGCATCAGTCCATCTTAGATGAGCTCGGGCCCAGTGAAGCCGGCGGTGTTTCTGGGTGTTGTTGATAAATGGCTTTGGCTTTGCATAGTAGAGTTTTAACTTGTACTTACAGATGTAGACGAACTGTAGTTACTGACAGTGGTTTTCTGAAGTGTTCCTGAGCCCATGTGGTGATATCCTTTACACGGTGATGCCGGTTTTTGATGCAGTACCGCCTGAGGGATGGAAGGTCACGGGCATTCAATGTTGGTTTTGGGCCTTGCTGCTTATGTGCAGTAATTTCTCCAGATTCTCTGAACCTTTTGATGATATTACGGACCGTAGATGAAGAAATCCCTAAATTCTTTGCAATAGCTGGTTGAGAAATGTTGTTCTTAAACTGTTGGACAATTTGCTCACGCATTTGTTCACAAAGTGGTGACCCTCGCCCCATCCTTGTTTGTGAATGACTGAGCATTTCAGGGAAGCTGCTTTTATACCCAATCATGGCACCCACCTGTTCCCAATTAGCCTGTTCACCTGTGGGATGTTCCAAATAAGTGTTTGATGAGCATTCCTCAACTTTCTCAGTCTTTTTTGACACTTGTGCCAGCTTTTTTGAAACATGTTGCAGGCATCAAATTCCAAATGAGCTAATATTTGCAAAAAATAACAAAGTTTACCAGTTTGAACATTAAGTATCTTGTCTTTGCTGTGTATTCAATTGAATATAAGTTGAAAAGGATTTGCAAATCATTGTATTCTGTTTTTATTTATGATTTACACAACTTGCCAACTTCACTGGTTTTGGGTTTTGTAAATAAAAATCTTCCCATGATGCTTCAGTGCTGACGCCCCGCTCTTTTAAGTCAAGCTGATGAAGGAGATCCTGATGATCAGGTCCAGGTGACCCTAACCACAGACCTGCCTCCAGTAATCAAATCATTCAGTTTGAAACTGAGTTTATAAGGATTACTGTGGGGGTAGAAACATGAAGAGCCCCACAGGGCTGAGGGCCCCACAGAGCTGAAGGCCCCACAGAGCTGAGGGCCCCACAGGGTTGAGGGCCCATTGGCCCCACAGGGCTGAGGCCCCTTTGGCCCCGCAGGGCCGAGGGCCCACAGAGCTGAGGGCCCGTTGGCCCCCTGCTGAGCCTCGGATGCCTTCACTAACCATAAAACCAGAGTGCATTTCTCTCTCTCTGCTGAGCACCGAGCAGCTTTAAATAGATCTGAGAAAGTCCACAGAGAGACGTCGGCCTCTGATTGGTCCGTTAAAGAGGAACTAAGAGAGAAAAAAGGAAGAGAGTGTGATCAAACTCTGACCTCAGAAACACCCAAACTTCCTGTGTCTACATGTTCAGAGCAGACTTTTTCCACTGCTGTCATCGTCTCAGCCGGAGACACGAGCAGGGCCACAACGAGACCCAACAAAATAAAACATTTAAAAGCCTTTCTGAACCGAAGGACACAACATTTAAAATAAATAATAACAACAGACAAGACAGCCATGTTGTTGCAGTAGAACAGAGAAGTCATGGACAGTGTGCTGGGTAAAGTTATAGTTCAGGTTTTCAGAGGGGACTTTGTCCATGGCGGAAACGTACATACAGTTGCATTAAAAAGTCTGAGAACCCTTTAGGATTACTTTGATTTCTGCTTAAGTTGGTCATAAAATATGTTCTGATCTTCATCTAAGTCATATCACCAGACAAACACAGTCTGCTTAAACTAATACAGCACAAAACATTGTAAGTTTTCATGTTTTTATTCAACACACTATGTAAACAGTCACAGTGCAGGGTGGAAAAAGTATGTGAACCTTTGGATTTAATAACTGGTTGAACCTCCTTTGGCAGCAATAACCTCAACCAAACGTTTCCTGTAGTTGTAGATCAGACCTGCACAACGGTCAGGAGGAGTTTTGGACCATTCTTCTGTACAAAACTGTTTCAGTTCAGCAATATTCCTGGGATGTCTGGTGTGAATCGCTCTTTTGAGGTCATGCCATAGCATCTCAGTCAGGTTGAGGTCAGGACTCTGACTGGGCCACTACAGAAGCCGTATTTTCTTCTGTTGAAGCCATTCCATTGTTGATTTACTTCTATGCTTTGGCTCGTTGTCCTGTTGCATCACCCATCCTCTGTTGAGCTTCAGTTGGTGGACAGATGGTCTGAAGTTTTCCTGTAAAATGTCTTGATAAACTTGGGAATTCATTTTTCCGTTGATGACAGCAGTCCGTCCAGGCCCTGAGACAGCAAAGCAGCCCCAAACCATAATGCTCCCTCCACCATATTTCACAGTTGGGATGAGGTCTTGATGTTGGTGTGCTGTGCCTTTTTTCTCCACACATAGCGTTGTGTGTTCCTTCCAAACAACTCAGTTTTGGTTTCATCTGTCCACAGAATATTTTGACAGTAGTGCTGTGGAACATCCAGGTGCTCTTTTCCAAACTTCAAACTTGCAGCAATGTTTTTTTGGACAGCAATGGCTTCCTTGGTGGTGTCCTCCCATGAACTGCATTCTATGTAATGTGTTACGTATTGTAGATTTGTGAACAATAATGTTGGCATGTGCCAGGGATTTCTGTAAGTCTTCAGCTGACACTCTAGGATTCTTCTTCACCTCATTGAGCATTCTGCGCTGTGCTCTCACTGTCATCTTTACAGGACCACCACACCTTGGCAGAGCAGCAACAGTGCTGAACTTTCTCCATTTGTAGACAGTCTGTCTTACCGTGGACACATGGACATCAGGGCTTTTAGAGATACTTTTGTAACCCTTTCCAGCTTCATGCAGGTCAACAGTTCTTGATGGTAGATCTTCTGAGAGCTCTTCTGTGCGAGGCATGGTTCACATCAGGCAATGCCTCTGAGAACAGCAAACTCACAACGTGTGTGTTTTTTATAGGGCAGGGCAGCTTTAACCAACACATCCTATCTAATCACATTGATTGGACTCCAGGTTGGCTGACTCCTGGCTCCAATTAGCTCTTGGAGAAGTAATTAGCCTAGACGTTAACATACTTTTTCCACCCTGCACTGTGACTGTTTACATATTGTGTCAAATAAAAACTTTAAACTTATAATTTTTTGTGCTGTATTAGTTTAAGCAGACTGTGTTTGTCTAGTGATGTGACTTAGATGAAGATCAGAACATATTTTATGACCAACTTAAGCAGAAATCAAAGTAATCCCAAAGGGTTCACAGACTTTTTCATAGAACTGTAAGAACATTTATGAAGGTTTTAAGAGACAATTACAGACAAGCGTTTATTTTATGAAACTTTCAGATCTTTTTAATTTCTAAAAACACAAACAAAAGTGGAGCAGGAGCTGAACTGTGACCTTTAACACCAAACATCTCTATAGTCAGGATGAACATCTCCGATCACAGCGACAGACCGCCTGCACAGAGCAACAGACCGTTTGATCAGAGCTACAGACCGTCTGATCAGAGCGACAGGCCGACTTATCAAAACGACAGATCGTCAGCACAGAGCGACAGACCGTTTGATCAGAGCTACAGACCGTCTGATCAGAGCGACAGACCGACTTATCAAAATGACAGAGCATCTGCACAGAGCAACAGACTGTCTGCACAGAGCAACAGAACGTTTGATCAGAGCAACAGACCGACTTATCAAAACTACAGACCGTCTGCACAGAGCGACAGACCGTTTGATCAGAGCAACAGACCGTCTGATCAGAGCGACAGACAGACTTATCAAAACGACAGAGCATCTGCACAGAGCAACAGACCGTCTGCACAGAGCAACAGACCGTCTGATCGAAGCGACAGACCGCCTCACGACCTCGGTCACCAGGTCACTTTCACTGTGAAGCAGCTTCACAGCAGGAAGCTTCAGAGTTGAAACGACAGACCATAATAATCTGTAACATCAGGGGTCATGTGACCCTCTGTGTTCTGTAGGTCACCATGGGCTGCGTCAACTCCAAGAAGGAGGCGGAGCCTCAGGGGAAAAACTCAGGCAGCGACGACCCGCAGAGCCGCTCACAGACCGCCCACTACGTCAAAGACCCCACAGCAGGGAGCAAAGCGGTGAGCCAATCACATGACACACACCTAGAGCCTATCACACGACCCACAGCAAGAGCCAATCACATGACCCACAGCAAGAGCCTATCACATGACCCACAGCAAGAGCCAATCACATAGCCCACAGCAAGAGCCAATCACACAACCCACAGCAAGAGCCTATCACATGACCCACAGCAAGAGCCAATCACATAGCCCACAGCAAGAGCCAATCACACAACCCACAGCAAGAGCCAATCACATAGCCCACAGCAAGAGCCAATCACACGACCCACAGCAAGAGCCAATCACATGACCCACAGCAAGAGCCAATCGCATGGCCCACAGCAAGAGACAATCACATGACCCATAGCAAGAACCAATTAATACAAGATGTGGTTGAACAGCAGGAGGGTGGGCCAGCCCTCGGGTAAGACTGAGATTGACTTTGGCCAATCACTTAGCTCTCAAAGAGAGCAGCAGCTGGTCAGAAGTCCTTCATTCTCAGTGAGAATCCAGGTTTCTGATCTGAACACAGGGTCCACATCCACCTGCTGACAGAGTCTGGACCAGACCAGACCAGACCAAATGACGTTCTCAGTGAGCCCCTCCCCACCACTGGTGAACTTGGTCAGAACTGATGAAGAAGGTGTGATGGAGGCTTGAGGGGGTGTGGCTCTGTGCCCCAAAGCTGGTAACAGTTTCAGCCTGACGTGGCGGCAGCCCTGGTCAAAGTCAAAGGCCGTCTGATTATGGATTTAAAGACCATCAGACCTGCTGTCCTGGACCATCAGCCAGTCCTGGACCATCAGACTGTCCTGGACCATCGGCCTGTCCTGGACCATCAGACCTGCTGTCCTGGACCATCAGCCTGTCCTGGACCATCGGCCTGTCCTGGACCATCAGACCTGCTGTCCTGGACCATCAGTCTGTCCTGGACCATCAGTCGGTCCTGGACCATCGGCCTGTCCTGGACCATCAGACCTGCTGTCCTGGACCATCAGCCTGTCCTGGACCATCGGCCTGTCCTGGACCATCAGACCTGCTGTCCTGGACCATCAGCCTGTCCTGGACCATCAGACCTGCTGTCCTGGACCATCAGCCTGTCCTGGACCATCAGTCTGTCCTGGACCATCAGTCTGTCCTGGACCATCAGCCTGTCCTGGACCATCGGCCTGTCCTGGACCATCAGACCTGCTGTCCTGGACCATCAGCCTGTCCTGGACCATCAGACCTGCTGTCCTGGACCATCAGCCTGTCCTGGACCATCGGCCTGTCCTGGACCATCAGACCTGCTGTCCTGGACCATCAGTCTGTCCTGGACCATCAGTCGGTCCTGGACCATCGGCCTGTCCTGGACCATCAGACCTGCTGTCCTGGACCATCAGCCTGTCCTGGACCATCGGCCTGTCCTGGACCATCAGACCTGCTGTCCTGGACCATCAGTCTGTCCTGGACCATCAGACCTGCTGTCCTGGACCATCAGCCTGTCCTGGACCATCAGTCTGTCCTGGACCATCAGTCTGTCCTGGACCATCAGCCTGTCCTGGACTCTCTCTTTGTTCAGTGTTGTAAGGAGGAAGCTGCTGTGGAGTTTGAAGAGGAAGCAGGCTCGGCTGTGATCATGTGACGGCTCCTCGTTTGCATGCTGGTCAGACTTTGATCTGAACCTCCATCACTGCTTCCTCTTCCTCCCACTCTCACTGTGATAAAAGCCGACGCCGCGGCCTCTGCAGCCGGGCAGCTTTACAGATCTGCTGATGTGGTTCAGCAAGAGAGGGTGACACGCAACCATAACAGGGACGGGTTAATATTTAATAATAATTTAAAAAGAAAGTACTGCCAGGCCTCTGAGACGAGCATGAGGAAGTAAAGAGACGTCCATTGTTGGTGTCTAATGAATAAAAATAAGCATCAACAGAATAGCATTGTACATACTTTTTTTTTATCAAAAATCATAATTATTAAACTATGATTGTAATAATAACAACAATAATATTAGTGATAATGATGATAGCAATAATAATGATGGTAACACTAAGGACAATAATTAGAAAAGATCTATTAACAGAAAAAAATAATACAATATTGACTATAATAGTAATAAATGCATCTTTAATTTATATTACAGTTGTCTTCATGTAGTTATGAAGTGCTCACAAAATTTGGATTAAATATATTCATATATATATATATATATATATATATATATATATAGATATATATATATATATATATAGATATATAGATAGATAGATAGATAGATAGATAGATAGATAGATATAGATAGATATATTTAGACAGAGAGGGGGAGAGAGAGAGAGAGAGAGAGAGAGAGAGAGAGAGAGCTTACAGCTGATTTAAGCCTTTTTAAAAAGAATACTTTAAGGACTCAAAAGAAGAAACTGTGTCTGCAGACCTGATTCCAGCCGGTAGATCTTTCCAGAGCTGAGGAGCCCTGTTAACTCTTTATTTACTGGGCCGGATCAGGCCATGAGGAGATGTTAGAGTTAGGAAAGAGTTGTAGATCAATAGTATTTGTCACTGAGCCGGTGCAGGAGGCATGAACGGTGGTCATGTGATCTGGTTTTCCTGATCCAGTTCTCAGTTGGACTGTAGACCCTGAAAGGATGCCTACGAAAGTCCTGAAGAGCAAAAGTTAAACTTTGTGATGTCATACTGTTGTTTCATCAGTCTAGGCCCATTGACAACATGGAGCAGACCAGCCAACCAATCAGAGCGCACTGAAGCCTTAAAGGAACAGCCCCAACACAGAGCGGGAATAGGGGTGGATCAGGGGACTTATTTCAGTGTAACAGACGTCAGACAGAAAAGTTTTACTCCACAGAAAACATAAGAAGCTCATTTGATCACATGGAAACAAGAGAAATGTGTTTTTGAGCTCTTTGTGGATAACCTGTGTGTCTGTGTCTCTGCAGAGTAAAACGCCGTCTAACGCAAATGTTTCAGAAGGTGAGTCCATCTTTACAATGTTCAACAGAAAGAAGCTTTGGGGAATTATTTAATTTATTTATTAAGTTCATTTAGAGGTCAGATATTCACTCACTAACCCTCAGACACCAACACAAATGTTTTTTCAAAAAAACTTTTTAACATTTGCGCTCCATCAGGCTGGCCTCACCCAGCAGCCATGTCACAGGAAGTTATGATGTCACAGGAAGTGATGATGTCACAGGACGTTATGATGTCACAGGAAGTTATGATGTCACAGGACATTATGATGTCACACATGATGTTATGGTGTCACACATGACCATCTCCACATGTGACCATGAGCCCTGTCTGTGTCTCTGGTCTTCAGGAGAAACCATCGCCATGGCTCTGTACGACTATGAAGCCATCCACGAAGGAGACCTGGGCTTTAAGAAAGGGGACAAGCTCAAGATCTTAGAGGAGTGAGTCCAGACCAGACCGCACTACCACCTATGATCTAAACTGTAGATCCTCCTACACTGCACTACCACCTATGATCTAAATAATAATAATAATAATGCATTTTATTTAAAAGCACCTTTCAAAACACCCAAGGACACTGTACAGGATAAAACGACAACAACAATAAAATCAACAAAACAATAGAACTATAAAATCAGCAAAGTGCAACAGACAGAGATGGAGTGGAAGATTCATGGTAAGGAATATGCAGTTCGAAACAGGTGGGTTTTGAGTCTGGATTTAAACAGAGACAGGGAGGTCAGATTTCTGAGGTCTGGTGGGAGAGAGTTCCAGAGCTGAGGAGCAGAACGACTGAAGGCCCTGCTCCCCATGGTGCTGAGGTAAACTGTAGATCCTCCAACACTGCACTACCACCTATGATCTAAACCCCCCCGTTTGTCTGTCTTTCCACCTATTTTATGTTAAGTTCTTAAGATAGAACTTCATATGATCTGGCATTATCTGAGATAATATCAATTGAACCATCAATCCATCTACTCACTTACCACTGATTAATCCATCCATTATTCTTCTCCCTATCCACCCATCCATTTGTCCCTCTTTTTATGCATCAGTTCTTCAATCCATGTTTCCATTGACCTTTTCATCACTCCTCTCCATTGAATCATCTTTTCACCCATTTATACATTTGTTTGTCAGACCATCTAACACGGTTTTCTTCTTCTGATGCACCTGGTAGAGATGCCCTGGTTCAGGAGTTTCACGCAGATCTTTCTTTGTCTTTTCTGTGTTGACAGATTTGTAAATGTATGTTTCTTTATCTTCAGAGCTGTAATTCAGCTGTTTATGTTTCTTTATCTTCAGAGCTGTAATTCAGCTATTTCAAGCTCTTTGCTGACCTACGATCTCCCCCGTGTCTCCGCAGGTCTGGTGAGTGGTGGAGGGCGATGCTGATCAGTTCGGGGCAGGAGGGTTATATTCCCAGCAACTACGTGGCCAAAGACACTCTGGAGGCTGAGGAGTAAGTTTTTCAGGACAACTGATGGTTAAACTTATTTTCTGTGTTTTAATGCAGGTTAAGATGTGTCAGGAAAAGTGTAAAGCCACAGTTTGATATTAAAACTACACAGCAGCTGGTCACAGAGCTCATTTGCTCCATCGTCTTTTGTGTGCTTTAATTTTATAATTCTGATAGATTCAGAAAGTTTAGAGTTTTTCTGTAGATTCTAAAAACTTGAGTTTTGTCCACGTGCTGCATCCTGCACTGTCATCAGTCAACATCTCCAAACCTCCAGCATCAGCTGATCCTGTCAGCAGTCCTGATGAGGCCTCAGAGACCAAACCTGTTCACGAGTTCATCATGGAGCTCTATGGCTGTGGCTCACTGCAGGGAGCAGCCTCTAGTGGACGTCAGAGGGACTGCAGTGACATGAATCCTCCCTGATATTCTTTGTCTTCATGTCCCAGGTGGTTCTTTAAGGGGGTGAGCAGAAAAGATGCAGAGCGTCAGCTGCTGGCTCCGGGGAACAAGGTGGGCTCCTACATGATCAGAGACAGCGAGACCACCAAGGGTGAGTTTGAGTCGGCCAATCAGATGACAGGTAACAGCTCTACGTGGAGCTCTGAGTGAGGGTGTCAGGAGGTTTACTTAAAGACTGAATATAAAACACCAGTTTAAATCTTTATTCACCTTTATAACGGCACAGTGAAGTAACACTCTACCCTCTGATGTAGGGACGGGTAACTATGGCTTCTTCATCAATACTATCATCATGACCAAAGGGACCAAAAAACTCCTTTATCATTTACAAAAAGAAACAAGTGCAGTCATCAGATATCATAACAGCGACCTACCAATAATCTAACGAGCTGGATCAATTTGTCAATCAACTTTGTGTCCTAACAGGAAGTTACTCTCCATTCCTGATGGACACAGACAGTATTATTCTTGAATATTTAAATACTTATGGTTGATATTTCTCACAGGTAGTTACTCCCTGTCGGTGCGGGACAGCGACGGTCACTCTGCAGACACAGTCAAACATTATAAAATCAGGACTCTGGATAATGGAGGCTTTTACATCTCTCCCAGAATCACCTTCAGCACCCTGCAGGACCTGGTCAGCCACTATAAGAGTAAGTCTGCAGGCCTCACACAGGCCTCACACATGCACTACGTCTGCCTCATGTCAGCTTCAGCTCAACACTTTTCATTTGTCTCCTGTCTTTGTTATCCCGTCAGCAGTAACAGCGCCCTCTGCTGGGCAGCTCTGACATGTCCTCCTGCTGCAGGGTCATCATGAGGCCCAGTGAATTTGGCCTTTTCTTTGTGATGGTGTTCTAACCTAAACATGATTCCATCCCTACAGAGACGTCTTTAGTCAGTGAAACATTATTGATGAAAAACAAACAGGACTTTGGTCTGTGTCCCAGAGCAGGGAGACGGTCTGTGCCAGACTTTGTCCAGTCCATGTCTGAGTCCTAAACCAGAGAAGCCCTGGGAGAAGGATGCCTGGGAGATCCCTCGATCCTCCCTCAAACTGGAGAGACGACTGGGAGCCGGACAGTTCGGAGAAGTCTGGATGGGTGAGATGGGTTTTTCTGATTTTTAGGGTCCTGTTCTGTTTTAGGCTTTTTTAGGCCTCGAGCTTGGACCAGAACCAATAAGGTTTCGCCCTGATCAGGGATGTCCACTCTCTCTCTGGTTTATCGACATAAACCCAGTATGGGCTGCTCAAACATTTAACACAGAAGTAAACTCAGTCTCGTAACGTTTGATGAACTCAATCATTGGTTCAGACACAAACCGAGGCCCGGGTCAGGGCCAGTGTCCCGGGGTTTCATTTCCTGAATGGATCTCCGACTCTGTTTGCAGCCACGTACAACAAGCACACCAAGGTGGCAGTGAAGACAATGAAGCCGGGCAGCATGTCGGTGGAGGCCTTCATGGCTGAAGCTAACCTGATGAAGACACTGCAGCACGACAAGCTAGTCCGTCTGAACGCCGTGGTCACCAAGGAGGAGCCCATCTACATCATCACTGAGTTCATGGAGAAAGGTCAGAGCAGCTGAATGCTGAGAAAATTCAACATTTTCTTTCAATGTCTGTGTGAGGCACATCTTGATTATTGGTCTGCAGGTAGCTTGTTGGACTTCTTAAAGAGCGACGAAGGAAATCGAGTCCAGCTGCCGAAGCTCATCGACTTCTCTGCCCAGGTGAGATGATGAAGAGGACGCCTCTTTGTCCAGTCCTTCATTTGAGTTTGACTCTTTGAACAGACGGAGAACTCATTTAAAAAAGCAACAATCCTGTTTTATGGACCGTTGGTGGGTGTGTCACACCTGAGGGCTGCACCAGGTGAGATCACAGGCAGGTGTTACTGACCTCACACTGACACCCGAGCCTGTATCAGAAGTTTTATGGTATTTCATATCTTTGACACTCCTGTAAAGACAAGCTCCACCTTTGTGTTTGGAACAGTACAGACTAGAATGATGACCTGTGCCTGAAAACACCTGAGATCCAGGTGCAGAGACTCACTGCAGTGAGCACGCTCAGAGCCATACGTTTGAAGACATGTTTTTGATAAAGGTGGTCTCACATTAGCCCTGCGTGTGTCCTCAGATAGCAGAGGGCATGGCCTACATCGAGCAGAGGAACTACATCCACAGGGACCTAAGGGCCGCCAACATCCTGGTCAACAAGTCTCTGGTCTGTAAGATCGCCGATTTTGGTTTGGCTCGCATCATCGAGGACAACGAGTACACGGCCAGAGAAGGTAACTCTAGAAACCCCCAAGACCTCAAACAGTAGCATTAAGACCTGTGGGTTTAAAGCAAGCATCAGGAACAAAAACTGCCGATGTTCAAACATCCATGAACAGCAGAGAAAAACATGTTAACATCATATTAAACAACCTCATTTAGCATACTGCTCCTCTGTGACTTCAGACATGCTCCCAGCCTCATGCTGAGGCTCATGGTTGGCCTGATGGTCTGGTTTTTGGTTTGGTTGGAGGCCTCCTTGGACTGGCCTCATCAGCAGAGTTATGAAGCAGTGAGGGGCTGATGAAATGCTCTTTCTATCAGATGAATGGTTGGTTTAACATCAGCAGGATGAGGCTGACGATGACTTCCTGTGTGAACAGGAACTGTGAGAGTCTGAGGATGTTGAACCTGAACTATAGCTCACATTGAATATGACGTTTGTTTCTTTTCCCGCCATCACCAGGAGCCAAGTTCCCCATCAAATGGACGGCTCCAGAGGCCATAAACTACGGCTCCTTCACCATCAAGTCTGACGTCTGGTCCTTCGGCATCCTGCTCACTGAGATCATCAGCTATGGACGCACACCTTACCCAGGTAATAATAATAATAATAATAATACATTTCATTTCAAGACGCCTTTCAAGACACCCAAGGACGCCGTACAAAACATAGTTTAAAAGCATTTCAACAAAAGCTAAAACAAGAAAAATGGATAAAAGTTTAAAAGGAAAAATGATTTAAAAGATAAGATGGATGGGGGGACAATCAGGTTGAGTAGGCCAGGAGGAATAGATGGGTTTTGAGGCGGAATTTGAAAACAGTCAATGAGTCAATACCACGGATGTCTGGTGGGAGGAAGTTCCAGAGACGGGGAGCAGAGCGACTGAAGGCTCTGGATCCCATGGTGGACAAGCGGGCTGGGGGGATGTTGAGGCTGAGGGAGGATGAAGATCTGAGAGTGCGGCTGGGTTTGTTGATGAGGAAGAGATCACTGAGGTACGGCGGGGCGAGGTTATTGAGGGCTTTAAAGGTGAGGAGCAGGATTTTATAGCTGATGCGGTGGGTGATTGGTAGCCAGTGCAGGTGTTGCAGAACAGGGGTGATGTGGTGAAAAGAGGGAGTCCTGGTGATAATCCGGGCAGCAGCATTCTGTACAAGTTGAAGTTTATGGAGGGACTTGAGGGGGAGACCAGATAGTAGAGAGTTGCAAAAGTCCAGATGGGAGGTGACAAGTGAGTGGACCAGGATGGCGGTGCTGCTGGGGGTGAGGGAGGAGTGGAGGCGGTTGATATGTTGCGGAGATGAAAGTATGCAGACCGGGTAACGTTAATGATGTGAGAGTGGAATGACAGAGTGCCGTCAAAGGACGACACCCAGACTCTTGACCTGTGGGGAGGGGGAGACAGATGAGTTGCCAATGGTGAGAGTAAAACTGTTAGCACACCTTACCCAGGTAAGACCCTCCACACCTTACCCAGGTAAGACCCTCCACACCTTACCCGGGTAAGACCCTCAACACCTCATCCAGGTAAGACCCCCCACACCTTACCCGGGTAAGACCCTCCACACCTTACCCAGGGAAGATCCTCCACACCTTACCCGGGTTAGACCCTCCACACCTTACCCAGGGAAGATCCTCCACACCTTACCCGGGTTAGACCCTACACACCTTAACCGGATAAGACCCTCCACACCTTACCCGAAAAGACCCTCCACACCTTACTCAGGTAAGACCCTCCACACCTGACCCCGCACACTTTACCTGGGCAAGACCCTCCACACCTTACCCAGGTAAGACCCCCCACACCTTACCCAGGTAAGACCCGCCACACCTTACCCGGGTAAGACCCTCCACACCTTACCCAGGTAAGACCCCCCAACACATAACCCCCCACACCTTACCCGGGTAAGACCCCCCACACCTGACCCCGCACACTTTACCTGGGTAAGACCCCCCACACCTTACCCAGGTAAGACCCCCCACACCTTACCCGGGTAAGACCCTCCACACCTTACCCGGGTAAGACCCTCCACACCTTACCCAGGTAAGACCCTCCACACCTTACCCAGCTATGACCCTCCATACCTTACCCAGATCAGACCCTTCACACCTTACCCAGTTAAGACCCATCACATCTTACCCCCCACACCTTACCCGGGTAAGACCCTCCACACCTTACCCGGGTAAGACCCTCCACACCTTACCCGGGTTAGACCCTCCACACCTTACCCGGGTAAGACCCTCCGCACAGAGGAAATGAAGGTGTAAAGTTTCGTATTTACTCTGAGGATCAGAGGGAGACCCTCACAGGTCAGTCTGGCCCTCTGTCTGCCTTTGGTCAGAAAAATGTCGTTTTCCTTTTTCACATGTCAATTATTTTTCATGTAGAAGCACCGACAGCTGTTTTTGAGTTTAAACAGCCAGCTAAGTGAAAGACGTCACAGCATTTAGTCAGAGTGGATGTCAGGTTTCAGTCGTTGGTTCAGACTCTCTCAGACCATGACCTCGTGACCTTTGTGTTTCAGGGATGACGAACCCCGAGGTGATCCGCTCTCTGGAGAAAGGCTACAGGATGCAGCGTCTGGAGAGCTGTCCTCCTGAGCTCTACGAGATCATGCTGGAGTGCTGGAAGAACAAACCGGAGGACCGGCCCACGTTCGACTACCTGCAGAGCGTCCTGGAGGACTTCTACACAGCCACAGAGAGCCAGTACCAGCAGCAGCCATGACACGCCAACGGCACGCCAACAGCATGTCAACGGCATGCCAACGACACACCAATGGCACGCCAACAACACGCCCACGACACGCCACTGACACGCCAAAGACACGCCAAAGACACACCAACGACACACCAACAACACGCCAATGACACGCCAATGACATGCAAAAGACACACCATCACCATACATGTGCATTCACCAACGGGGCAGTTCATACAAACATGTGCAGTTACATGAATTATTAGTTTGATTTGTTTCATCCGGGCTCTGACCCTCCAGCTCGGGTGAATCCATGTGATGATTTTCTGCTGTGGGACCAGGAGGCTGAAAATGTTCAGAACTACAATTCTAATGTTTTAATGACAGGCTAAGGCTCTAAAGTCCGTCTGTCACATACGGCAGGGTCAGCCTGACGCCCTCGGACCTGCTGCAGGTTCAGTCCCTCCTGGATTATGTTCTTCATCTGAGGACCTGATGCAGAACATAGTCCACACAATGAGTCCTGGTTCTGTCCTCTGACAGGGAGGCACCAAACAGAATGTTCAAACCACCTAAGCCGTCCCTTTTAGGGAGAAGAACTGGCATCTCCACTCTGGGGACTTTTCCTCCATGTGGTCGATGTGATCGTGGATCAGACCGAGTGCCTGACACAGGTTTCAGTTTCTGAGCTAAGCCCGGATGTGAGGACCCACCTTACAGAGGCACTGTCCCCATGGAGCAGGTCAGATCCAAATCCTGAGCAGAGCCTTATTGTTATAGATGTTATTCCCTCTGCCACGACTCAGAGGTGAGGCTGAACCTCCGCCTCCCAGAGCTGAAGCTCCACATCCTAGAGCTAAGCTCCACCTCCCATGGCTGAAGCTCCGCCCCTAGGGCTGAAGCTCCACCTCCCAGAGCTGAAGCTCCACATCCTAGAGCTAAGCTCCACCTCCCAGAGCTGAAGCTCCACATCCTAGAGCTAAGCTCCGCCTCCCATGGCTGAAGCTCCACCCCTAGGGCTGAAGCTCCGCCTCCCAGACAAGCTGCCATCTGCAGCCTGAAACTTAGCTGTGCTTCATATTTACTTTTGTCAGGGGTGGGCAACTGGAGGCCCAGGGGCCACATGCAGCTCCCCAGGTCTGTTGAAAGCATGAAAACAAGAACTACACAAAGCAAACGTGGCAAATGTGCCACAGAAATACTGAAAAAAGAAAATCCTCAAGAAAACAGCTGGCTGAAGTAAATGTATCTTAATAATAAAATGAATATGCTGTGATGGACGCTGTTATCGGTCAGAAGAGGCTCAGTTTGGCCTGGTTCATTTTGAAAAGTGACTTAAATCCCGTTCACACAGTTTCTTAAGAAGAGCTTCTGTTTCTGATTGTGACCTCTGACCCCGGCTGACCGTTTCTGATGTCTAATTTGCAGGAATCTGATTGGATTTGAGATTCTAGATTAGGAAAGAAAAGGTGTCCGGTCAGAGAGAGGAGCCTCTGTTGATGTTCAGGGGCTGAAACTGAACATCTCCATCGTGAGCTCTGATTGGCTGACGGGGCTCAGGTACATAAACACACAGACCTTCTCCTTTGGTCTGTTTCTGTGTTCTTCGGCTTTAACCCTGTATTTATATTTCTCTGATGATGTCAGTCTGGATAGACAGGATCTATAATGTGAACCAGAATAACTGAAAGTGCTTGTTGGTTCTTTACTTTATTGTTTGATGTCGTTTTAATGTAGTGAAAGAAAAGATAATTTATTACTGATAATGCTGAGAATGTCAGAGTTTATGTTTGCAGTAAAGCTTTTTTATGACTTTTTTAAGACTGGTCACTGATTTAATTACTGAAAATATGTTTTTATGACTTTAATAAGAAAATAATGTAATGATTCAAAAGAAAATTATTTCAAGAAATTAAAAAAAAATGCCACGTTTTGGTTAAATATATGAATAGAGAATAGCTAAAGGACGGCCACTATATTAGGTACACTTTCATGGTCCGGGTTGGACCTCCTTCACTCCTTGAGCATCTTAATTCTTCAAGCTGCTGAAACACCCTTCAGAGATGTCGGTCCAGATCTTCATGACAGCATCAGGCAGCTGCGCCTCCACCACATCCCAAAGGTGCTCTACTGGACTGAGATCTGAGTGAAGAGGTCACTGGAGTACATTGAACTCACTGTCATGATAAAGAAGCCAAGAAAGAAATGCATTAATTTAATATTTGAAAATAAGAAATGTGTGTAGCTCTGTTTAAGTCTGTTGACAATTATTTCAGAATAAATTTTTGTGTTCTTTTAAATGTCTGTTGAGTGTGACGAGAGTTTTTATCATTAGTTTGGTAAAAAGCAATGAAGTTGATTATAATATTTAAACCTGTGTTCTCTAATTAAACTGATTATAATAGATAAATCTGTGTGCCCTGGTTAAACTGATTATAGTAAATAAACCTGTGTGCCATAAAACAGATGAACAGATTTTTATACTCTGATAAATTATAATACATAAATAATATATACTAAAGAGTGTTTAGTTTCAATATGTACTTATAATAACATTTATGATCTTAAGAGAACTGTCTTTGATTGATTAAAGTTTGTGTTGTATCAAATTGTATCAATTGTTTTCAATACTCCTTTTTTACGTGATCATTATTATTACTGCTGTCAAATTGATATTGCAATATTTTTATATATTTCAATTACAATTATTTTATTCATTTACTGTGTGCAGATACTATTATTATTATCATTATTATTATTATTATTATTATTATTATTATTATTATTATTATTAATGTTTGGATCTATATTAATATGAATTCTCTCTTAATATTATTATTAATATATTTAATCAATAACATTAATATTATTGCATTTATTTTATTATATTCATTTTGGTGTGCACACGCTTTAGATAGATAGATAGATAGAGAGAGATAGATAGATAGATAGATAGACAGACAGATAGACAGATAGATAGATAGATAGATAGATAGATAGATAGATAGATAGATAGATAGATAGATAGATAGATAGATAGATAGATAGATAGACAGATAGATTGATAGATTTTATTTATCCAAAGCTGGCAAAATCTTTTTTTCATACAGTAATAGCATACCGGTATACACACTAAAAAACAGACTATTGATTTACATTTATATTGATTTTATATTTTTATATACAATATTTACCAAAAAAACATAAATAAAACAAATCAATAAATAAATACATGAATAAGGCAATATTTTTATATATTACTACTTCATACTATTATTTTTATATGCTATTACACTATTGCTATTATTGCTTTTTTATCATTTTATGCTCGTTATTCTTATTGTTATAATCATTGGTATTTCTATATTGTAGTTACTATTTTTCTTTATATTCCCGAAATGCGGTCTCGCTGTACTTCCGGTACGTCAGTAATGACACGTATTCAAAATGGCGACCGCGGATATGGTGAGTGTTGGTGTTTCTTTGCTAACTTCAGGTGTAAAATGTTTGGAGGTTCAGAGGGCTGACCCGGGGGATCAGGCGGGGACAGGGTGCGGGATCGTGCCCGTGTTCTCAGCTGGTGTCAGAGTTAACCCGGGTCAGAGTTAGTCCTGTTTGCTGCTGTGTGAATGTGACGGAGAGGCTAACTGTTAGCTGTGGCAGCTAGCCGTGGTTTCTCCGCTGTGAGGGAGCGCAGCGGCCAGATCAGCGGTATATGCCAGCTTTACAGTCGTGTTACTGATCCATGCGGAGGTCTGATCAGCGAGGTGATCGATGTTCGGACTGTCAACGTGTCTAGAGCACAGAGGGCTGCCAGGGCTGCTCTGTTAGCATTAGCATCGAGCAGAGTTAGCTGCAGAGTTTCTGCCAGGCTCACAGCAGTGATCAATAAAAGGAGATGAGCAGTGACTGTCATCATCTCATCAAGTCTGATCTGGATCTGTGGTGGGGGGGGCACCTCCTTTGTGAACCTTCATTTTATTAAAGATGGAGGAGTCTAGTCCAGTTTTAGTCGATTAAATCTGAAGTGTAAAGGGTAAGACATTTTTATGTTCCCTTGAATTTGTGAAGTCCTGTTTTCCTGTTTTAGTAAAGTCTGAATGTCTATCTGCCTACCTACATACCTACCTACCTAACATCTACTAAGCCTTTATTGAATGTTAGTAAAGTCTGAATGTCTATCTGCCCACCTACATACCTACCTACCTAACATCTACTAAGCCTTTATTGAATGTTAGTAAAGTCTGAATGTCTATCTGCCTACCTACATACCTACCTACCTAACATCTACTAAGCCTTTATTGAATGTTAGTAAAGTCTGAATGTCTATCTGCCTACCTACATACCTACCTACCTAACATCTACTAAGCCTTTATTGAATGTTAGTAAAGTCTGAATGTCTATCTGCCTACCTACATACCTACCTACCTAACATCTACTAAGCCTTTATTGAATGTTAGTAAAGTCTGAATGTCTATCTGTCTACCTACATATCTACCTACCTAACATCTACTAAGCCTTTATTGAATGTTAGTAAAGTCTGAATGTCTATCTGTCTACCTACATACCTACCTACCTAACATCTACTAAGCCTTTATTGAATGTTAGTAAAGTCTGAATGTCTATCTGCCTACCTACATACCTACCTACCTAACATCTACTAAGCCTTTATTGAATGTTAGTAAAGTCTGAATGTCTATCTGCCTACCTACATACCTACCTACCTAACATCTACTAAGCCTTTATTGAATGTTAGTAAAGTCTGAATGTCTATCTGCCTACCTACATACCTACCTACCTCACATCTACTAAGCCTTTATTGAATGTTAGTAAAGTCTGAATGTCTAAATGAACAGAAACAAATGTTCCTTTGTGTGAAATGCAGTCACCTTTATTTAGGCTACCTGGCAGAGCATCTCAGTTACAATACCAGAACTGACAACAAACAGTGAACCTGCTCTACATGAATATATCAATTCATAAAGAGAGCAGCTCTGATTGGATCGCTCCACAACTTATCCCACCACCACCAAGCTAAGGCAGCTCTGATTGGATAGATTCATCATGTGTCTCTACTTCCTACATGACCATATTAGGTCTGATTGGATTAAGTCCGTCAGACATTTTAGTCTCGTTTTTATTTGTTGATGAAAATGTCAGTTCAGATTGAGATTTTGTCCAAATGTGTTGATGATGAAAATAATCAGTGACCAAACTGAAGAGACTTTTTATGAGCCGCACTGACTCCTCTGATGAGTCTCTGCTGGAGCAGATGTTCCTCCAGGTGACCTTTGACCTGCTCGACATGTTGGAGGGAAGACAGTGTTGAGCTCAGGTAGACTCACCTGGATTCCAGCATGTGTGCACAGCCTCATGAACACCTGCAATTACCTGAACCTCCCTCTGAGTCAACACGCCACGTGTGACAGGAAGACGGATCTACATCGTCTGTTTGGTCATGAGACTGATGCTGATGTCTGGTCATGTGACTGGTGTTTACGGCGATGCTGATGTCTGGTCATGTGACTGTGGTGTTAACAGCAATGCTGATGTTTGGTCATGTGACTGTGGTGTTTACAGCGATGCTGATGTTTGGTCATGTGACTGTGGTGTTTACCGCGATGCTGATGTCTGGTCATGTGACTGTTGTGTTTACGGCGATGCTGATGTCTGGTCATGTGACTGTGGTGTTTACCGCAATGCTGATGTTTGGTCATGTGACTGTGGTGTTTACCGCGATGCTGATGTCTGGTCATGTGACTGTGGTGTTTACAGCGATGCTGATGTCTGGTCATGTGACTGTGGTGTTTACGGCGATGCTGATGTTTGGTCTTGTGACTGTGGTGTTTACGGCGATGCTGATGTCTGGTCATGTGACTGTGGTGTTTACGGCGATGCTGATGTCTGGTCATGTGACTGTGGTGTTTACGGCGATGCTGATGTCTGGTCATGTGACTGTGGTGTTTACCGCGATGCTGATGTCTGGTCATGTGACTGTGGTGTTTACGGCGATGCTGATGTCTGGTCATGTGACTGTGGTGTTTACCGCGATGCTGATGTCTGGTCATGTGACTGTGGTGTTTACGGCGATGCTGATGTCTGGTCATGTGACTGTGGTGTTTACCGCGATGCTGATGTCTGGTCATGTGACTGTGGTGTTTACCGCGATGCTGATATTTGGTCATGTGACTGTGGTGTTTACCGCGATGCTGATATTTGGTCATGTAACTGTGGTGTTTACCACGATGCTGATGAATGGTCATGTGACTGTGGTGTTTACAGCGATGCTGATGTCTGGTCATGTGGCTGTGGTGTTTACAGCGATGCTGATGTCTGGACATGTGACTGTGGTGTTTACTGCGATGCTGATATTTGGTCATGTAACTGTGGTGTTTACCACGATGCTGATGTCTGGTCATGTAACTGTGGTGTTTACAGCGATGCTGATGTCTGGTCATGTGACTGTGGTATTTACAGCGATGCTGATGTCTGGTCATGTGACTGTGGTGTTTACAGCGATTCTGATGTTTGGTCATGTGACTGTGGTGTTTACGGCGATGCTGATGTCTGGTCATGTGACTGTGGTGTTTACGGCGATGCTGATGTCTGGTCATGTGACTGTGGTGTTTACCGCGATGCTGATGTTTGGTCATGTGACTGTGGTGTTTACCGCGATGCTGATGTCTGGTCATGTGACTGTGGTGTTTACGGCGATGCTGATGTCTGGTCATGTGACTGTGGTGTTTACGGCGATGCTGATGTTTGGTCATGTGACTGTGATGTTTACGGCGATGCTGATGTCTGGTCATGTGACTGTGGTGTTTACGGCGATGCTGATGTCTGGTCATGTGACCGTGGTGTTTACCGCGATGCTGATGTCTGGTCATGTGACTGTGGTGTTTACGGCGATGCTGATGTCTGGTCATGTGACTGTGGTGTTTACCGCGATGCTGATGTCTGGTCATGTGACTGTGGTGTTAACCGCGATGCTGATGTCTGGTCATGTGACTCTGGTGTTTACAGCGATGCTGATGTCTGGTCATGTGACTGTGGTGTTTACCGCGATGCTGATATTTGGTCTTGTAACTGTGGTGTACTGCGATGCTGATATTTGGTCATGTAACTGTGGTGTTTACCACGATGCTGATGTCTGGTCATGTGACTGTGGTGTTTACAGCGATGCTGATGTCTGGTCATGTGGCTGTGGTATTTACAGCGATGCTGATGTCCGGTCATGTGACTGTGGTGTTTACCGCGATGCTGATGTCTGGTCATGTGACTGTGGTGTTAACAGTGATGCTGATGTCTGGTCATGTGACTGTGGTGTTTACAGCGATTCTGATGTTTGGTCTTGTGACTGTGGTGTTTACGGCGATGCTGATGTCTGGTCATGTGACTGTGGTGTTTACAGCGATGCTGATGTCTGGTCATGTGACTGTGGTGTTTACCGCGATGCTGATGTTTGGTCATGTGACTGTGGTGTTTACCGCGATGCTGATGTCTGGTCATGTGACTGTGGTGTTTACGGCGATGCTGATGTCTGGTCATGTGACTGTGGTGTTTACGGCGATGCTGATGTTTGGTCATGTGACTGTGATGTTTACGGCGATGCTGATGTCTGGTCATGTGACTGTGGTGTTTACGGCGATGCTGATGTCTGGTCATGTGACCGTGGTGTTTACCGCGATGCTGATGTCTGGTCATGTGACTGTGGTGTTTACGGCGATGCTGATGTCTGGTCATGTGACTGTGGTGTTTACCGCGATGCTGATGTCTGGTCATGTGACTGTGGTGTTAACCGCGATGCTGATGTCTGGTCATGTGACTCTGGTGTTTACAGCGATGCTGATGTCTGGTCATGTGACTGTGGTGTTTACCGCGATGCTGATATTTGGTCTTGTAACTGTGGTGTACTGCGATGCTGATATTTGGTCATGTAACTGTGGTGTTTACCACGATGCTGATGTCTGGTCATGTGACTGTGGTGTTTACAGCGATGCTGATGTCTGGTCATGTGGCTGTGGTATTTACAGCGATGCTGATGTCCGGTCATGTGACTGTGGTGTTTACCGCGATGCTGATGTCTGGTCATGTAACTGTGGTGTTTACCACGATGCTGATGTCTGGTCATGTTACTGTGGTGTTTACAGCGATGCTGATGTCTGGTCATGTGACTGTGGTATTTACAGCGATGCTGATGTCTGGTCATGTGACTGTGGTGTTTACCGCGATGCTGATGTTTGGTCATGTAACTGTGGTGTTTACCGCGATGCTGATGTCTGGTCATGTGACTGTGGTGTTTAAGGCGATGCTGATGTCTGGTCATGTGACTGTGGTGTTAACAGCGATGCTGATTAGGGCTGCCACAAATGACTATTTTGATAGTCGACTAGTCAACGACTACTTTTGCGATTAGTTGACTAGTCACTTCATGCATGAACTGCAGCGTAGTGCACCAGCGTGCAGCTGGTGGCCCAAATCGCTTATTATGAGCAGACCTGGCAACTTTGGTGCCTGCGTAGTTGTGCATGCGCCACATGCATGAGTGTGTTTCAGGTTGTGTTGGTTTGATTCCTGCAGGTGTGATAACCAGAAAACAGGACAGATAGGCAGGCAAGACAGCAGAGGTACAACGGCAGTTTTGTGAGAAAACACACCTAAAAAACGGAACGACTAGTCGACTATTAAATTAGTTGTCGACTATTTTGATAGTCGACTTAGTCACGACTAGTCGACTAATCGTGGCAGCCCTAATGCTGATGTCTGGTCATGTGACTGTGGTGTTTACAACGATGCTGATGTTTGGTCATGTGACTGTGGTGTTTACAGCGATGCTGATGTCTGGTCATGTGACTGGTGTTTCTTTCAGGGGACGTGGTGGGCCCTGATGCTGCTGTCATTGTTGCCTGTCGTGCGGCCCTTCTATGTTCCTGGAGTGGCTCCCCGGGACTTCCATGAAGGAGACACCGTGGACATTAAGGTGAGGACGTTGAACATGCGGTGATGACGGCAGAGTCAGAACTGTTTCTTTATTCTGGACCACATGACAGCAGCATCCAGTTTGGGTGTGGTTTCAGCTGAGGACGGACTCACCTGTCCAGTAAGTGTCAGGTGTGTAAGGTAAATGTCAGGTAAGTGTCAGGTGTGTAGGGATGTAACGATATGAAAATCGAAAGTTACAAATGTAACTACGGTTCTATGAATCCCGAATGACCGCCAGAGGGCGGTGCTGAAAGCACTGAATGTTCCCTGCGCATGCGCGAAGGGAACATTCAGTGCTTTCAGCACCGCCCTCTGGCGGTCAGCAGGGATGAAATAGAACTTGTTTCACAGTTATTGTGACCAAAATTATCACGGTTATCATTATTATCACAGTATTGTTGCAGTGTGCTCAAAATGTTCAAAAAGTACTTTTACACACAATTTAATCATTTAATCCCTTCAATATTATTATCATAACGGCTGCTTTTTTTCTTTTCTTTCAATAATGTGTCATGAAATACCCTTTGAGTAGATTTTTTTACCCTTCTTTCATGAGAAATAAAAATAAACAATCCTGGAAAGTATTTGTCATTATTATGTTACAAACGGTGTGATTACAAGAAAATAAAACAACTGATATGAACTTTAAACAGGATTCTCTTTATAAACAATTATAAATGAACATGATCAAAGTTTTGAGATGACAAAAAATGACTGTAAACTGTTTTGTATACAATCACACATTTTTCTTTGCCTACAGCATTAGTGTCCATGTTACAGCTCCTTATATTAGACCATGTCCAGGACTTTCTTTTTAAATGACGAAAGTCCCTGAAGCAATTAACCCCCTTCACGATTCTCCTCTGGTCTCCCCTCTCCCTGGCAGATCTACTCGGTATTTTCTCCTCTACATATTTCAAAATAACGATCGATGAAATCCATAAAACACGAACTTTGACGAAAAAAGACGATCTATTTCAAAATACGGCGAATACACAGCAAAGCAAAGACAAGAACACACTTCAGAATGATGCTAATTCTGTTATTTATGAGATTTATACATTTTTGGATGGAATTACTGATAAGTCACCTGTTCTCTCAGGTATGGCTCACTGAGTCCTCTCTCTCTCTCTCTCTCTCTCTCTCTCTCTCTCTCTCTCTCCCTGCGGCTCCGTCAGTTCATTTACTCGAAGAGTTCCTGCAGTTGAAATCGCGAACGTCTTTTTCTTTCACTGCAGCTTCATGTTCAGACAGGGAGACTGTCTTCTATCAGTTTCTCCTCAGGATCCTTGTAAAAATCCAAAATTCAACCAGACTTCAGAGTCTGTTTCGAGAGAACTCCGCTGTGGCTCGAACTTTCGCTCTCAGACTCAGAGGCCAAACAATGCAAACTGCGCATGCGCGCATCGGTTTAGGCTGCTTAATCGAGGACAGATACATGGTTCAGGCTTTTCCAGGCAAACAGCAGCATCACCGTGCGTTATTGACACAGGGTGGTGATCAATCACGGTAAAACGGTAATTCAAAAAAGACACGGAAATGATTACCGTGGGAAATTTTACCACGGTTTATTTTACCGGTAACCGTTACATCCCTACAGGTGTGTCAGGTAAATGTCAGATGTGTCAGATGTGTCAGGTAAATGTCAGGTGTGTAAGGTAAATGTCAGGTAAGTGTCAGGTGTGTGAGGTAAGGTAAATGTCAGGTAAGTGTCAGGTGTGTAAGGTAAGTGTCAGGTAAGTGTCAGGTGTGTCAGGTAAGTGTCAGGTGTGTGAGGTAAGTGTCAGGTAAGTGTCAGGTGTGTCAGGTAAGTGTCAGGTGTGTAAGGTAAATGTCAGGTAAGTGTCAGGTTGGTGTCAGGTAAGTGTCAGGTGTGTAAGGTAAGTGTCAGGTAAGTGTCAGGTGTGTCAGGTAAGTGTCAGGTGTGTGAGGTAAGTGTCAGGTAAGTGTCAGGTGTGTCAGGTAAGTGTCAGGTGTGTAAGGTAAATGTCAGGTAAGTGTCAGGTGTGTAAGGTAAGTGTCAGGTGTGTAAGGTGTGTGAGGTAAATGTCAGGTGTGTCAGGTGTGTTGGATGTTCTGTTGTGGCCTCTGGACGGTGTGGACTGCTCCGCTCACACCTCCACAGGTGTGGGGGGAGAGTGGGCGATAGCTGAATTAATCTTTGGTGTTCCAGGCGGTGAAGCTGACCAGCTCTCGTACCCAGCTCCCGTATGAGTACTACTCTCTGCCCTTCTGTAAACCTCCGTCGGTCTTCTACAAAGGGGAGAACCTGGGTGAGTCTGCTCTCTCCTCCCTCCTCTCTGAAGTGCTGTTTGGGTGGGTGTGAAGTGTTTTTATGTACCTGTGTGCAGGTGAGGTGTTACGTGGGGACCGTATCGTGAACACGCTCTACACCGTGGAGATGAACAAGGACAAGAAGTGTGAGCTGGTGTGTGAGAAGAAGAAGCTGAGCGTGGAGGAGAGCCGGCTGATCGCAGAGCGAGTGCAGGAGGAGTACTACATTCACCTGTGAGCGCTCACACTCACCTGAACAGGTCTCGCTGGTTTCTAAAAGTCTCAGGCGCCTTCAGCAGGTTCCTCTACTGGTTTTGGTCCTCTCCAGTTTTTCTCTGGTGTGATTCGCTCGTGGCCATTACCTGACTCTCTCCAGGTGGACCGTTCAGTAAACCGAGCTCAGCTCATCAGTCCACCTGGGAAAGAGCCCATAGAAAGAGTTTGGGGAGGGCCAAAGCTTCTCCAGCACCTGACTGAATCATTGTTCTGTCAATCACATCACAGGCCAATCAGATGATGGAGAAGGCGGGGCTACAGCTGAGGTGTAACAGACCAAACAGGAGCTCATACTCAACAGAGCCCGTCAGAAGTGGAGTGAAAACGTTTTCCTGTCACGAAATGCTTTCAGTGTTTGTTTTCTGATTACTGTTGCCATCATGCTAATCTCAGTGTGAGCAGTCACTTCCTGCTGTCATCCCGCCTTTTCCTGCTCTAAAGGACTCTGATTGGTCAGTGCCATTGCAGACTGAGCTCAGTCGTTTTGGAGCTTTGCAGGATGGTTGTGAATCATTATAGATGGAGATCAGGATCCAGCAGCACAGCAGGGCTTCACATCCAAAAAACTCCAGATTATCCCCCCCGGGGACGCTGGTGCAGTATCTCAGAGGTTTACAACAACAAACTGATCAAACATTCCTCTGATTTATTTAGAGAAATGAACACAGTTTAAGACCTGGAGGAGCTCAAACCTTCAACAAAGCCTTACCAACATGGTTGAGCCGGTTCATGTGGAGAGTGTTAAACTGTCCAGTCTCTTAGGGCCTGTCCCACCTCTACCTCTCCCCCTTGGTTTAGCCTGGTCACGTCTCGTGAAGGGGGGTCCCAAATCTCCAAGGACTACGCTAGCCTTACAGAACAGACGGACCTGCCAGATTCTGAAATCATGCATCTCCGTCTTGCCAGCCTCCGTTGTCCAACAGTTCACTTGGCTGAATGCTTTATGGCCCAATCAGGGAAGAGAAGCAGTAAGTGACTTGAAAGGAAGTGAAGTCACTTCCTGTTGGACAAATGATGGCGGCTAATGTCGGTTAGCCTGTGGTCATCGTGGTTGCTCAGTTATACTTGGTGAAATCTGCTCTCCTCATAAGTTTACTTTGTAGAGATTTGACGAGGTTCATGTCACATTTAAGTGTTTAATGAATCATCTGTGTGGTATAATTTAATGTGAAACGATAGTCCTAAGGTAGTTTAGCTATCAGCTAACGACCGTTAGCCACTACTAATCAATGTTCAACCTACGCTTGTGGTAAGTGAAAAAGTTCAGATCCATTTACTAAAACTTTTGTCCAAGGGGACTTGGACCTGAGCTGAGTCTGCAGGCAGGAAGTCAGATGTCAGCAGGTCAGATGTCAGCAGGAGGTCAGATGTCACCTGAAACTCTGTCCTCATGCTGTGCTCCAGGATTGCAGATAACCTCCCAGTTGCCACCAGGCTGGAGTTTTATCCAAACAGAGAGGCAGGAGGAGAGGAGGAGCAGAAGAAGGATGTGGTTAAAGACATCCAGTTTGAGCATGGATACAGACTGGGCTTCTTCGACAACAACAAGGTATGGACCACAGACGCTCAGAGGGCCTTTTTCTGATGATGAGCTTCTGTCAGGATACACTCAGTCATGGTTTTTCCCTGTGAACATTGACATCTCATCTCTGTGATGTGTTGGTTGAATGTGTCATTGTTTTCTGTTTTATTTCACCCTTCCTGACTGCCAAAGGCAGTTCTTCACACGGGATGGCATCATGTTGCGCAAGCGCAGGTCGAGTATTAATAACAACAAAGTCACGTGTGACCTCAGATGACCCGTAGCAGGTACTTCTACCGGTGTCATCCGGGCACTCATTCCCTTGAATCTTCTCGCTTACAAAGGTCAACTGCTGATCAGAATCTCCAAGTCCAAGAAGGCTCTGTGAGAATGAGTGCCTGGATGACACCAGTAGTTGTACGAGCTACGGGTCATCCGAGGTCACACGTGACTTAGTTGATACTCGCCCTGCGCTTGCACGAGATGGAGACATCCGGTGAGAAGAATTGCCTTTGGCAGTCATCCAGAGTTCACGAAACAGGGGTTACACGCCGGACCTTTGTATTATTTACATCTTATTTCTCGTCCCAACTTCACTGGCGTTTGGGTAATACAATTTGACAGAAAGGGTTTAAATAAAAGTCTGCTTTTATATTTTTACATTTCTTGTTTCTGTCTTCTTTTTCCAGTTTTACCTGCACAACCACCTGTCCTTCATCCTGTACTTCCACAGAGAGAAGCTGGAGGAGGGAGACGTCCATAACTACAGGGTGGTCCGCTTCGAGGTCGTCCCCCAGAGCGTCAAGGTTGATGGTGGGTGTGGGTCTGACTCAGAGTTTACTGGCTGATAACTGGACCTTTTTTTATCGAGACATGACGTTATTACAGACACACCATTAGAAGACGAAGACAGAGATTGAAATCAGATGATCCGTGCAAATGTGCACGTGAGTGTCGGAAAGGTTCAAACCTGAATTATTTAAAAAAAGGCTAATTCAGATTAAACATCACTCGTACATAAAGTGTGTTAATGTCATAAACAGAACAAATGGCAGCTCTGCTGGTGGACATGTTGGCCAAGAGATGCTCGTTTCTTTATATTTTTGTAGTTTTTAGTCCCTGCAAAGAAAAGTAAGACAGGTTGTCTTTGAAAACTGCCTACACTGGCTTCGAGAACAAATTCCTTCCCTGTGTGGTGGAGCAGTCCGTACGTCCTCTTTTTAATTTTTCCAGTCATGCGTTTTTTGACAGATCTGAAGGCCATGGAGAAGGAGAAGACCTGCACGTTACCTGAGGCCAGTGGCTCCGCCCCCCAGGAGATCGACCCCACCAAAGAGAATGAGGTTCTCTTCACATACTCGGTGCACTGGGAGGTCAGTAACAGCTCGTCCATGTTTAACTGTTTTATTTTAAATGACTGAAGATCGTCCTCACAAACCTGCTCAGGCCGTCAGCATACCACAATTATAAACTTCAACAAAAAAGAAACGTGATGCTTCTTCTGATACCACAATGAGGAAACAGAATAAAATGATAAAAAAGTCTCCATATATTATAGATTATATTATATAATATATATATATTATATATATTATATATATTTGCTGTTTGCAGAGCAGCACATGCTGGCCTGTAACTGATCGATTGAGAGGACAGTTTCAGTGAATCTGAGCGTCTTTGTTCATGCTGGACTGAGGTGGACCAGCGGTGGACTCAGCACAGCTATCGAACCATTTTGTGTCCAAATGAAGGAAACAATAACAAGAACCTGAGAATGAGCTAAATTAAGAAAACTCAGCAGACTTTTCTGAAGTCGTTCCCGCCCTGGGCTGCAGATCTCCTCCCGCTCTTCTGAGTCACACCACAGTGACATTTGGAGATCTGAAAATGTGGTATTTTAACACCGTGAGATCGTAACATCGTGGCAGCTCAGTCTGTGTGTTTGCACATGCATGCAGAATGATCTCAGACCGACAGATTCAACATGAATCAATGACGATCAGCAGCAAAGGGGGGATCACCCAGAAATGGTCCTTTGGGTGGAGGAGGTTTCTGACCCTGGTCTGGTGGTCTGTGTCCTCTGGGCAGGAGAGCGAGGTGAAGTGGGCGTCTCGCTGGGACACGTACCTCACCATGAGCGACGTCCAGATCCACTGGTTCTCCATCGTCAACTCTGTGGTCGTGGTCTTCTTCCTGTCAGGTGTGTGATCGCTTTAAAATGATCAGCTGCTCTCCAAACTACATGTCGAGTGTTTGATTTGAAGCTCGTTTGGATTTTGCCTTTTTCAAAGAGCAGGGACATTTTGGTTGATTCTGATGTTCTGTGTCTCAGGTATTCTGAGTATGATCATCATCAGGACTCTGAGGAAGGACATCGCCAACTACAACAGAGAAGACGACATCGTAAGCACGCCGGACGCCGTCTGATTCCAGTTTAAGATGATAACACTCTCCAACACTGCAGTGGTCTATAAAGTGGTCCTGATATATAGTGGTCTATAAAGGTCCTCTAAGGGGCCTGATGACGGTGTTCCTGCAGATGCTTAAAGGGCCTTAAAGATTATTTAATCCAAACGAGGCCTTCATAAGCTTTAAAAAGCCTTAACGTGTAGTTTTCTTTGAGAGCATCATTACTGAGTGAAGCCTATGTGCTCCCTTACGTCTCTCTGGCCTCCTGTGATTGGTTAATATTCAGCTTCCTGTTTGTTGTTTAGCTGTAGAGTAACTCTGAAGCAGGTCGGCCATTTTGTAAAGCAGGAGTCTCCTGCTGTGCTGACTGCAGTCTGATTTGTTCTTAGTTTGGATGCTCACAGCTCTGGGACATGTAATCAGAATGTTCAGACATCCCATAATAACTGACCCCCTCCCCACTGAACATGCTATCAGAATGTTCAGACATCCCATAATAACTGACCCCCTCCCCACTGAGCGTCCACCCTGAGTGTGGGTGAGCAGGAGGCTCTGACCTCTGACCTCTGACCTCCCTTGTCTCCCCTCTGGCAGGAGGACACCATGGAGGAGTCTGGATGGAAGAACGTCCACGGCGACGTCTTCAGGCCGCCGCAGTATCCCATGATCCTCAGCTCTCTGCTGGGCTCAGGGATCCAGCTGTTCTGCATGGTGCTGATCGTCATCTGTGAGTCTGAGTAGACCTGCTGTAGACTGTTCTCAACTGGTGTAGACTGTTCATAACTGGTGTAGACTGTTCTCAACCGGTGTAGACTGTTCTCAACCACTGTAGACTGTTCTCAACCGCTGTAAACTGTTCTCAACTGGTGTAGACTGTTCTCAACCGGTGTAGACTGTTCTCAACTGGTGTAGACTGTTCTCAACCGCTGTAGACTGTTCTCAACTGGTGTAGACTGTTCTCAACCGCTGTAGACTGTTCTCAACTGGTGTAGACTGTTCTCAACTGGTGTAGACTGTTCTCAACCGCTGTAGACTGTTCTCAACTGGTGTAGACTGTTCTCAACCGGTGTAGACTGTTCTCAACCGGTGTAGACTGTTCTCAACCGGTGTAGACTGTTCTCAACCGGTGTAGACTGTTCTCAACCACTGTAGACTGTTCTCAACCACTGTAGACTGTTCTCAGACTGTCTTACTGTAGACTGTTCTCAACTGGTTCTCAACTGGTGTAGACTGTTCTCAACTGGTGTAGACTGTTCTCAACCGCTGTAGACTGTTCTCAACCGCTGTAGACTGTTCTCAACTGGTGTAGACTGTTCTCAACCGGTGTAGACTGTTCTCAACCGCTGTAGACTGTTCTCAACCGCTGTAGACTGTTCTCAACCGGTGTAGACTCTTCTCAACCGGTGTAGACTGTTCTCAACCGATGTAGACTGTTCTCAACCAGTGTAGACTGTCCGACACTCTCATCACCAGGTGTAGACTATCCCAGACTGTCACTGACTGTGTTATAGACTGTTACAGACTGTCTTATAGACTGTTATAGACTGTTAGAGACTGTCATAGACTGTTACAGACTGTCATAGACTGACTGTGTTATTCCCTGTGCTGTCTCTGTATGTGTGCCCTGTGCTGTCTCTGTATGTGTGCTCTGTGCTGTCTCTGTATGTGTACTCTGTGCTGTCTCTGTATGTGTGCCCTGTGCTGTCTCTGCATGTCTGCCCTGTGCTGTCTCTATATGTGTGCCCTGTGCTGTCTCTATATGTGTGCCCTGTGCTGTCTCTGTATGTGTGCCCTGTGCTGTCTCTGTATGTGTGCCCTGTGCTGTGTCTGTATGTGTGCCCTGTGCTGTCTCTGTATGTGTGCCCTGTGCTGTCTCTGTATGTGTGCTCTGTGCTGTCTCTGTATGTGTACTTTGTGCTGTCTCTGTATGTGTACTCTGTGCTGTCTCTGTATGTGTGCCCTGTGCTGTCTCTGTATGTGTACTCTGTGCTGTCTCTGTATGTGTGCCCTGTGCTGTCTCTGTATGTGTACTCTGTGCTGTCTCTGTATGTGTGCCCTGTGCTGTCTCTGTATGTGTACTCTGTGCTGTCTCTGTATGTGTGCCCTGTGCTGTCTCTGTATGTGTGCCCTGTGCTGTCTCTGTATGTGTGCCCTGTGCTGTCTCTGTATGTGTGCCCTGTGCTGTCTCTGTATGTGTGCCCTGTGCTGTCTCTGTATGTGTGCCCTGTGCTGTCTCTGTATGTGTGCCCTGTGCTGTCTCTGTATGTGTACTCTGTGCTGTCTCTGTATGTGTACTCTGTGCTGTCTCTGTATGTGTGCCCTGTGCTGTCTCTGTATGTGTGCCCTGTGCTGTCTCTGTATGTGTACTCTGTGCTGTCTCTGTATGTGTGCCCTGTTCTGTCTCTGTATGTGTGCTGTCTCTGTATGTGTGCCCTGTGCTGTCTCTGTATGTGTGCCCTGTGCTGTCTCTGTATATGTGCCCTGTGCTGACTCTGTATGTGTGCCCTGTGCTGTCTCTGTATGTGTACTCTGTGCTGTCTCTGTATGTGTGCCCTGTTCTGTCTCTGTATGTGTGCTGTCTCTGTATGTGTGCCCTGTGCTGTCTCTGTATGTGTGCCCTGTGCTGTCTCTGTATATGTGCCCTGTGCTGACTCTGTATGTGTGCCCTGTGCTGACTCTGTATGTGTGCCCTGTTCTGTATGTGTACTCTGTGCTGTCTCTGTATGTGTGCCCTGTTCTGTCTCTGTATGTGTGCCATGTGCTGTCTCTGCATGTATGCCCTGTGCTGTCTCTATATGTGTGCCCTGTGCTGTCTCTGTATGTGTGCCCTGTTCTGTCTCTGTATGTGTGCCCTGTGCTGATTCTGTATGTGTGCCCTGTTCTGTCTCTGTATGTGTGCTCTGTGCTGTCTCTGTATGTGTGCCCTGTGCTGTCTCTGTATGTGTACTCTGTGCTGTCTCTGTATGTGTACTCTGTGCTGTCTCTGTATGTGCACAGTCTCTGTATGTGTACTCTGTGCTGTCTCTGTATGTGTACTCTGTGCTGTCTCTGTATGTGTGCCCTGTGCTGTCTCTGTATGTGTACTCTGTGCTGTCTCTGTATGTGTACTCTGTGCTGTCTCTGTATGTGTACTCTGTGCTGTCTCTGTATGTGTGCCCTGTGCTGTCTCTGTATGTGTACTCTGTGCTGTCTCTGTATGTGTGCCCTGTGCTGTCTCTGTATGTGTGCTCTGTGCTGCCTCTGTATGTGTACTCTGTGCTGTCTCTGTATGTATGCCCTGTGCTGTCTCTGTATGTATGCCCTGTGCTGCCTCTGTATGTGTACTCTGTGCTGTCTCTGTATGTGTACTTTGTGCTGTCTCTGTATGTGTGCCCTGTTCTGTCTCTGTATGTGTGCCCTGTGCTGATTCTGTATGTGTGCCCTGTTCTGTCTCTGTATGTGTGCTCTGTGCTGTCTCTCTATGTGTGCCCTGTGTTGTCTCTGTATGTGTGCCCTGTGCTGTCTCTGTATGTATGCCCTGTGCTGTCTCTGTATGTATGCCCTGTGCTGTCTCTGTATGTGTGCCCTGTGCTGTCTCTGTACGTGTGCCCTGTGCTGTCTCTGTATGTGTGCCCTGTTCTGTCTCTATACGTGTGCCCTGTGCTGACTCTGTATGTGTGCCCTGTTCTGTCTCTGTATGTGTGCCCTGTGCTGTCTCTGTATGTGTGCTCTGTGCTGTCTCTGTATGTGTGCCCTGTGCTGTCTCTGTATGTGTACTCTGTGCTGTCTCTGTATGTGTGCCCTGTTCTGTCTCTGTATGTGTGCCCTGTGCTGTCTCTGTATGTGTGCTCTGTGCTGTCTCTGTATGTGTGCCCTGTGCTGTCTCTGTATGTGTACTCTGTGCTGTCTCTGTATGTGTGCCCTGTTCTGTCTCTGTATGTGTGCCCTGTGCTGTCTCTGTGTGTGTGCCCTGTGCTGTCTCTGTATGTATGCCCTGTGCTGTCTCTGTATGTGTACTCTGTGCTTTCTCTGTATGTGTACTCTGTGCTGTCTCTGTATGTGTGCTCTGTGCTTGCGTAGATCAGCTGACTGAACTTGTGTCCTTGTGTCCACAGTCGTTGCCATGTTGGGCATGTTGTCTCCGTCCAGCAGAGGAGCTCTGATGACCACGGCCTGCTTCCTCTTCATGTTCATGGGGTAACCACTTTGACCTTCCTCTTACTTCAAGGTCAGATCTGCAAGACCTGCTCAGAGTGTCAAATAATAAAAAATTATAATCTGGTCACAGTAATCTGTCTTAATAAAATAATAATAATCTGATCACAGTAATCTGTGTTAATAAAATAATAATCTGATCACAGTAATCTGTGTTAATAAAATAATAATCTGATCACAGTAATCTGTGTTAATAAAATAATAATAATCTCATCACAGTAATCTGTGTTAATAAAATAATAATAATCTATTCACAGTAATCTGTCTTAATAAAATAATAATAATCTGATCACAGTAATCTGTGTTAATAAAATAATAATAATCTGATCACAGTAATCTGTGTTAATAAAATAATAATAATCTGATCACAGTAATCTGTGTTAATAAAATAATAATAATCTGATCACAGTAATCTGTGTTAATAAAATAATAATCTGATCACAGTAATCTGTGTTAATAAAATAATAATAATATTACAGTAATCTGTGTTAATAAAATAATAATCTGATCACAGTTATCTGTGTTAATAAAATAATAATCTTATCACAGTAATCTGTGTTAATAAAATAATAATCTTATCACAGTAATCTGTGTTAATAAAATAATAATCTGATCACAGTTATCTGTGTTAATAAAATAATAATAATCTGATCACAGTAATCTGTGTTAATAAAATAAAATAATCTGATCACAGTAATCTGTGTTAATAAAATAATAATCTGATCACAGTAATCTTTGTTAATAAAATAATAATAATCTGATCACAGTAATCTGTGTTAATAATAATAATCTGATCACAGTAATCTGTATTAATAATAATAATCTGATCACAGTAATCTGTGTTAATAAAATAATAATAATCTGATCACAGTAATCTGTGTAAATAAAATAATAATCTGATCACAGTAATCTGTATTAATAATAATAATCTGATCACAGTAATCTGTGTTAATAAAATTATAATCTGATCACAGTAATCTGTGTTAATAATAATAATCTGATCACAGTAATCTGTGTTAATAAAATAAAAATAATCTGATCACAGTAATCTGTGTTAATAAAATAATAATCTTATCACGGTAATCTGTGTTAATAATAATCTGATCACAGTAATCTGTGTTAATAAAATAATAATCTGATCACAGTTATCTGTGTTAATAAAATAATGATAATCTGATCACAGTAATCTGTGTTAATAAAATAATAATTGATCACAGTAATCTGTGTTAATAAAATAATAATCTGATCACAGTAATCTGTGTTAATAAAATAATAATAATCTGTTCACAGTAATTTGTTTTAATAAAATAATAATAATCTGATCACAGTAATCTGTGTTAATAAAATAATAATAATCTCATCACAGTAATCTGTTTTAATAAAATAATAATAATCTGATCACAGGAATCTGTGTTAATAAAATAATAATCTGATCACAGTAATCTGTGTTAATAAAATAATTATCTGATCACAGGAATCTGTGTTAATAAAATAATAATCTGATCACAGTTATCTGTGTCAATAAAATAATAATAATCTGATCACAGTAATCTGTGTTAGTAAAATAATAATAATCTGATCACAGTAATCTGTGTTAATAATAATAATCTGATCACAGTAATCCGTGTTAATAATAATAATCTGATCACAGTAATCTGTGTTAGTAAAATAATAATAATCTGATCACAGTTATCTGTGTTAATAAAATAATAATAATCTGATCACAGTTATCTGTGTTAATAAAATAATAATAATCTGATCACAGTTATCTGTGTTAATAAAATAATAATCTGATCACAGTAATCTGTGTTAATAAAATAATAATAATCTGATCACAGTAATCTGTGTTAGTAAAATAATAATAATCTGATCACAGTAATCTGTGTTAATAAAATAATAATAATCTGATCACAGTAATCTGTGTTAGTAAAATAATAATAATCTGATCACAGTTTTCTGTGTTAACAAAATAATAATCTGATCACAGTAATCTGTGTTAATAAAATAATAATCTGATCACAGTAATCTGTGTTAGTAAAATAATAATAATCTGATCACAGTTTTCTGTGTTAATAAAATAATAATCTGATCACAGTTATCTGTGGTAATAAAATAATAATCTGATCACAGTAATCTGTGTTAATAAAATAATAATCTGATCACAGTAATCTGTGTTAATAAAATAATAATAATCTGATCACAGTTTTCTGTGTTAATAAAATAATAATCTGATCACAGTTATCTGTGGTAATAAAATAATAATTCAGCCTAGCTGAGACAGAGGGTCCAGAGTAGCTGGCATGTACAGTTGCTGATTCACAGAGTCACAGCTGGTTGGTGTTGTTGGGACTCAGAGGTGAATCCTCCTCTGGAGTCTCAGCAGGTGAGTCTGTTTGGTCCTCTTATCCACCTCAGACTGGCTGCAGCTTCTCTCTGGGAGAGTCCAGATCAGTCCGGATCAGTCCAGGACCAGGCAGACCCCGACTGAAGGTCCCTAACAGCTTCAGTGCAGACGGCCGTAAAGGCCCAGAACACCTGCACAGGTGTTAGTTTGAGACCTCCTGCCTGGAGTGGGCGGAGTCCAGTTTGTCTGACTGACAACTCATGACTTTGTTTTTTATTATCCTTTTAATTATTATTAACCCTTTAAATTATTATTGTCCTTTTAATTAATATTATCCTTTTAATTATAACTATCCTTTTAATTATTACTATCCTGTATTACTGCTGTTATATCAGTTCATAGTTATTATTATCTGGCCTAAGACTCGGTCCTTAGGCCTGGACCTCCTCTGCTGTCAGATCAGTGAACTGGATTATTAGGTTTCAGTACAAGTGTTCAAGCGCTGACGGTTAAAGAAACGATCCACAGCACCTGAGCCAATCAGGACTCAGGACCAGCGTCCAATCACAGCACAGCTGGAGTGAGACGTCCTGCTCAGACCCAGAGTGCCTCCCTGTCATCATCGTCCTCCTGTTGTCATGACGATGTGGTGTGTTTCCTGCAGGGTGTTTGGGGGGTACTTCGCTGGTCGGCTGTATCGCACACTGAAGGGTCACCGGTGGAAGAAAGGAGCGTTCTGTGTAAGTGAAGCTGAAACCAGCAGAGAGGCTTCAGGCTAACTCTTAGACTTAATTCAGGTGATCTAAGAGGTCCGTGTGTTCTTGTCCCCGCAGACGGCCACTTTGTATCCTGCCGTGGTTTTTGGGATCTGCTTCGTCCTCAACTGTTTCATCTGGGGGGAGCATTCCTCTGGAGCTGTGAGTCTCCTCCATGGAGTTAGAGCAGAAATGTTTAAGATGGATCCTTAAAGCTCTGACACAGTTAAGATTAAAGTCTCTCTGCCCTCGGGTCCTACAGGCGTTCAGAGGAGACTGACTCTGCTCTTGGTGGCACACACCGGAGGAGGTGTCAGCTGAACGTCTTTATGCTTATGGTTCATGCAGACTCATGTTTTTGATCTCCTCGGTCTCTCTGCAGGTGCCCTTCACCACCATGCTGGCTCTGCTCTGCATGTGGTTCGGGATCTCCATGCCCCTGGTCTACCTGGGTTATTACTTTGGTTTCCGTAAGCAGCCGTATGATAACCCGGTGCGGACCAATCAGATCCCCCGACAGGTCCCCGAGCAGCGCTGGTACATGAACAAGTTTGTGGGGTGAGTGTTTGGCAGGTGGACCTTCTGCTGCTTCGTGTTCAGAGTTAAATGTGATGGAGATGTTTTCTCCTCCATCTTCAGGATCCTGATGGCCGGGATCCTGCCGTTTGGAGCCATGTTCATCGAGCTCTTCTTCATCTTCAGCGTGAGTATGAAGACCTTGATGAGCACCGACCGGAGCAGGAGCTGTTTGAAGATGGTTCAGAGCTAACCTCGGCCCTCTCTTATCTGCAGGCCATCTGGGAGAATCAATTCTACTACCTATTTGGTTTCCTGTTCCTGGTGTTCATCATCTTGGTGGTCTCCTGCTCTCAGATCAGCATCGTCATGGTGTACTTCCAGCTGTGTGCAGAGGTCAGTGAGACGTCACCACGGTAAAGCTCTTTTTCTCCTGCTTTCAAGGCCCATCCATCCCAGGGCACTGCCCCAAGCCCCTGCCCGCAGGCACCAGAGCCCAGCCACACCTGGAGGCCATCGGCGGCCTCCCGGTTGATGGATATGGGATCTCCGGCACAAAGTGTCAACCATGAAGAGCTGGGCCCCATCCACCATACCAGTGCCAAACTGGTGTACCACCCGTTGACCCCCCTGCTATTCTGTATCCCTGATCATTATCCCTCCACCATGACTACGTGCCACTCTAAGTGTAATGTTGTCTATTAAAACTGGGAGGAGACAGATCGAGCAGGGGCCCTCAGACCCCTCCTCTCCCTGCCTGCTACTAGTGAGTGGATGTCCGGGTGCAATAAAAACAGAAGGGAGGCGAGGGTGGGGAAGGTGGGCCACAACCCAAGGTAGATTGCAGACAAGAGATTGTCAACATGTACTCATGGTTTGTTTGTTTGTACATTTAAAATAAAGTTTGGAAAATAAATCAGCTGTAGCCCATTCACATTGCTCAAACTGGAAACCAGCGTAGCTACAAAATAAACCGAACAGAGCAGTCAGACTACAGTTCAGTGTAGTCGGCAGTATGCAGTACCTACTACAGACTACTTCCATATGCAGGATGTAGGAGAGGAAATCCAAAGTAGCCACAGTCTGAGCAAGGGCTGTGCTACGGATAAACGGTCCCTGCAGAACACTGGACCCAAGCATGGTTCTGTGTGCATGTGCTCACACCAAACAAACCCAGAGTGATTAACATGACCAACCGTCCGTCCTTCTCTCCAATCGCTTATCTCTCTGTCTTTCTGTCTGCAGGATTATCGGTGGTGGTGGCGGACATTCCTGGTCTCTGGAGGATCGGCCTTCTACGTCCTCATTTATGCAGTTTTCTACTTCATCAACAAGGTAACAGGTCAAACTTTGACTCGGCTCCAGAAATGCAGTTAAAAACGATCAGGGTGCGATTATTCTGGTCTGATTAACATTCATACATGAAGTGGTGTCACAGACTGATCCTGTTTACCTGATCCATGACTCTGTGCTCTTCTGTCTGTCCCGATCCATGACTCTGTGCTCGTCTGTCTGTCCCGATCCATGACTCTGTGCTCTTCTGTCTGTCCTGGTCCATGACTCTGTGCTCGTTTGTGTGTCCTGATCCATGACTCTGTGCTCGTCTGTCTGTCCTGATCCATGACTCTGTGCTCGTCTATGTGTCCTGATCCTTGACTCTGTGCTCGTCTGTGTCCTGATCCATGACTCTGTGCTCGTCTGTCTGTCCTGATCCATGACTCTGTGCTCGTCTATGTGTCCTGATCCATGACTCTGTGCTCGTCTGTCTGTCCTGATCCATGACTCTGTGCTCGTCTATGTGTCCTGATCCATGACTCTGTGCTCGTCTGTGTGTCCTGATCCATGACTCTGTGCTCGTCTGTGTCCTGATCCATGACTCTGTGCTCGTCTGTGTGTCCTGATCCTTGACTCTGTGCTCGTCTATGTGTCCTGATCCATGACTCTGTGCTCGTCTGTGTCCTGATCCATGACTCTGTGCTCGTCTGTCTGTCCTGATCTATGACTCTGTGCTCGTCTATGTGTCCTGATCCATGACTCTGTGCTCGTCTGTCTGTTCTGATCCATGACTCTGTGCTCGTCTATGTGTCCTGATCCATGACTCTGTGCTCGTCTGTCTGTTCTGATCCATGACTCTGTGCTCGTCTATGTGTCCTGATCCATGACTCTGTGCTCGTCTGTCTGTTCTGATCCATGACTCTGTGCTCGTCTATGTGTCCTGATCCATGACTCTGTGCTCGTCTGTCTTTCCTGATCCATGACTCTGTGCTCGTCTGTCTTTCCTGATCCATGGCTCTGTGCTCGTCTATGTGTCCTGATCCATGACTCTGTGCTCGTCTGTCTTTCCTGATCCATGACTCTGTGCTCGTCTATGTGTCCTGATCATGACTCTGTGCTCGTCTGTCTGTCCTGATCCATGACTCTGTGCTCGTCTGTCTGTCCTGATCCATGACTCTGTGCTCGTCTGTCTGTCCTGATCCATGACTCTGTGCTCGTCTATGTGTCCTGATCCATGACTCTGTGCTCGTCTGTCTGTCCTGATCCATGACTCTGTGCTCGTCTATGTGTCCTGATCATGACTCTGTGCTCGTCTGTCTGTCCTGATCCATGACTCTGTGCTCGTCTATGTGTCCTGATCCATGACTCTGTGCTCGTCTATGTGTCCTGATCTATGACTCTGTGCTCGTCTGTCTTTCCTGATCCATGACTCTGTGCTCGTCTATGTGTCCTGATCCATGACTCTGTGCTCATCTGTCTGTCCTGATCCATGACTCTGTGCTCGTCTATCTGTCCTCAGCTGGACATCGTGGAGTTCATCCCCTCGCTGCTGTACTTCGGTTACACCGCCCTGATGGTCCTCTCCTTCTGGCTGCTGACGGGGACGATTGGGTTCTATGCCGCCTACATGTTCATCAGGAAGATCTACGCCGCCGTGAAGATCGACTGAGCGCGTGCGGTGGCGCTCCTCTTCTTCTTTAGTTTTTTGTCGCTTTGTTTTTTTATGTACATATTTTTTATTCTTGGTGTCCTTCGAGCACTGACGTGTGTGGAGAGAACAGGCCGCTCCAAGGGTGTGACGGTGCCCCCGGCGGGCCTCACGGGGGGAGGATGACGGGATTCAGCTGTTCCTCCCCCATGACCTATGACCCCCCCTCGGACAGACCCTGTACTCTGATTGGACAGCACAGCAGGCCAAAGCTTAAGAACCGAACCTCTTCGTTTGGGTTAATTTATGAAGTTTTCTTACTGTCCTCACACGGTCTGTCCTCCCCCACTCTGTCCTCATCCGGTCTGTCCTCCCCCACTCTGTCCTCACCCGGTCTGTCCTCACCCGGTCTGTCCTCATCCGGTCTGTCCTCACCCGGTCTGTCCTCCCCCACTCTGTCCTCACCCGGTCTGTCCTCACCCGGTCTGTCCTCACCCGGTCTGTCCTCCCCCACTCTGTCCTCCCCCGGTCTGTCCTCATCCGGTCTGTCCTCACCCGGTCTGTCCTCACCCGGTCTGTCCTCCCCCACTCTGTCCTCATCCGGTCTGTCCTCCCCCGCTCTGTCCTCCCCCGGTCTGTCCTCCCCTGGTCTGTCCTCATCCAGTCTGTCCTCCCCCACTCTGTCCTCATCTGGTCTGTCCTCCCCCACTCTGTCCTCATCTGGTCTGTCCTCCCCCACTCTGTCCTCACCCGGTCTGTCCTCATCCGGTCTGTCCTCCCCCACTCTGTCCTCCCCTGGTCTGTCCTCCCCTGGTTTGTCCTCATCCGGTCTGTCCTCCCCCTGGTCTGTCCTCCCCTGGTCTGTCCTCCCCTGGTTTGTCCTCATCCGGTCTGTCCTCCCCTGGTCTGTCCTCACCCGGTCTGTCCTCCCCCACTCTGTCCTCATCCGGTCTGTCCTCCCCTGGTCTGTCCTCCCCTGGTTTGTCCTCATCCGGTCTGTCCTCCCCTGGTTTGTCCTCATCCGGTCTGTCCTCCCCCCGGTCTGTCCTCCCCCAGTCTGTCCTCCCCCAGTCTGTCCTCACCCTTATTTGTCCCCCTGCTCTAGAGATGGGGAGGCTGAGGGCCTCTGCACGCTGAGAGCTTTTGGTCTTCAGTCCTGGTATGGGTTTTGGTCTTCGGTCCTGGTCTGGGTCTTGGTCTGGGTCAGGTAGTCTGGGTTTGTTACAGTGCTCGTGTCCCACTTCAGTCAGAGATCCAGTGTGACCTGGCCCCCTGAAGGCACCACGATGCGTTCATGTGCTCTGTATGTTAGTCAGGATGGACTCGGTCACCTTTAAGTTTCTTTTCTGTTTCATTAAAACAAAATGGTTGCCGTCTCCTGGGCCTGTTCTGCTGCTGCAGCCGATCAATGGCTGAGGGGGCGGGGCTTGTGCTAAGGCTAAGCTAACCTCAGCTGAGATAAATGAACGACGCGGCTGTTCAGCTGGAGGTCAGCATGAGGGAGTGGTGTTTTTAAGGTGTGAGGCCCCTGTGTGAGGCCCTCCTTGGCGTGCAGAGGCCCGTGCCGTGGGGTTCATGTGGTTGTTGGATGATTGAAATGATGTTGGGATGTTCTTGTATCAGAGACGATATAAATTAAATGTTCTTTTTTTTACTCTGACTCCTGTCCTGATGTCACCACATTCACCTCAGAGCAGAAACACCCTCATGGCCACTGCGCCATATCGCCACGGCTACATCTGACTGCCACGGCGCCATCTGACCGCCACGGCTACATGTGACCGCCATAGATACATCTGACCGCCACGGTGCCCACTGACCGCCACTGTGCCGTCTGACCGCCACTGTGCCATCTGACCGCCACGGCGCCATCTGACCGCCACGGCTACATCTGACTGCCACGGCACCATCTGACTGCCACGGCTACATCTGACTGCCACGGTGCCGTCTGACCGCCATGGGGGTCAGATGTAGCCGTGGCGGTCAGATGTAGCTTTGGCGGTCAGATGGCGCCGTGGCGGTCCACAGCAGAGAACCCGAGGTCATGAAGAGGGGATCTGGTCAAGTCCCCGACTGACCGTCTGGAGTTCAGATACATGGGCCGGACGTGGCCATCGAACAGGCCGGGTGGATCTGGCACTGTGTAGTTCCTAGAGCACCTCCTCTTTTTGCTTTCTTCATACTGGGTGGAAATGAAGTAGCGTTGGTTCAGCATGTCGATTCTGGTTTATATGAACTGACTGACCCATTGACCTCTTTCAGAAAGCTCACTGGCTTTATGTACTGATCACCTGAGTAAAGCCGGGCATCCGCTGAACCACTTTTTGGATCGTTCAGCTGCAGCTCAGACTGAACGAGTGAATCACAGGGTTAAAAGTTCACAGGTCACGACTCTTCTTCTCAAACTGTACGACAGCTCACTGTTCGTCGATGTACGACACGCATGGATGTGTAAGAACTTAAAGTCTGATAATACATGACGACACGTCGGACTCTTGTATCTGGAAATGCAACGTTAAAGTAGAAGAAGAAGAAGAAGAAGAAGAAGAAGAAGGAAGTGATCTGATGCTCACTGATGTGAACTCATTCCCTGAACAGGCTCCGCTGTTTCTGCCACAGCTCAACAAGTCGACCCTCCGTTGTTTGGGTCCAGGTCCGCTGTGATGCCACGCTGCTCCGTCTTCTGCATTTGTTTTCTCGACATTCGCTCATGTGTGACAGCCTCACGAGGGGTGACCAGGATTTCAAACAGGTTTCATTTCTATCCGATCGATCGGGAGGTGGTCGTGAGGTGTTAATCACTTCTCGTTACCTCGTGTATACTACACGATGTGAGACGCACGATTGAGCCAAAACTCGCCAGATCCCCAAAAAAGTCGCACGGGTGAAAAATCGCACAGTGGATGCCCGACTTTAGTCTGCTCTTCGATGCAGAGCTGTTTTAAAGGAACACCTGAGTCATAAGCATCCTGATGCTGGAAACTTTGTCTTCTAAATAAATGAATAAATAAATAAATAAATAAATAAATTCCTCCCATTTCTTTAAAAACAGCCTCAGCAGAACGATGCTCGCACTGAACCAAAGTGTTTTTAATCCGGTCAGCTCGGCTCTGGGTTATTAAACTCTGAATTAAAAACTACCATCAAACTCTTTAACGTCTCGATGCACCATCAGTTTCACTTTGACTGAGTCACTACCTCTTCAGCCGTTTGGTCACGAACGTCTTTATGTTGATTAAAATGATTTTAGGTCGTGTCTATAGACGGCTGAGGTCCTTGGTGATGATGAGAGGGCGTCAGCAGAGGTGGAATTAAAAAAGCAGAGTGAACGATGTTTGTGTTTTTCTGACGGGTTTGGACCACAGACGTGACTTCACGTGTTCAGAGACATTAAAATCATTAAAATCATCGTACAGAACATTTTTATTAAAGAAGAGAGAGGACACGGTCAAAGTGACCTCTGCTGTGGGTCGGCATGTCGATGATTCTTTTCACATTAAAGGCTCTGCTCCCGTAGGTCAACTCTGAACCTCTAAAAGATCGACTGTCTTCATTAGTTTAATAAAAAATGTTGCAGTTTGTACCTTAAATGGAAGAAAGTCTATTTTTAAAACAGGACACAGAGTTCTACCCGGGATCACATCATGAATCAGACTCAGCACGTTCCCATCAGAACATTCAGGCTCAGAAGTTCTTCAGAGAAACAAACAGTTTCACAGTTTGATGATGGGATACGTCCAGATATGAGAAATCAGCACAACAGTAAAATAAAGCAGTTGTGTTTGTCCTCTTCGGGCCTCCGTACACCGTCCACAGAAGACCGCTCTGAGGCCACACTGGGCCTCGACCCACAGGTTAAGAACCTGCTCTGGGATGTTGAGTTTGTAGCTTGATTGTTCTGAATGAATTTAACAAAATAAAAACAGACTCACAGCTGGACTGAAGAAGATCGAGGAGTTTCATCAACAGGCCGACGCGTCAGTTTAGAGGTCGTCGTGTTTATTCTAACATCAGCTGACCACAGACTGACGATCACTCTGCTCCTCCTGAACATCAGCCGACCACAGACTGACGATCGCTCTGCTCCTCCTGAACATCAGCCGACCGCAGACTGACGATCGCTCTGCTCCTCCTGAACATCAGCCGACCGCAGACTGACGATCGCTCTGCTCCTCCTGAACATCAGCCGACCGCAGACTGACGATCGCTCTGCTCCTCCTGAACATCAGCCGACCGCAGACTGACGATCACTCTGCTCCTCTGAACATCAGGCCCCACAGAGGCCCCACAGAGGACGAGGAACAATCGAAGAAGAAACAGCTCCTTCAGATGGAGGAGGTGATCTCTGTTCTTCTTCAGCAGGAGGAGGAGGAGGGGGATAGGAGAAGGAGGAGGGTTAGGGTGGAGCAGCTTCTGTGGCTTCTGTCACCTTCCTATCATCGGCTTCTCTCCTTCAGCTTCTGCTCATCAGCTTCTGCAGCTTCTTCATCGGCTTTAACCACTATCCAGCGGCTTCTCCTTCAGCTTCTGCTCCACCTTCTCCTTCAGCTTCTGCTCCAGCTTCTTCATCAGCTTCTGCTCCAGCTTCTTCATCAGCTTCTGCTCCAGCTTCTCCATCAGCTTCTGCTCCAGCTTCTCCTTCAGCTTCTGCTCCAGCTTCTCCTTCAGCTTCTGCTCCAGCTTCTCCATCAGCTTCTGCTCCACCTTCTCCTTCAGCTTCTGCTCCAGCTTCTCCTTCAGCTTCTGCTCCAGCTTCTCCATCAGCTTCTGCTCCAGCTTCTCCTTCAGCTTCTGCTCCAGCTTCTCCTTCAGCTTCTGCTCCACCTTCTCCATCAGCTTCTGCTCCACCTTCTCCTTCAGCTTCTGCTCCAGCTTCTCCTTCAGCTTCTGCTCCAGCTTCTCCATCAGCTTCTGCTCCACCTTCTCCTTCAGCTTCTGCTCCAGCTTCTCCATCAGCTTCTGCTCCACCTTCTCCTTCAGCTTCTGCTCCACCTTCTCCTTCAGCTTCTGCTCCACCTTCTCCTTCAGCTTCTGCTCCACCTTCTCCTTCAGCTTCTGCTCCACCTTCTCCATCACCTTCTGCTCCACCTTCTCCTTCAGCTTCTGCTCCACCTTCTCCATCAAGGCATCAATAGTTCAAAGGTCACAGGGTGGAGTTTGTCGACCTTAAAGACACAGAAGAACCTTCAGGTTCTCCTGAGCTCTGAATTTTTACTCTGAAGAAAAAAAGTCTAACTAAATAAAAATATTTAACAAAAAAATAACGAAGCACAAAGAAATTCAGTGACAAGATTTTAACTTTTCAGTGTTTCTGCTGTTTGAGACAAATCAAAAATGTTTTAATAAGATTTAGAAAGTTTTCAGTTTAACTCTCCTGATCCTCTAACTTCTCCCCTGAGACTCTAGAGATCCTCTAACTTCTCCTCCATGACTCTCCTGATCCTCTCTCTTCAGCTACACGACTCTACTGGTCCTCTTAACTTTTCCTCCATGACTCTCCTGATCCTCTACCTTCTCCTCCAGGACTCTCCTGATCCTCTATCTTCTCCTCCATGACTCTCCAGATCCTCTAACTTCTTCATGACTCTCCTAATTCTCTACCTTCTTCATGACTCTCCTGATCCTCTAACTTCTCCTCCATGACTCTCCTGATCCTCTAACTTCTCCTCCATGACTCTCCTGATCCTCTAACTTCTCCTCCAGGACTGTCCTAATTCTCTTTCTTCTCCTCCATGACTCTCCAGATCCTCTAACTTCTTCAATACTCTCCTGATCCTCTACCTTCTTCATGACTCTCCTGATCCTCTTCCTTCTTCATGACTCTCCTGATCCTCTATCTTCTCCTCCCAGACTCTCTAGATCCTCTACCTTCTTAATGACTTCTTCATGACTCTCCTGATCCTCTACCTTCTTCATGACTCTCCTGATCCTCTAACTTCCCCTCCAGGACTCTCCTGATCCTCTAACTTCTCCTCCATGACTCTCCTGATCCTCTAACCTCTCCTCCATGACTCTCCTGATCCTCTAACTTCTTCATGACTCTCCTGATCCTCTAACTTCTCCTCCCGGACTCTCCTGATCCTCTAACTTCTCCTCCGTGACTCTCCTGATCCTCTAACTTTTCCTCCATGACTCTCCTGATCCTCTACCTTCTTCATGACTCTCCTGATCCTCTAACTTCCCCTCCAGGACTCTCATGATCCTCTAACTTCTCCTCCACGACTCTCCTGATCCTCTAACTTCTCCTCCATGACTCTCCTGATCCTCTAACTTCTCCTCCATGACTCTCCTGATCCTCTAACTTCTCTTCCAGGACTGTCCTAATTCTCTTTCTTCTCCTCCATGACTCTCCAGATCCTCTAACTTCTTCAATACTCTCCTGATCCTCTACCTTCTTCATGACTCTCCTGATCCTCTTCCTTCTTCATGACTCTCCTGATCCTCTATCTTCTCCTCCCAGACTCTCTAGATCCTCTACCTTCTTAATGACTTCTTCATGACTCTCCTGATCCTCTACCTTCTTCATGACTCTCCTGATCCTCTAACTTCCCCTCCAGGACTCTCCTGATCCTCTAACTTCTCCTCCATGACTCTCCTGATCCTCTAACCTCTCCTCCATGACTCTCCTGATCCTCTAACTTCTTCATGACTCTCCTGATCCTCTAACTTCTCCTCCCGGACTCTCCTGATCCTCTAACTTCTCCTCCGTGACTCTCCTGATCCTCTAACTTTTCCTCCATGACTCTCCTGATCCTCTACCTTCTTCATGACTCTCCTGATCCTCTAACTTCCCCTCCAGGACTCTCATGATCCTCTAACTTCTCCTCCACGACTCTCCTGATCCTCTAACTTCTCCTCCATGACTCTCCTGATCCTCTAACTTCTCCTCCATGACTCTCCTGATCCTCTAACTTCTCTTCCAGGACTGTCCTAATTCTCTTTCTTCTCCTCCATGACTCTCCAGATCCTCTAACTTCTTCAATACTCTCCTGATCCTCTACCTTCTTCATGACTCTCCCGATCCTCTACCTTCTTCATGACTCTCCTGATCCTCTACCTTCTTCATGACTCTCCTGATCCTCTATCTTCTCCTCCCAGACTCTCTAGATCCTCTACCTTCTTCATGACTCTCCAGATCCTCTACCTTCTTCACGACTCTCCTGATCCTCTATCTTCACCTCCACGACTCTCCTGATCCTCTAACTTCTCCTCCAGGACTCTCCTGATCCTCTAACTTCTCCTCCATGACTCTCCTGATCCTCTAACTTCTCCTCCATGACTCTCCTGATCCTCTAACCTCTCCTCCATGACTCTCCTGATCCTCTAACTTCTTCATGACTCTCCAGATCCTCTAACTTCTCCTCCCGGACTCTCCTGATCCTCTAACTTCTCCTCCATGACTCTCCTGATCCTCTAACTTTTGCTCCATGACTCTCCTGATCCTCTACCTTCTTCATGACTCTCCTGATCCTCTAACTTCCCCTCCAGGACTCTCCTGATCCTCTAACTTCCCCTCCAGGACTCTCCTGATCCTCTAACATCTCCTCCATGACTCTCCAGATCCTCTAACTTCTCCCCTGAGACTCTCCAGATCCTCTAACTTCTCCACGACTCTCCTGAACCTCTAACTTCTCCTTCATGACTCTCCTGATCCTCTAACTTTTCCTCCATGACTCTCCTGATCCTCTACCTTCTTCATGTCTCTCCTGATCCTCTAACTTCTCCTCCATGACTCTCCAGATCCTCTAACTTCTCCTCCACCACTCTCCTGATCCTCTACCTTCTTCATGACTCTCCTGATCCTCTATCTTCACCTTCACGACTCTCCTGATCCTCTAACTTCTCCATGACTCTCCTGATCCTCTGACTTCTCCTCCATGACTCTCCTGATCCTCTAACCTCTCCTCCACCACTCTCCTGATCCTCTTACTTCTCCTCTACCACTCTCCTGATCCTCTATCTTCACCTTCACGACTGTCCTGATCCTCTAACTTCTCCTCCATGACTCCGCTGATCCTCTTCCTTCTCCTCCAGGACTCCCCTGATCCTCTAACTTCTCCTCCATGACTCTCCTGAACCTCTTACTTCTCCTCCACCACTCTCCAGATCCTCTAACTTCTACTCCATGACTCTCCTGATCCTCTAACTTCTCCTCCACCACTCTCCTGATCCTCTATCTTCACCTCCACGACTCTCCTGATCCTCTAACTTCTCCTCCATGACTCTCCATATCCTCTAACTTCTTCATGACTCTCCTGACCCTCTTACTTCTCCTCCAGGACTCTCCTGATCCTCTAACTTCCCCTCCAGGACTCCCCTGATCCTCTAACTTCTCCTCCATGACTCTCCTGAACCTGAAACTTCTCCTCCACCACTCTCCAGATCCTCGAACTTCTCCATGACTCTCCTGATCCTGTACCTTCTCCTCTACGACTCCCCTGATCCTCTAACTTCTACTCCATGACTCTACTGATCCTCTAACTTCTCTGATCCTCTAACTTCTCCTCCATGACTCTCCTGATCCTCTACCTTCTTCATGACTCTCCTGATTCTCTAACTTTTCCTTCATGACTCTCATGATCCTCTAACTTCTCCTCCACAACTCTCCTGATCCTCTTACCTCTCCTCCACGACTCTCCTGATCCTCTAACTTCTCCTCCATAACTCTCCTGATCCCCTAACTTCTCCTCCACGACTCTCCTGATCCACTAACTTCTCCCATATCACTCTCCTGATCCTCTAACGTCTGCTCCATGACTCTCCTGATCCTCTAACTTCTCCTCCACAACTCTCCTGATCCTCTTACCTCTCCCACATCACTCTCCTGATCCTACGTCTCCTCCATGATGACTCTCCCGATCCTTCGCCTCCTCCATGACTCTCCTGATCCTCTACCTTCTCCTTCATGACTCTCCTGATCCTCTACCGTCTCCTCAATGACTCTACTGATCCTCTACCTTCTCTTCCATGACTCTCCTGATCCTCCGTCTCATCCATGATGACTCTCCCGATCCTACACCTCCACCATGACTCCCCTGATCCTCTACCTTTTCCTCCATGACTTTCCTGATCTTCTAACTTCTCATCCACCACTCTCCTGATCCTCTAACTTCTCCTCCATGACTCTACTGATCCTCTAACTCCTCCTCCATGACTCTCCTGATCCTCCGTCTCATCCATGACTCTCCCGATCCTACACCTCCACCATGACTCTCCTGATCCTCTACCTTTTCCTCCATGACTTTCCTGATCCTCTAACTTATCCTCCATGACTTTCCTGATCCTCTAACTTCTCATCCACCACTCTCCTGATCCTCTAACTTCTCCTCCACGACTCTCCTGATCCTCTTACATCTCCCACATAACTCTCCTCATCCTCTAACTTCTTCTCCATGACTCTCCTGATCCTCTGACTTCTCCTCCATGACTCTCCTAATCTACTAACTTCTCATCCATGACTCTCCAGATCCTCTTACTTCTCCTCCACACTCTCCTGATCCTCTAACTTCTCTTCCAGGACTCCCCTGATCCTCTAACTTCTCCTCCATGACTCTCCTGAACCTCTTACTTCTCATCCACCACTCTCCTGATCCTCTAACTTCTCCTCCACAACTCTCCTGATCCTTTAACTTCTCCTCCATGACTCTCCTGATTCTCTAACTTCTCCATGACTCTCCTGTTCCTCTAACTTCTCCTCCATGACTCCCCTGATCCTCTTACTTCTCCTCAAGGACTCTCCTGATCCTCTAACTTCTCCTCCAGGACTCCCCTGATCCTCTAACTTCTACTCCATGACTCTCCTGAACCTCTTACTTCTCCTCAAGGACTCTCCTGATCCTCTAACTTCTCCTCCAGGACTCCCCTGATCCTCTAACTTCTCCTCCATGACTCTCCTGAACCTCTTACTTCTCCTCCACCACTCTCCAGATCCTCGAACTTCTCCATGGCTCTCCTGATCCTGTACCTTCTCCTCTATGACTCCCCTGATCCTCTACCTTTACCTCCATGACTTTCCTGATCCTCTACCTTCTTCATGACTCTCCTGATCCTCTAACTTTTCCTCCATGACTCTCATGATCCTCTGACTTCTTCTCCATGACTCTCCTGATCCTCTGACTTCTCCTCCATGAGTCTCCTGATCCTCTAACTTTTCTGACATTATTTTTGTCTCGTCTCCTAAAATTAGGCTGTGATTGTTTTGGTCTCTGGATCTTCCGGGCAGTAAGTATGGGTTAGCAGTCAGTCCGGCTCAGAGAGGCAGACTGTGGTCCAGTCTGAGGACCGTTTTTAGACCTCCTTCGTCAGTGTCGAGGATCACAGCGATGAGGATGAGAACTTCATCAGATCTCATCAGTGAATTAATCAGGTTATTCAGCAGATCTTTTGTCTCTCTGTGAGTCTGTGGTTAAGTCATCGGCACGAGTCGCTGAGCCGTTGTCACATTTTAGAGTAAAAGCCTGAACCTCTGTCAGAGCTCCTCAGACTGTAGGAAAAGTCTGTGTTCATAAATAAACTGAGAGCTGGTTTACCATCTGACCAAAGACGCCCACACGGCTTTAGCATTAAAGAGACTGTGAGGAGTTTCTAAGTAGTTACAAAAAAGTCTCTCTTTTAGATATATGTCTGATGGAAATACACACTTTAAGATGAGTTTTATAGCATCAAAATAGGTTAGCTATAAATGCTATTCCTTAGCTAGGACGGACAGGGCTGGACTGGCCTGGATACTCAACTTCACGAACAAGACAATTAAAACTAGAGGAAAAAACTACAAAAACTACCGCTACGTAGCTACAAAGAGATACATTAGAAGTTGTAAAGCAATGCAGAGTTCTGAGGAAGGTCCGAGCTGCATTCATTAGCATCACAACAAACACACGCTTTGGCTTGGGTCACGTCTTTTGGTGCGTTCCAGTTGTAGTCAGAAGTAGGAATTTCCAGGTTCTGAGTAGGAAACTGCTACTGGAACGTCCCCCAAAGTCTGAATTTCCTACTGGGAACTCGGTGAAACCTCACCACCCCCGAGTTGACAATGGAAGATGGATGCCCCCAGTGTGAACAGTTATTTAGCTCCTGTAATAATCCATTTATTTGCACTTCTGACTGGGGTGTGTGGCTCTAGATCAGCTGTATACATAGTATTGTTAGACTTATATTTACAAAAATGCTGCCATAGTGATAATCACATTCTTCATGTGATATTTGTGAACAAGAACACAGGGCGTGCTAACAACAGCTAACAATAGCCTGGTAGATCAGCATGTTTTTTTCAGACTTCAACTGGAACGCTGATAAGTCGGAGATGATGTAACTCCCAGTTCTGAGGTTACTTGAACGCAGCATTTGCTGTAAACAGATTCCCCTCATAGCATAGCACCTTTAATAAAATTATAATAACTGAGTGGTTCTTCCACACTGACTCCTGAAGTCTTTTCGTCATTTTAACTGCCTTTTTTTAAACGGTCCCATTGGCCCCTCAGGAGGGACACTGACAGGTGTGTGGTCGGCTCACAGGTGTCTTCTTACATCTCCGAGAATCATTAAAATAAAGAGAGAGAGCAGAGCGGGTATGAAACGGCTGTTCTTTAATCATTTCATACATGATACACCAGACTGTACAATAAGTTCTGTTGTTGTGATCATCATCTCTTTGGATCAACCAATATACAAATCTGTCACTTTCACATTGCAGCAACGACTGCATGAGAGATATGCAACAAAAGAGCATCTTCCACCTGGAGCTGTCTCCACGTGCGCTCTCTGTCGTCCACAGACGGCCTGTTTCATCAGAGCATGAGGAGGATTCACTTCTTCTTCAGAGGCTGTAACAGCACGCGCTCAGTAAAACAGGAGGAAGATACACAAACAGGTTGGAATGCAAGACTTACAATAAGCTAAAGATATATCAGTCTACATGAGGAGGTCTGCAGCAGACGGTACCAAGGTCACTACAAGGTCACTACAAGGTCACGACAAGGTCATCTGAACAACAAAGATACCATTCCCTTAAAATCTGAAAATCTGAGCTCTGCACCTGCAGCCGAGGCCGAGAGGTGAGGAGGGGAGGAGCTGCAGCCGAGCAACCAGGGCAGCAACGAGCAACCGGAGGCAGCAACGAGCAACCGGAGGCAGCAACGAGCAACCAGAGGCAGCAACCAGAGTCAGCATCGAGCAACCAGAGTCAGCATCGAGCAACCAGAGGCAGCAACCAGAGGCAGCAACGAGCAACCAGAGGCAGCAACGAGCAACCAGAGGCAGCAACGAGCAACCAGAGGCAGCAACCAGAGGCAGCAACGAGCAACCAGAGGCAGCAACAACGAGCAACCAGAGGCAGCAACGAGCAACCAGAGGCAGCAACCAGAGGCAGCAACCAGAGGCAGCAACGAGCAACCGGAGGCAGCAACGAGCAACCGGAGGCAGCAACGAGCAACCAGAGGCAGCAACGAGCAACCAGAGGCAGCAACGAGCAACCAGAGGCAGCAACCAGAGTCAGCATCGAGCAACCAGAGGCAGCAACGAGCAACCAGAGGCAGCAACCAGAGGCAGCAACGAGCAACCAGAGGCAGCAACGAGCAACCAGAGGCAGCAACGAGCAACCAGAGGCAGCAACCAGAGGCAGCAACGAGCAACCAGAGGCAGCAACCAGAGGCAGCAACGAGCAACCAGAGGCAGCAACGAGCAACCAGAGGCAGCAACCAGAGTCAGCATCGAGCAACCAGAGGCAGCAACGAGCAACCAGAGGCAGCAACCAGAGTCAGCAACAACGAGCAACCAGAGGCAGCAACGAGCAACCAGAGGCAGCAACAACGACTGACTAACCCTCTAACTCAAGGCCACGGTGGTGTGCTGCTGACGTGTTTGGGGGCCGTTAGAGACATCACCAACATTTCTGTTTGTCAACTTCCTGCTGTCATCAGAAACTGCTGCTACTGCTCTGCAGTCCTCGTTTGGACCTCAGTTTAAACCAAACCTGGATGGACCCTGTGGGACCAGGTGACCCACAAACCTGCTCTAATTTCCTGTGAACATTTGGTGCTCAGTTGGCCTGATTCATAAAGCCGTGGTTTGTTCTTAATCTGTAGCTGTGCTTGAAGCTTTGGGATGCTCTGTGTTTGTATTGTGTCATTGTTTTTGTGTTTGTGTTGTGTCATTGTTTTTGTGACGGTGCAGATCCAGGCCGGTTTGATAGCTCAGGTAATTGATAACTCGGGTTGTTGATTACTCGGGTTGTTGATAACTCGGGTTGTTGATAACTCGGGTTGTTGATTACTCGGGTTGTTGATAACTCGGGTTGTTGATAACTCGGGTTGTTGATAGCTCAAGTTGTTGATAGCTCAGGTTGTTGATTACTCAGGTTGTTCATAACTCAGGTTGTTGATAACTCAGGTTGTTGATTACTCAGGTTGTTGATAACTCAGGTTGTTGATTACTCAGATTGTTGATTACTCAGGTTGTTGATAACTCGGGTTGTTGATAACTCGGGTTGTTGATAACTCAGGTTGTTGATAACTCAGGTTGTTAACTCAGGTTGTTGATTACTCAGGTTGTTGATAACTCAGGTGTTGATAACTCAGGTTGTCAACTCAGGTTGTTGATAACTCGGGTTGTTGATAGCTCGGGTTGTTGATTACTCGGGTTGTTGATTACTCAGGTTGTTGATTACTCAGGTTGTTGATAACTCAGGTTGTTAACTCAGGTTGTTGATTACTCGGGTTGTTGATAACTCAGGTTGTTGATAACTCAGGTTGTTGATAACTCAGGTTGTTAACTCAGGTTGTTGATAACTCGGGTTGTTGATAACTCAGGTTGTTGATAACTCAGGTTGTTAACTCAGGTTGTTGATTACTCAGGTTGTTGATAACTCAGGTGTTGATAACTCAGGTTGTCAACTCAGGTTGTTGATTACTCGGGTTGTTGATAACTCGGGTTGTTGATAGCTCGGGTTGTTGATTACTCGGGTTGTTGATTACTCGGGTTGTTGATTACTCAGGTTGTTGATAACTCAGGTTGTTAACTCAGGTTGTTAATAACTCAGGTTGTTAATAACTCAGGTTGTTGATAACAGGTTGTTGATAACTCAGGTTGTTAACTCAGGTTGTTGATTACTCAGGTTGTTGATAATTCGGGTTGTTGATTACTCAGGTTGTTGATAACTCGGGTTGTTGATAACTCAGGTTGTTGATTACTCAGGTTGTTGATAACTCAGGTTGTTGATTACTCAGGTTGTTGATAACTCAGGTTGTTGATTACTCAGGTTGTTGATAAGTCAGGTTGTTGATTACTCAGGTTGTTGATAACTCAGGTGTGTTGTTGTTGATTACTCAGGTTGTTGATAACTTCAGGTTGTTGATTACTCAGGTTGCTGATTGGATGAATTGGAGAGAGAGCAAAGCTGTAACCAAAACAAAGGTCTTCTCTGGGGAGGCGCTTAGTGAACATCTATCAAAAATACTGTTATTATTCTTTAGGAGAGAACCTACATATCAAGCTAAAGGCATTTACAGGATCAATACAAAATTCAAACTCATGAACAATAAGCTGAAACTTAAAGAAAAATACTCTTTTTTTTTTGAAAGTGCTAGAATTCAGATTAGCTCACAGAAACCCAGGGAGGACAAACTGAGTGATGCCAAACGCTTCTCCTTATTTTAGAACTACAAGAATATTTGTTATAAAGAATAAAATAAAATAAAAAATAAACAGGTCTTTTGATTGCTACAGATTTGGCTCCAGCCAATAGGGATTTATTTAATAGAAAAAACATTTTCAAGGTTATTAATGATCAAATTTGGAGTTTTTAAAAAGGTGCTAATTTGTTTAGGATCAAATCATGATCTTTTTACCGGTCATCACTATGGTGACGACTTTTGGGGGGGGGGGGGTTAGATTAATAATCAGATTATTATTTCAGAACCTGCTTTTTAAAAAAGGATCATTAAACAGTCAGACTGTGAGAAAGAATAAGTGCTCGCTGGTTCTGAGGATCCAGCTGCTGAGTAAGAGGTCAAGGTCAGCAGTCGATGATCCGCTAATGAGCTAACGAGCTAACGAGCTAATGTGCAGACAGAAGTTTCTTCTCCCCAGGTTTGGTAAGAAAATAAAACAAATAAATGAGGTGATGTGTTGTGTTGTTTTTCGAGGTCCTGTTTTCATCAAACAGAAAAAATAAATTCATATAAATGACAAAAAACAAACAAACAAACAAACAAACAACTATGAGCAACACCAAGTCCAAGTCTGTCAACAAGTCCCCCGAGCTTTGAATGTCAGAGCCGGGAATCATGGGAAACTTTCAAACCCCTTTTCCTTTGAGTCTAAAGAAGCAGCTGAGGGGGCGGAGTCAGAGGAACGAGGGCGGGGTCAGGGAAACGAGGGCGGGGTCAGAGGAAACAGGGCGGGGTCAGTGGAACTAGGGCGGAGTCAAGGGACCGGGGGCGGGGTCAGAGGAACCAGGGCGGGGTCAGAGGTATGAGGACAGGGTCAGTGGAACTAGGGCGGGGTCAAGAGAATGAGGGCCGGGTCAGGGGAATGAGGACGGGGTCAGGGGAATCGCGGTTGAAGGGGGTTTAGGGTGGGCTGAATGAGGAGGAGGAGGATGGGGGAGGGGCTGAAGAGCGGGGGGTGGTGCAGGTTCTCCGCTTGTCCGTCGTGCGGGTGGTTGAAATGTTCTAGTGGTCTACGGCTGTCATCCAGCCATAGCTAAAAGCAGCAATCGGGTTTGATTTCTCTTTATGTGCAGCGTTTCCTGTTTTTCTTTTCTTTTGTTTTTCCTCGTCATGGTGGGGCGGCGTTTCATCTGAGGCACGGCGATGGACACACAATCGTGGAGAAGCTCCGCTCTCTGACGGCCTTGGGAGCTCCTCCCTGTGATTGGGCGCCGGTTAGCTTTGGGCTGCTGGTGGAGAGTTACGAAGGATCTGACCCTACGACATGATCTATCTAATCAAATCTATCGATCATTAACGGCCTCGTGCAGACGCTCCCGTCCGCAGCTCAGTTTACGCTAAGTCAAGTTCACATAAAGATTCGACAGAAAGCTGAAGTGAAAAAGCTAATACTTCATCTGTTTGATCAAAAAAAGAAAAGATACACACAAATGTAAACCTGCAGACATCAGAACACGGTTTAATACCTAAATACACCTTACTGAGATAAAAGCAATAATTCATTTGAGATATTTCGTACACTGCAATAACATTCTTCAACACGTCTTTCCTCATCTGTCACCGTCCGTTTACCATTCACATATGTCAGGGTTAACCAGGAGGGGGCGCCTTTCTCAAAGACTGCACGGAGGTGAGCTGGTCTACAGATAGGAGGAGCAGATCTTTAAACAGGAGGAAGACTCTGTCTCCAAAGTGACGAGGAAGGAGACCAAAGCTTCCTGATGAGGTTCCTGAAGGTGAAGTGCCTTCTGCTATAAAAAGTGCTTCTCTTGAGGAACAGTTAAAAAGCAAACGTGACATTTCATCACGGCACACACTGGACTTTTCTGTTTGAGCGTGTGACTTCATGAACTGGCCTGACTCTACGAGCACAGCTAAGGGACGCTCTCTTTTCTTTTTAAGGCTCGGTGGAGCCGTCAGGAGGATTTCAGACTCTTTCCTCACTGATCTCTGATGCTGACACATCCTATCATCCAAAGGTAAAACAAGAAAAACTAAATATCCACTTCAAACTAAATATTTTTTTCTGGGTCACAACAAGACATATTATCCTTTCTAAAATGATCTTTGATTTTTAATATTATTACTTTAGAAAGTGAGCAGCACCACGCCTTTAGGCCTACTGGTGCTGCCAACAATTCTACTACATGACGGGGATAAATGTGGTAAAATAAAGGGTTAATACGCGGTTATATCAATAGGATAGGAGATAAAAAAGCCCAAATAAAAGCTGCTTTAACTTCTTTCCTTTCACTTAAAGGGTTAAAACTCCTTTTAGGCGTTTGTGTGCTTTCATTTAAGGCTTGGAAAGTGTTCATTTATCGATAAATTCAAATTCTCCAACTTTATTGATCAGGTACTAAAACCAGACGCAGCCCTGAGCATCTGTGTCGAGCTGGAGCTGGGAGTTGGCTGTGGGCGGGGCCTAAGGCTGGCGCCCTCATTGGAAGGCCTGGTGGAAGCGAGGCAGCGTGGTGGTGCTGAGGCTGGAGCTGAACACTGATGGGAGGGGGTGCAGGGGCCCGAGGTTGAGGCCCCCGCTGGAGCTCTGTGGCTCCTGAGGTTGTGGTTGCAAAGAGGTAAGAGGTGCCGTAGCGACGGCAGCTGCCGCCGCTGCGACCACGGCAGCATGTGGCTCTGCGGCGTGCAGAGACGAGGAGGAGGAGATGGAGGAAATGGAAGAGGTGGCAGATGAGGTGTAGCCCATGACCAGGCCTCCAGTGCTCATGGGGGCGCTGTAGGGGGGCAGGCTGAGGGGCAGGAAGCCCAGCAGGTGAGAGAGGTCCATGTTAGCAGCACACAGAGACTCGGCGAGCACCGCAGGGCTCTTCGACAGGAGGCCGTCCCCGCACAGCTCTTCCGCCAGCCCCGCAGAGGGCTCCAGTCCGTCCTTAGGGGGGGAGGCAGCAGGGAGGGGGTCTGTGGAGGGGGCGGGGCCCGGCGAGCCGCCCTGCAGATCCATGAGAAAGCTCTCCATCTCCACCTTCAGGGGCTTGTCCAGCAGGTATGAGGTAGAGCCCAGCTGGTACTTGGGGGCCTGCTGGGGTGGGTGCTGCTGGGGGGTGGGGGGCTGGTGGTGGTGGGGTAGCGGGGGGGAATGATGGTGGTGGTGGTGGTGATGGTGGTGGTGGTGGTGCAGGGAGTGTGGGTGCAGAGATCCGGGAGTCTCCATGTGGCAGCCCATGCCCATGGCGGCAGAGAGGGAGGGGGGCATGAGGGAGGGGTGGGGGTGCCCCCCCGCAGAGTTAGACATGGCATGGAGGTGGGGGGGGTTGTACATGCTCATGGGAAATGGTGGCCCACCAGGGAATGGTTTGCCCATCATCGGGTCTTTGTTGGGCGCCATGGCCACCATCATGGGGCTGAGCTCCTCCTTCACGGTGCGGGGAGGGGACGCCGCCAGCAGCCCTAGCATGTCGGGGGGCTCCGTCTTGATCTTCAGCAGCTCCTGGGAGTGGCTTTTCTTCACGTGACGCGTCAGGTGGTCCTTCCTGCCAAAGCGCTGGGCGCAGTACTGACACAGGAAGTCTTTCCGTCCAGTGTGGACGACCATGTGGCGTCGCACATCCTTCCGGGTGTAGAAGCGGCGGTCGCAGTGGTCACACGGGTGCTTCTTCTCCTTGGCGCCCCCCGATGACTTCCCTGAGTGGCTCTTCAGGTGCTCCAGGAGGAGTGGCGTGCTCTCGTATGTCTGCAGGCACACCTTGCAGGTGAGGTCGCCTGCAGTGGCGGCGTGCATGGCCACATGGCGCTTGTATCCCAGCTTGGTGTTGTAGTGTTTCCCGCACTCATCACACTTAAAGGCCTCTTTGTTGGGGTCGTGAGTCTGCAAGTGGTTCTTCAGGTGGTCTTTCCGGTGGAACATCTTCTCACAGAACGAGCACTGGTGGGTCTTCTGAGGAGAGTGTGTGGCCATATGCCTGCAGAGAGACGAGCACACGAAGGGTTAATCAGAGAGGGAGGAGCCTCAGCATCACTGTTCCATTCATTAAGACTCTATAAACTGTTTTTAAAAGGGTTTTTAGTTGTTTCTTTATTGTTTTTAAATGGGTCTTACTCTGTAGCACTTTAAGATTGTGAAAATGTAAAGTGCAATACAAATAAAATTTATTATTGTTGTTATTAAAACAACTCCAGCTGATTACATTCATGACTGTAAACGGACTTCCTGTGACTCAGCAGGTTCAAAACTCACTGACTCATGGTTAACTCATATCTGACTAATTCAGTTGTCTCCATCTCTGTGGGTGAAACTTAAACTCAGTATGTGCGGACTGATGGAGGTCCAGGATGGAGGGTCAGTCCAACACCACAATAGGGCCACGATGGCAAAAAGCCAGGTGACCCCAAACTCCCAGGGTTGGGTCAACTTCAGCGGGCATTCACCTTCACAGCCTTTTTCCTTTAATGATGGGGAGACGGGGGAGACAGGGGAGACAGGGGAGACGGGGGGGTGTAGGCAAGCTGAAGTCAAACCAGGCAGGTGAGACCCTCACCACAGCAGGTGTGCAGACCACCAGGCTTCAGCACTGACTCTGATCATGAAGAGCTGGCTGGTGGTGCAGGACGTGAGCTCTGAGGTGTAGGCCTGAAGCCAGGGTGTCATGAGGTCTTGGCCTAAACTTGATCAGTAAAGACAGAAGCAGCCTGAGGTACCTGAAGAGCTTGTACTTGGAGCTGAAGGCCTTGAGGCAGTGTGGCTGCGAGCAGTGGAAGGGTTTCTCTCCCGTGTGAGTCAAAGCGTGGAGCCGGAGCTTCTCCGGAGAGGCGAACAGACCCCCGCACACCAAACACTCGTTCCCTCTTCCTCTCTCCTCTTCCTCCCTCCCCCTCTCTCTCTCTCTCCCACTCTCTCTCTCTCGCTCTCTCTCGGTCCGTGGCAGCGGGGCGGCGCTCCCAAACAGCTTGGCGGCAGTCCGTCTTCCCTCTTCCTCCGGCGTCAGTGCGGTAATACGGTGTGAGGCATCGGCGGCAGCAGCTGCCATGGCAGCCTCAGAGTGCCGCTGCCATGAAGCTTCAGGTGTGGTTCCCCTGCCCTGCAGGCTCGACGTGGGACTCTGCCTCAGGGCGTGACGAAGACGAAGGTGAGCAACGCCTCAGAGGAAGGTTAGCATCAAGTAGGGCACGAAATCTGTGGAGACAGGAAGAGGAAACGGTCTGACTAAAGGATGAGCTCAATCTGTGTGAGGACACCATGTCAGATTAACGATCTCCTGATAAAACTCAAAGCGTGACCTCAAACCAGAGCAACACATCGTCTTCATGTCGCACCTTAGCATCGCAGCTTAACATCGCAGCTTAACATCGCGCCTTAACATCGCACCTTAACATCCTGCCTTAACATCGCACCTTAACAGTTAACGCCTTAACATCGCACCTTAACATCGCGCCTTAACATTGCACCTTAACAGTTAACGCCTTAAAGTCCCGTGTTAACGTCACACCTTAAAGTCCCGTCTCAAAGTCGCATTTTATTGTGACATCTTCAAGTGGCTTCTTAACATCGCGCCTTACTGTTACACCTACCACTGCGCCTTATGGTCTCACCCTAACGTCATGTCTTAAATTTATGACTTAATGTTATGTCTTAACGTCAGGGCTTAGCATCCCATCTCAACGTCATGTCCAAATGTAACGTCTAACCGTTACGTCTTACCGTTACGTCTTAATGTCATATCTAAATGTCAGGATTAAATGTCAAGTCTTAATGCCACATGTTTTTGTCTTGTCGATGAAACATTTTAATGTCGTGTCTTAAGGTCACATCTTAATGGTACGTCTTACAGGATAAGTTTGGTTTCTACAGCTTTCACATTGTTTATAGAATGAAGTAGAACAATATACTCACCCAGAAGGCTTTCCTGATCCAAACAGTGCTTCAGGAGATATTTAGATCCAAAATCGAGCGGCGGACATCCGTATAATGGTAGCACACGGGGCATGTATAGCGCCGCTCCTAAAACTGCATTAATCGTCCAAAAACTCATTAGTTTCACCAATATTTCATCATGGTCCACTCAGGCTACTCCTCCATTACAGCCTGTGTCGCTCCAGACATGTTTTTGTGACTGTGCTGACCTCTGAACTGAAGAAGAAGAATGTTTGCCTCCGCACATGTGCAGTACGGCTCATTGTTTCAGGGGCGAAATGGACGAATATCTATGGGATGAAGATGTTGTGGAGAAGAACTTTGAATATGATGGGTGTCCTTACAGTTTGGAGCCAGAGTTTACAGATGAGGAGCTCATAGAAAGGAGGACGTGGAGGCAAAGAGAAGAACAGCTGGCCAGAGAGCAGTCTTCAGTTCAGAGGTCAGCACAGTCACAAAAACATGTCTGGGGCGACACAGACTGTAATGGAGGAGTAGCGTTAGCGGACCATGATGAAATATTGGTCAAACTAATGAGTTTTTGGATGATTAATGCAGTTTTAGGAGCGGTGCTATACATGCCCCGTGTGCTACCATTATGTCACACGAATGACCGCCGCTCGATTTTGGATCTAAATATCTCCTGAAGCACTGTTTGGATCAGGAAAGCCTTCTGGGTGAGTATATTGTTCTACTTCATTCTACAAACAATGTGAAAGCTGTAGAAACCAAACTTATCCTTTAACATTACATCTTAAGGGGATGAGGTTCTGCCTTTTGTTTGTGGTAAATGTTTTAGATTTTCTCGACCTTCTCCAATCACAGTCTGTCTGATATCAGCGGGCTTCCTGAGGACTGAGCCCAGTGCACGCAGTGTCTGTGTGTCCCTGACGGACAGACCAGACAAAGGGAGCTGTTACGGTTCACATGGTGACCGTGTTAGATGGAGCCTGTCAGCTCTATTTTGCATCTTTGGTGTCTTCTTTAGATATAATGATAAACTGTGTCCCTCCTCCCCCCCGTAGCTCCGCCTGGTGAAGCCTCGGTCCATCCGAGCAGCTCCCGCCTCAGAGAGTGTGAGTTTAGCGTCATTTCAACATTTGTCTTTTCTGTTTTTTTAGTCAGGCCTGAGTGTGCCTCTGTGGTTAAGTCTGGACCTTTGTGGTCAAAGCTGTTAGTCTGCTTTTTTTTTTTTACGTCAAACTGATAAATCCATAAGATGAGCTCTGGACTCAGAGCCTCTCTCTCAGAGCATGTGCCGTCATTCTGAAATTATTATCATCATATGGGCTTAGGACGAGTCCTAGAAGACGGGATCATGTTTTTACCTGTTCAGATTCTTCTTCTGTGACTGCACTCTCCTCTTCCTCCCTCTCTCCTCTTCCTCCCTCTCTCCTCTCTCTGTCTCACCCTGTCCCAACTGCTATGGTTGGTGGTGAGTGGGAGTCACTTCTCTGCATCTTCTCTGATCTGCAAGAGAAAAAAACACAAGCAGGAAAAACTGTTACGACATAGAAGATGAATCCATCAGCACCTCTGAGTCACATCAGAGTCCATCCTGGAGGTCATGAGGCTCTGCAGGACGACCTCTACAGGACGACCTCTGCAGGACAACCTCTACAGGACGACCTCTGCAGGACGACCTCTGCAGGATGACCTCTGCAGGATGACCTCTGCAGGACGACCTCTACAGGACGACCTCTTTCCAACAGTCGCGGCTGCAGACAGCAGCTGCTGCTACTCCAGTCAACACTCGAACAGCTACGGTGGTCTGAGAGACGGTCTGGGATTTTTGAATACCAACACATTCGTCTCAATTTCTTGAATCTCTTCACCTCAAACATTATATTCCTGGGGTGCTGGTTTGGTGGAGTGGTTAGCAACCAGACACCCCATGTACTTGCTTCTGCCGGTCCAGGTTTGAATCCCGCCACCAGTTTGCAGAGTGTCCTCCCCTACTCTCTCACCCCTTTTCAGAAGCCTATCCACTGTCTCTCTCCTATCAATAAAGGCACAAAATGCCAAAAAAAAACACATTTAGAAAAAATAAAAATTATATTCCAACAATACAGCAGAAAATCTGTTTCATCCCCACAAATCTCTAGGCATACTTTATGCATACATATATATGTGTGTATATATTAAGGATGTGCGCGACTAGTCGTTTAATCGGTTAACCGCCTACTTATTTATTAATCGTTTAGTATTTTACTAGTCGGTTAAACGCTACATTAAGCATCATGCATCTTGTTCTTCACGCCTCTGCGCATAGCTGTAAAGTCTCCCGTTTTGGCCGGAAAACTACCTATTTTATCCCTCTTTCCCGCCGTCCTCCTGTGTTAATACTTTCCCGTATTTCTCCCGTATTACAAAAAAACATTCCTCTGCCTCTTAATGCCACCTGCAGTAGCCTGCATGTTTGTTTTCCTCCTCTTTTACTACCAAAGAGGCTGAATGTGAAGATGGCTCACTACGTCTATCTTTGACTATATATATATATATGTACATATATATATATATATATATATACATATATATAGATATATATATATACATGGGCCATTCTACCGAATTTGTCCAAAGTGCAGGGTTGGAATTTTTTTTAAGTGTTTTTTTTCCCAAAACTTTGTCCATACATATGTTGTACCATATCTAAGGTACATATATCTTATATAGTGCAGTCAATATTCATATTTTAATTTCTGCCCGTTCTTGAAATGTTTTTTCCTCTCCCAAAATGTGTCACAACCGAAACATAGCAACACACTGCAATAAAAGGTATTATATTAATCTGTTCATATTGTACTTCCATGCCCCCTCTAAAGAATATTTTTACAAATTTTTCTTGGAGGGTTTTACAACAAAATCAATAAAAATATTTTAAACATTTTTCAAAGTTCAATTTCTAAGACTCATCAGAATCAAAATCCAATCTTTTCTTGTAAAATGAATTCCACTGATTATATAGATCTCAGAGTTAATGAGTTATGAAATTGAACATACATTTAAAGAATAGTCATCATAAAATGTTAGTTGATGATTCAATATCTTTTATTTATTACAAAAAACTTACTGTGTTATTCACAAATATCACATGAAGAATGTGATTATCACTATGGCAGCATTTTTGTAAATATAAGTCTAACAATACTATGTATACAGCTGATCTAGAGCGACACACCCCAGTCAGAAGTGCAAATAAATGGATTATTACAGGAGCTAAATAACTGTTCACACTGGGGGTATCTATCTTCCATTGTCAACTCAGGGGTGGTGAGGGTTCACCGAGTTCCCAGTAGGAAATTCAGACTCCGGGGGACGTTTCAGTTGTAGTGTCCTACTAGGAACTCGAAAATTCCTACTTCTGACTACAACTGGAACGCACCAAAAGACCCAAGCCAAAGCGTGTGTTTGTTGTGATGCTAATGAATGCAGCTCGGACCTTCCTCAGAACTCTGCATTGCTTTAAAACTTCTTTTTCAACAACTTACAGGATGCAAAGCCACGAGGTAATGTATCTCTTTCTAGTTACGTAGCTGTAGTTTTTGATGTGTGACAACAAGCAATTTTTGGAAAACTTAGTATTGTAGTTTTGTAGCTGGCTATATATGGCTACTTACAGCCCGGTGCTCTAAGACGTGTCTGAATAATATAAATTTGCTCTAGTTTTAATTGTCTTGTTCCTGAAGTTGAGTATCCAGGCCAGTCCAGCCCTGTCCGACCCGACCGCGAAGCTAAGGAATAGCATTTATAGATAACCTATTTTGATGCTATAGAACTCATCTTAAAGTGTGTATTTCCATCAGGCATATATCTAAAAGGGAGACTTTTTTGTAATTACTTAGAAACTCCTCACAGTCCCTTTAAAACATCTTCTTTTTAAGAAAAAAATACACACACCAGAAAGTGTTATGCAAGGACTTTAACGAACTTAAAACAAAACAAATAACTTCTTCAGAATAACATGGTGAACACCCTTGGGCTTAAAGTCTAGTTCTTCAAATATTTTGTTTTGCCATATTGGTGTTTTGTTCATTTCTTCCTGTTGCTTTCTCCTGATGCTTTATAATATAAAACATGAATCAGCATTGTCTACATGTTTTAAGAGGTAATAATGATCAAACATTGACTTAAGTGAGTGGACCATTACATGTTGTCACAACCAAAACTCTACCATCTGTTTCGGTTGTGACTGTTTCGGTTGTGACAATTTTAGCTAATTTTAGCTAATAGCTAAAAAAAACGCTACTAAGCACATGGCCAGCAAATGGATGTTTGAACAGGTGTACACCCATAAAAACATAATATGTTTCATTAAACCTCCAAAAGTTTACCTAATTGCAGAGAATATGTGTTTGGTAGTGACAATTAAAAATGTTCCGGACAGATTTTCAGATTTTGGAACACATTTACTCCAAAATGATGAGAGGTAACTACTCGCCATGATGCCATGAGGTAGAGGGATGCTGAGTCTCTGCCTGGTCAAAAATGCAGGGGTGTGGCTAAAAACCAGGCTCAACCTATGAGGTAAAACTATCTGTGTTTCAGGCGTGACATGAAAGCGTGGGACAGCATTTTTTGAATGATCTTTTTAAATTAAAAAAATAAACCCACAATACATCCAAATCTTTTCAATGCTGTTTATAAGAAATCAACAAGATATTTAAAAAAAAAAATTATTGAAAAAAAAATACAAAATAGTTTTATGTATTATTTTCATAGGTCGAAATTTAGGGCTTAGGGGTTGGGACAACCACTCCCCAATAGAAAGTACACTATAAATGATGATTTTGTATGTATTTAGCTTATTACTATCTATTTGCTGTCTTGTGTGTTAAATAGATCATAACAGAATCTTAGTAAATATGTAAAGTCTGAATTCTTTATTGTTTTGTTACATAGTTTTTTTAGTGTGGGACCACAGTTTGGACAAATTCGGTAGAATGGCCCATATATGTCTCAGTGTCCTCACAGTATTTCAGTGTCCTCACAGTGTCCTCACAGTGTCAGTGTCCTCACATTGTCAGTGTTCTCGCAGTGTTTAAGTGTCCTCACAGTGTTTGTGTCCCCACAGTGTCACAGTGTCCTCGCAGTGTCCTCACAGTGTCTCAGTGTCCTCACAGTGTCACAGTGTCCTCACAGTGTCCTCACAGTGTTTAAATGTACTCACAGTGTCAGTGTCCTCACAGTGTCAGGGTCCTCACCACAGACTGTAAAAAACATGGACGCCATGTCGCTGGGCTCAAATTGAAGCCTCCATGAAAACTGCTCCCCCTGGTGACTGGCTGCAGTATAGGTCAAATTTCCATCTCCCCCATTCATCTGGACGGGCCGAAGTGAAACTTCAAAAAATTATTACACCCACAAATATTTCTCCCATCTGTATGCTGTGGTGATATGAAAGTATTATTGGGCTGCGTTTCTTCCAAGTCCTCTTTTTTCTGAAAAGTTTCTTTTTTATTAGTTATTGGACTTTAAAAATAACCGCGGTTTACGGCAGCTTCACAATCATTGTGTACGGCGTATGCTGCGGAGTGTTGGCGCATCACATTTACAGCTGCGTCCAGATTATGGCCCAAATTCTCTACTGGCTGCACAATGGCGGCGCCCTGACGGGGGATATTTAGGCTTCAAATCCGTTACATGGTAGAAGACGGAGCCACGCTATCCAATTCTTATAATATATCCATGGTCCTCACAGTGTCACAGTGTCTTCACAGTGTCACAGTGTTCTCACAGTGTCCTCACAGTGCTTAAGTGTCCTCACAGTGTTTAAGTGTCCTCACAGTGTCAGTGTCCTCGCAGTGTCTCAGTGTCCTCACAGTGTCTCAGTGTCCTCACAGTGTCCTCACAGTGTCCTCACAGTATCAGTGTCCTCACAGTGTCAGTGTCCTCACAGTGTTAGTGTCCTCACAGTATCACAGTGTCCTCACAGTGTTAGTGTCCTCACAGTGTCAGTGTCCTCACAGTGTCCTCACAGTGTCAGTGTCCTCACAGTGTCGTCACAGTGTCAGTGTCCTCACAGTGTCGGTGTCCTCACAGTGTTTAAGTGTCCTCACAGTGTCCTCACAGTGTAAGTGTCCCCACAGTGTCAGTGTCCTCACAGTGTCAGTGTCCTCACAGTGTCAGGGTCCTCACAGTGTCGTCACAGTGTGAGTGTCCCCACAGTGTCAGTGTCCTCACAGTGTCTCAGTGTCCTCACAGTGTCGGTGTCCTCACAGTGTTTAAGTGTCCTCACAGTGTAAGTGTCCCCACAGTGTCAGTGTCCTCACAGTGTCTCAGTGTCCTCACAGTGTCTCAGTGTCTTCACAGTGTCAGTGTCCTCAGAGTTTTATCTTTGACATGGTGAATCAGGTGAAATCTCAGACCTGGTTCTGGACTACAGTAGGAGAAGGGGCAGAGTCTCAGGACAGGTGAAGGTGACATTGGCCCTGCTCCTGACCTTCAACCCCCACTCATGGGTCTGCAAACTGAGCATGTTTCTTAGCACACACATGTGAGTAAGGACTGCTGTGTGTTCCTGTGTGCGTGTGCATGGCAGCGGTTAAGAGGAGCTGACAGCTGTGGCGTTGTGTGGTGGTTGTCAACCAGCAGGGGGGTGACACCCGTCCCATTGAGGGAGCCCGTCCCATTGTACTGCTGACCCACGGCGCACATTCCTCTGCTGAATCATGCCGGGACACCATGATGCACACACACACACACACACACACACACACACACACACACACACACTCCTTAAAGTCAAAAAATTTCAGACCAGTTGAAAAACTGAAAATGCAGTTCATTAAAAACAACCATCAAACGGAAACAGGCTGTTCCTCAGATGACTAAAATGTTTCAGACCGCAGCTTTAAAGACAAAATCTTCACAAAGTGGAGTCAGTGTTCAAACTGTCACGACCTCCTGATGGCAGAGGTCAAACTCTTTACCCCTGTGAAGACCATCAGAGCTGCACCAGCGGTCAGTCATTTTAAACTTCTTAAAGACCCTGAGGGTTAGGGGACCACGCTGTCAAGTGGTGAAACCAATTCATTGAGCCAGAGGATCTGATTGGCTGACTGTCAGGAAGATGCTCTGCCCAGATGAAGGTTGTTACTGCAGTCGAATGACAATCAGACGGCCTCTTAAGTTTTTTGAACAAAATATAAAATCAAGGCTGCGACTCCTTAAACGACACAAAACTGTTCTGTTCACCTGGAGTTTGGACGACAGCAGCAAACACAGGACAGAAAAAGATCAAACTGAGGAGAGAAAATGTGACGAAGACGATTCTAACATGTTCTGGTCTATGACAGGGCCCTGGTCTGAGTGTCGTTGGTTTGACGAAAGAGCTTCTAGAGCCTGAAACGTTGAACATGAGCCTCTGAACGTGTCGTTGGTTTGACGAAAGAGCTTCTAGAGCCTGAAACGTTGAATATGAGCCTCTGAACGTGTCGTTGGTTTGACGAAAGGGCTTCTAGAGCCTGAAACGTTGAACATGAGCCTCTGAGCATGTCGTTGGTTTGATGAAAGAGCTTCTAGAGCCTGAAACGTTGAACATGAGCCTCTGAACGTGTCGTTGGTTTGACGAAAGAGCTTCTAGAGCCTGAAACGTTGAATATGAGCCTCTGAGCGTGTCGTTGTTTTGACGAAAGAGCTCTTAGGGCCTGACACGTCGAACATGAGCCTCTGAGCGTGCTGTGGTTTGACGAAAGAGCTCTTAGAGCCTGAAACGTTGAATATGAGCCTCTGAGCATGTCGTTGGTTTGATGAAAGAGCTTCCACATTCCTTTCCTCAGGGGTCAGAGGTCAGCCTGCACGCTGAGTGACTGTTTTTAACCCTTTCCTTCCTGCAGACTCGCTCGGCTCGTAAGAACTTTTCACATCTTAGTTTTCCCTCCCTGACGGCCTTAGAGCTTCAAACTGGACCAAAGTGAGTCACCGTAAGCCAGAAGCAGGCGGGGATCATCTGATGGACGAAACAGGACGCAGCTCGACTAAACCGAACCAGCAAACTAAAAATAGACACGAGCTTAGGTGACAACACCCGCTCTGAGGACGGGGGGGGGGGGGGATGGGCGCGCTGCACAAACATTTGCTCTGCACCGCCCCAATCATTGTGCCTCACAAGAAAAATCAGCATCTAAGCTAAAAATCAACATTCAGAAGTACAGAAAATCAGCATTAAAAATAAAAGCATCAGCATCTAAAACAAACAAAATCACCTTTAAACTAAAAATTAGCATTTAAAACTGATAATCAGCATTCACAAGTAAAAATCAGCACTTTAAATTAAAGTATTTTCTCAGTCTGCCGAGTCTTACTCACATAAATAAATTAAATGTATTAAAAACCAAAAAGATCAATCAACATAGTAAAAAATCAAAATTTGCACAGCTTCAAATCAAAACAGTTTCAGGACACCTGAGAGTGAACAGAGAAGGGGAAGCGCAGAAGGGGAGAGCGGGGAATGTTGGTCCACACTGAGAATAGGGCTGGGAAACCGTATGAGGGTGTTTGAACAAATTCAAGGATTAAAGTCGTCTAAACTGAATTAATTCCCAGAGCACACCTGGACTTAAGGCTCACCTGGACTTAAGGCTCATCTGGACTTAAGGCACACCTGGACTTAAGGCTCATCTGGACTTAAGGCACACCTGGACTTAAGGCACACCTGGACTTAAGGCTCACCTGAACTTAAGGCTCATCCGGACTTAAGGCTCACCTGAACTTAAGGCTCATCTGGACTTAAGGCTCACCTGGACTTAAGGCACACCTGGACTTAAGGCTCACATGGACTTAAGGCTCACATGGACTTAAGGCTCATCTGGACTTAAGGCTCACCTGGACTTAAGGCTCACCGTGACTGAAGGATCACCCTGACATAAGGCTCACCTGGACTTGAGGCTCACCTTGATTTAAGGCTCACGTGGACTGAAGGCTCACCTGGACTTAAGGCTCACATGGACTTCAGGCTCACCTGGACTTAAAGCTCACCTGGACTTAAGACTCACATGGACTTAAGGCTCACCTGGACGTAAGGCTCACCTGGACTTCAGGCTCACCTGGACTTAAGGCTCACCTGGACTGAAGGCTCACCTGGACTTAAGGCTCAAATGGATTTCAGGCTCACCTGAACTTAAGGCTCATCTGGACTGAAGGCTCACATGGACTTCAGGCTCACCTTGACTTAAGGCTCACATGGACTTATGGCACACCTTGACTTTAGACTCATCTGGACTTAAGGCTCACATGGACTTAAGGCTCACCTGGACTTAAGGCTCATCTGGACTTAAGGCTAACATGGACTTAAGGCTCACATGGACTTAAGGCTCATCTGGACTTAAGGCTCATCTAGACTAAAGGCTCACATGGACTTAAGGCTCACATAGACTTATGGCACATCTTGATTTAAGGCTCATCTGGACTTAAGGCTTACATAAACTTAAGGCTCACATGGACTTAAGGCTCATCTAGACTTAAGGCTCATCTGGACTTAAGGCTAACATGGACTTAAGGCTCATCCGGACTTAAGGCTCATCTGGACTTAAGGCTTACATGGACTTAAGGCTCACATGGACTTAAGGCTCATCTGGACTTAAGGCTCACATGGACTTCAGGCTCACATGGACTTAAGGCTCACCTGGACTGAAGGCTCACCTGGACTGAAGGCTCACCTGGACTGAAGGCTCACCTGGACTTAAGGCTCACATGGACTTAAGGCTCACCTGGACTTAAGGCTCAAATGGACTTATGGCACACCTTGACTTTAGACTCATCTGGACTTAAGGCTAACATGGACTTAAGGCTCACATGGACTTAAGGCTCACCTGGACTTAAGGCTCATCTGGACTTAAGGCTTACATGGACTTAAGGCTCACCTGGACTTAAGGCTCATCTGCACTTAAGGCTAACATTGACTTAAGGCTAACATGGACTTAAGGCTAACATGGACTTAAGGCTCACATGGACTTAAGGCTCACCTGGACTTAAGGCTCATCTGGACTAAAGGCTCACATGGACTTAAGGCTCACATAGACTTAAGGCACACCTTGATTTAAGGCTCATCTGGACTTAAGGCTCACATGGACTTAAGGCTCACCTGGACTTAAGGCTCATCTGGACTAAAGGCTCACCTTGATTTAAGGCTCACCTGGACTTAAGGCTCACCTGGACTTCAGGCTCACCTGGACTTCAGGCTCAAATGGACTTCAGGCTCACCTGGACTTAAGGCTCATCTGGACTTAAGACTCACCTGGACTTGAGGCTCACATGGACTTCAGGCTCACCTGGACTTAAGGCTCACATGGACTTATGGCACACCTTGACTTCAGGCTTATCTGGCCTTAAGGCTAACATGGACTTAAGGCTTACATGGACTTAAGGCTCACCTGTACTTAAGGCTCACCTGTACTTAAGGCTCATCTGGACTGAAGGCTCACCTTGACTTAAGGCTCACCTGGACTTAAGGCTCACCTGGACTTGAGGCTCACATGGACTTAAGGCTCATCTGGACTTCAGGCTCACCTGGACTGAAGGATCACCCTGACATAAGGCTCACCTGGACTTAAGGCTCATCTGGACTTAAGACTCGTCTGGACTTGAGGCTCACATGGACTGAAGGCTCACAGGGACTTGAGGCTCACATGGACTTAAGGCTCATCTGGACTTAAGGCTCACCTGGACTTAAGGCTCACCGTGACTGAAGGATCACCCTGACATAAGGCTCACCTGGACTTGAGGCTCACCTTGATTTAAGGCTCACGTGGACTGAAGGCTCACCTGGACTTAAGGCTCACATGGACTTCAGGCTCACCTGGACTTAAAGCTCACCTGGACTTAAGACTCACATGGACTTAAGGCTCACCTGGACGTAAGGCTCACCTGGACTTCAGGCTCACCTGGACTTAAGGCTCACCTGGACTGAAGGCTCACCTGGACTTAAGGCTCAAATGGATTTCAGGCTCACCTGAACTTAAGGCTCATCTGGACTGAAGGCTCACATGGACTTCAGGCTCACCTTGACTTAAGGCTCACATGGACTTATGGCACACCTTGACTTTAGACTCATCTGGACTTAAGGCTCACATGGACTTAAGGCTCACCTGGACTTAAGGCTCATCTGGACTTAAGGCTAACATGGACTTAAGGCTCACATGGACTTAAGGCTCATCTGGACTTAAGGCTCATCTAGACTAAAGGCTCACATGGACTTAAGGCTCACATAGACTTATGGCACATCTTGATTTAAGGCTCATCTGGACTTAAGGCTTACATAAACTTAAGGCTCACATGGACTTAAGGCTCATCTAGACTTAAGGCTCATCTGGACTTAAGGCTAACATGGACTTAAGGCTCATCCGGACTTAAGGCTCATCTGGACTTAAGGCTTACATGGACTTAAGGCTCACATGGACTTAAGGCTCATCTGGACTTAAGGCTCACATGGACTTCAGGCTCACATGGACTTAAGGCTCACCTGGACTGAAGGCTCACCTGGACTGAAGGCTCACCTGGACTTAAGGCTCACATGGACTTAAGGCTCACCTGGACTTAAGGCTCAAATGGACTTATGGCACACCTTGACTTTAGACTCATCTGGACTTAAGGCTAACATGGACTTAAGGCTCACATGGACTTAAGGCTCACCTGGACTTAAGGCTCATCTGGACTTAAGGCTTACATGGACTTAAGGCTCACCTGGACTTAAGGCTCATCTGCACTTAAGGCTAACATTGACTTAAGGCTAACATGGACTTAAGGCTAACATGGACTTAAGGCTCACATGGACTTAAGGCTCACCTGGACTTAAGGCTCATCTGGACTAAAGGCTCACATGGACTTAAGGCTCACATAGACTTAAGGCACACCTTGATTTAAGGCTCATCTGGACTTAAGGCTCACATGGACTTAAGGCTCACCTGGACTTAAGGCTCATCTGGACTAAAGGCTCACCTTGATTTAAGGCTCACCTGGACTTAAGGCTCACCTGGACTTCAGGCTCACCTGGACTTCAGGCTCAAATGGACTTCAGGCTCACCTGGACTTAAGGCTCATCTGGACTTAAGACTCACCTGGACTTGAGGCTCACATGGACTTCAGGCTCACCTGGACTTAAGGCTCACATGGACTTATGGCACACCTTGACTTCAGGCTTATCTGGCCTTAAGGCTAACATGGACTTAAGGCTTACATGGACTTAAGGCTCACCTGTACTTAAGGCTCACCTGTACTTAAGGCTCATCTGGACTGAAGGCTCACCTTGACTTAAGGCTCACCTGGACTTAAGGCTCACCTGGACTTGAGGCTCACATGGACTTAAGGCTCATCTGGACTTCAGGCTCACCTGGACTGAAGGATCACCCTGACATAAGGCTCACCTGGACTTAAGGCTCATCTGGACTTAAGACTCGTCTGGACTTGAGGCTCACATGGACTGAAGGCTCACAGGGACTTCAGGCTCACATGGACTTAAGGCTCATCTGGACTTAAGGCTCACCTGGACTTAAGGCTCACCGTGACTGAAGGATCACCCTGACATAAGGCTCACCTGGACTTGAGGCTCACCTTGATTTAAGGCTCACCTGGACTTAAGGCTCACCTGGACTTAAGGCTCACATGGACATAAGGCTCACCTGGACTTAAAGCTCACCTGGACTTAAGACTCACATGGACTTAAGGCTCACCTGGACGTAAGGCTCACCTGGACTTCAGGCTCACCTGGACTTAAGGCTCACCTGGACTTAAGGCTCACATGGACTTAAGGCTCACCTGGACGTAAGGCTCACCTGGACTTAAGGCTAACATGGACTTAAGGCTAACATGGACTTAAGGCTCACATGGACTTAAGGCTCACCTGGACTTAAGGCTCATCTGGACTAAAGGCTCACATGGACTTAAGGCTCACATAGACTTAAGGCACATCTTGATTTAAGGCTCATCTGGACTTAAGGCTTACATGAACTTAAGGCTCACATGGACTTAAGGCTCATCTAGACTTAAGGCTCACACGGACTTAAGGCTCACCTGGACTGAAGGCTCACCTGGACTGAAGGCTCACCTGGACTTAAGGCTCATCTGGACTTAAGGCTCACCTGGACTTAAGGCTCAAATGGACTGAAGGCTCACCTTGATTTAAGGCTCATCGGGACTTAAGGCTAACATGGACTTAAGGCTCACATGGACTTAAGGCTCACCAGGACTTAAGGCTCATCTGGACTTAAGGCTTACATGGACTTAAGGCTCACCTGGACTTAAGGCTCATCTGCACTTAAGGCTAACATTGACTTAAGGCTCATCTGCACTTAAGGCTCACATGGACTTAAGGCTCACATAGACTTAAGGCACACCTTGATTTAAGGCTCACATGGACTGAAGGCTCACCTTGATTTAAGGCTCACCTGGACTTAAGGCTCACCTGGACTTCAGGCTCAAATGGACTTCAGGCTCACCTGGACTTAAGGCTCATCTGGACTTAAGACTCGTCTGGACTTGAGGCTCACATGGACTTAAGGCTCACCTGGACTTAAGGCTCACATGGACTTATGGCACACCTTGACTTAAGGCTCACCTGGACTTAAGGCTCACATGGACTTAAGGCTCACCTGGACTTAAGGCTCATCTGGACTGAAGGCTCACCTTGATTTAAGGCTCACCTGGACTTAAGGCTCACCTGGACTTGAGGCTCACATGGACTTAAGGCTCATCTAGACTTCAGGCTCACCTGGACTGAAGGATCACCCTGACATAAGGCTCACCTGGACTTGAGGCTCACATGGACTTAAGGCTCACCTGGACTTAAGGCTCACCTGGACTTAAGGCTCATCTGAACTTAAGGCTCACATGGACTTAAGGCTCACATGGACTTAAGGCTCACCTTGATTTAAGGCTCATCTGGACTTAAGGCTCACATGGACTTAAGGCTCACATGGACTTAAGGCTCACCTGGACTTAAGGCTCACACGGACTTAAGGCTCACCTGGACTTAAGGCTCACATGGACTTAAGGCTCACCTGGACTTAAGGCTCATCTGGACTTGAGGCTCACATGGACTTAAGGCTCATCTGGACTCAAGGCTCACCTGGACTTAAGGCTCACCTGGACTTAAGGCACACCTGATGTTCTGATGACCACAGACTGGTTACTTGATCTATCCAAGTGGTCTTGGCTCTGTGAAGAATAGGGCTGCAGGATATTGGGAAAAACTGACATTGTGATTTTTGGGGGGGTTTGCGATATATTGTGATATACAGTCATGGAAAAAATTATTAGACCACCCTTGTTTTCTTCAATTTCTTGTTAATTTTAATGCCTGGCTCAACTAAAGGTACATTTGTTTGGACAATTATAATGAAGATTGCTGTATATTAAAGGATCCAGGAGGCCATGTCTCTGTACAAAATAGAATAGGTTTCAATTTCAGTTGCTTTGTTTCATTTCCCCAATAAATGTAGATGATAAATGTCCAAAATAAAACGCCCTTCTATAAAATAAATGCTAAAGAAAATGTTTGTAATATCTTATCAGGATCTTTGTGCCTATTATAGACTAATGAAAATATAGTTGGATAACATATTGCTGCAAACCAGGATTTTCCTATTGCTGAACAGCATTTAATATAAAATGTATGAAAAGCTCTCTTCTCTAAAGTAAGGGCTGCAGTATAACCTAGAGAATATATTTGATAATTTGGTTGAGTTTGGTATAGCCTAGTTAACATCAGTACAGTTATTGCAGTTTTATAGTCATCAACTCATCATATTACCAGCAAATTAATATTTTAAACAAATCACAGACACTGAATTTTAACCCATTTCTCTAAAGAAAAGCTTGAGGCTGTAGTATAAACACAAAATCCGTTCCGGGTTTAATAAAAAAATTTCACCCACAGTTCAATCCAGTTCAAACCAACTGAAATCAGGCTTGGCAATGCAAACCCAGTCCGGGTTTTACCACGGACCCACTCTCGATGCAACTCAAGGTAAACAACAGATTTGTCTCCTTTCGCCGTTCAATAACGGACATTCAGCTTTCACACACACACTCAAGAGGCACTCACGGCACCGTAGTCGGGTTATGGTCGGTCAGTCAGTCGTTCTGAGGGGTTATTCAGCCATCTTTGACGGACTCCTGACAAGGAAGAGGATGAGACGCTCCAAGAATTCCCTCATGGAAATGATGCTCCAGGTACAATCCTTCTTCGTCCCACACGGACTCGGAACACAAGGCCGCGCAGGGCGGTAGATCAGAGCACAAGACGCAGACTGACATGACGCTAAAAACCACGACAATGCCACCGTTTTCCTCCTTCGCTGTCCCCCTCCGCGTCTCCGGACATGCTCAGCTACGCTAATTTCGCTACTTCCTGGATCTGAGTTTGAACGGCGCGGGGAATGGGTGAGTGGGGATTGGTGCAGCCAGGATCGTAGGTGTGGAAATTTACTCGTGAGGGCTGTCCACAGGATGGTGGGGGCTGTGTGATGAGTGTGTTTGAACGAGGCGCTACAGCAGGAGGGAGGGCTGTGTGGAGCATGGAGCAGCTTGCTGCTTTTATGAAGCAAAACAAAAGTTTGCCTGTTCAAAAAATATATACAGTCATGGAAAAAATTATTAGACCACCCTTGTTTTCTTCAATTTCTTGTTAATTTTAATGCCTGGCTCAACTAAAGGTACATTTGTTTGGACAATTATAATGATAACAACAAAAATAGCTCATGAGAGTTTAATTTAAGAACTAAGAACTATTCCTTTTTCCATGGTTTTCTTGATAATAACCAAAATTACTTAAATTCTTACATCAATAGCTATGGCATTGTACCGCCAAAAACACTACTTTTAAGCATTCCATGTTTTCTTTTCTGTTTGCTTTAAACACATGATACACACAAGAGTTAATACTTGATTGCATAACCATTGTTTTTGATGACTGCAGCCATGCGTCTTGGCATGCTCTGCACCAGCTTCTGACATTGTTCTGCTGCCACAGCAGCCCATTCCTGTTGGACAAATTCAAACAAATTTTCTTTGTTTTTGGGCTTGTGGTTCTCCATTTTGAGTTTGATGATTTTCCACAGGTTTTCAATTGGATTAAGATCTGGTGATTGAGCAGGCCAAGGCATGGTGCGAATGTTGTGGTTCTCCATCCAGGCTTCAACTGACCTTGCCATGTGGCAAGGGGCATTGTCTTGTTGGAAAATCCAGTCATTCGAGGCAGGAAAGAGTTTTCCAGCTGATGGAAGAAGACTGTTTTCAAGGGTAGTCCTGTACATGACCTGGTTCATTCGGCCTTCACACAATTGCATTTGCCCTGTTGTATCTAGACTGAAACAACCCCAGATCATGACTGATCCACCCCCATGTTTTACTGTAGGGGCAAGACAGTCTGGGTTGTAAGCTTCTCCAGGCTTCCTCCTAACCAGTAAGTTGGCTGGAGTGGGCATCAATTCAAAATTGGATTCATCACTGAAGAGAACCTTAGCCCAATCATCAACAGTCCAATCCTTGTGGTCTCGAGCAAAGAGTAACCGGGCCTTCCTCTGCCTTTCATTGATGAAGGGCTTCTTGCGTGCTCTGTGTGACTTCAAACCAGCTTCAACAAGTCGGTTTCCAACTGTCCTTGCTGAACAAGTCACATTTCTCGACAGTGCCCACTCATTTTAAGGTCCCTGGAGGTCTGGCGGCGATTCCTGACACAGGAACGGATGAGTGCATGGTCATCTCGTGGGGTAGAAAGACGCGTTTCCTGCTACGGCCAGGTAGCAATTTGGTAGTGCCATGTTCAGCTTGTTTTGTAATGAACGGCTGTCTTGGAGATCTTCAGTTTTTTCGCTACCTGTCTCTCACTCATGCCAATTTCCAGCAGTGCCAAGATGGCTGCCTTTGTGGCTTCACATAATTCTTTTGTTTTAGGCATTATGTGAGAGCTGACAACTTCTGAGTTGTGCTATGGCTTGAATGTAAGCAGGAAACCACTCTAGGCCTTTGCATGTGCAGTGCTGCTTGTGACATGAAATGGCCTCTTATATACCCTGGGAATCAATTAAGCTTAAGAATGTCAAATAGGACATAAAGTATTATGTGACCAGCTGCATTTTTTGTTGTGTTCATTGTATTATACGTTTAGTGGTACCAGATATTAGAATGAACAAGAAATTGAAGAAAACAAGGGTGGTCTAATAATTTTTTCCATGACTGTATATATCGCACGTCCTGCGATGTGACTATCGCGCATGTGCACATCAAAGAAATCCCAGGACCCGTGTCAAAGACTCAGCTCAGCTTCTCTGTGATTGGCTGACCTATAGACAAAGTTCCATCCCTTTGTTTATAGGTTGATCTGAAGTTTGTTTGATTAATGAAATAATTAATGAAATAATTAATGAAATAATCAATGAAATAATTAATGAAATAATTAATGAAATGATTAATGAAATATTAATGAAATATCAATGAAATAATTTATGAAATAATCAATAAAATAATTAATGAAATAATTAGTGAAATATAAATGAAATAATTTATGAAATAATTTATGAAATAATCAATGAAATAATCAATGAAATAATTAATGAAATATCAATGAAATAATTTATGAAATAATTAATGAAATAATTTATGAAATAATTAATGAAATATCAATGAAATAATTTATGAAATAATTAATGAAATAATCAATAAAATAATGAAATATCAATGAAATAATTAATGAAATAATTAATGAAATAATCAATAAAATAAATAATGAAATAATTAATGAAATAATTAATGAAATAGTCAATGAAATAATTAATGAAATATCAATGAAATAATTTATGAAATACTTAATGAAATGTCAATGAAATAATTAATGAAATAATTAATGAAATAGTCAATGAAATAATTAATGAAATATCAATGAAATAATTAATGAAATATCAATGAAATAATTTATGAAATACTTAATGAAATGTCAATGAAATAATTAATGAAATAATTAATGAAATAATCAATGAAATAATTTATGAAATAAATAATGAAATAATTAATGAAATAATTTATGAAATAATCAATGAAATAATTACTTTACTTTACTGCAGAAACATCAACAACATGCCCTCAGTGAGGAGAGAGGGGTCAGAGGTCATAAGGTCACTGAGTCCACCAGGACACAGCGGGTGGTGTGTGTGTGTATATATATATGTATATATATATATATATATATATATACATATATACATATATATATATATATACACACACATATATATATACTGTGTGTGTATATAAACCTCTGTAAATGTGTGTGTTTCTGCCGAGTGTAGTTTAGCCTTCCTCGTTAACTTCGAGCTGCAGACTGAAGCTGCTCAGACTTTATCAGGACAGAACAGACGAGACTCACACTGACATCAGCTGACTGTAGAAAACTCTCTCTATCAAACACACACACACACACAACACACACTCTGAGGTGTGTGTTGTGGGGAAAGCCCTCCTCTATGGGGGAGTCCTCCACAGCAGCCAGACCAACAGACTCCCCCCCCCGCTCTCGCCCCCCTCTCTCTCTCTCTCGTTCGCCCCACTCTCTCGCTCGCCCCTCTCACTCTCGTTCGCCTCTCTCTCTTGCTCGCCCCTCTCTCTCTCGTTCGCCCCCTCTCTTGCTCGCCCCCCTCTCTCTCTCTCATTCGCCCCTCTCTCTTGCTCGCCCCCTCTCTCTCTCTCGCTCGCCTCTCTCTCTCTCGCTCGCCTCTCTCTCCCTCTCTCTCTCGCTCGCCCCTCTCTCGCCCCCTCTCTCTCGCTCGCCCCTCTCTCGTTCGCCCCTCTCTCTCTCCCTCTTTCGCCCCTCTCTCTCTCTCTCTCGTTCGCCCCTCTTGCTCGCCCCTCTCTCTCTCTCTCGCCCCTCTCTCTCTCTCTCTCGCCCCTCCCTCTCTCTCGCTCGCCCCTCTCTCTCTCGCCCCCTCTCTCTCTCTCTCTCTCGCCCCTCTCTCTCTCGCCCCCTCTCTCTCTCTCTCTCGCCCCTCTCTCTCGCCTCTCTCTCGCTCGCCCCTCCCTCTCTCTCTCGCTCGCCCCTCTCTCTCTCTCTCGCTCGCCCCTCTCTCTTTCTCTCTCTCTCTCTCGCCCCGCTCTCTCTCTCGCCCATCTCTCTTTCGCCCCTCTCTCTCTCTCTCTCTGTCGGCTCAGCAACAAACAATCTCATACTCTGGCAACGTCAGCTCAGCTTAAAACAACAGGCTGTTACAGCCGCTTTGTTTCCTCTGATCTATAGGTTTAACACACACACACATGCACGTGCACACACACACACACACACACACAGACACACATGTGTCGTCTGCACTTGTCCTCAGTGTACTTTTAAGGATGTTCAGACTAAGTCAGGATACATGCATGTGTGAGTGTGAGTCAGAGCGCCCTGTAAAAAAACATTCTTGCATAAACAGGCCTTGAAAAAGTGGCAGCTCACATTCTTTGGATTTTTGTGAAACTTGATCAGGTTTAGAGGATCTGTAGGCTGCACGCCACTGTAGGCCACGCCGCTGTAAGCTGCACATCGCTGTAGGCTGCACAACGCTAAAGGCTGCACGCCACTGTAGGCCACGCCGCTGTAGGCCACACCGCTGTAGGCTGCACACCGCTGTAGGCCACGCCGCTGTAGGCTGCACACCGCTGTAGGCTGCACACCGCTGTAGGCCACACCGCTGTAGGCTGCACACCGCTGTAGGCCACGCCGCTGTAGGCTGTACGCCACTGTAGGCCACACCGCTGTAGGCTGCACACCGCTGTAGGCCACACCGCTGTAGGCTGCACACCGCTGTAGGCTGCACACCGCTGTAGGCTGCACACCGCTGTAGGCCACGCCGCAGTAGGCTGCACACCGCTGTAAGCCACGCCGATGTAGGCTGCACACTGCTGTAGGCTGCACACCGCCACTGTAGGCTGTACGCCACTGTATGCCAAGCCGCTGTAGGCTGCACACCGCTGTAGGCTGCACAACGCTAAAGGCTTCACACCGCTGTAGGCCACGCCACTGTAGGCCACGCTGCTGTAGGCCGCACACCGCTGTAGGCTGCACACCGCTGTAGGTTGCTCGCCACTGTAGGCCACGCTGCTGTAGGCTGCACACTGCTGTAGGCTGCACACTGCTGAAGGCTGCACGCCACTGTAGGCTGCACACCGCTGTAGGCTGCACACCGCTGTAGGCCACGCCGCAGTAGGCTGCACACCGCTGTAAGCCACGCCAATGTAGGCTGCACACCGCTATAGGCTGCACACCGCTGTAGGCTGCACACCGCTGTAGGCCACACCGCTGTAGGCTGCACACCGCTGTAGGCCACGCCGCTGTAGGCTGTACGCCACTGTATGCCAAGCCGCTGTAGGCTGCACACCGCTGTAGGCTGCACAACCCTAAAGGCTTCACACCGCTGTAGGCCACGCCACTGTAGGCCACGCTGCTGTAGGCTGCACACCGCTGTAGGCTGCACACCGCTGTAGGCTGCACACCGCTGTAGGTTGCTCGCCACTGTAGGCCACGCTGCTGTAGGCTGCACACTGCTGTAGGCTGCACAACGCTAAAGGCTGCACGCCACTGTAGGCTGCACACCGCTGTAGGCTGTAAGCCACGCCGATGTAGGCTGCACACTGCTGTAGGCTGCACACCGCTGTAGGCTGCACGCCACTGTATGCCACGCCGCTGTAGGCTGCACACGCCGCTGTAGGCTGCACAACGCTAAAGGCTTCACACCGCTGTAGGCCACGCCACTGTAGGCCACGCCGCTGTAGGCTGCACACTGCTGTAGGCTGCACAACGCTAAAGGCTGCACGCCACTGTAGGCTGCACACTGCTGTAGGCTGCACAGCGCTAAAGGCTGCACGCCACTGTAGGCCACGCCGCTGTAGGCTGCATCCCAAAACAGGCCACGCCGCTGTAGGCTGCATCCCAAAACAGGCCACGCCGCTGTAGGCCACGCTGCTGTAGGCTGCACACTAGGGCTGAATGATTTTAGGAAAAGATCTGATTTTGATTTTTCTGGCAGATATTGCAATTCGTGATTTTTAAAAAAAAATCAAACTTCAGTGCAAAATTCACTTTGTTTACAGTACAGACAACAGTAAGGAAATAAATGATGAAAAACACTTAACACATTATTCACCTTCAATAGTGTCGATAAATAATCTGATTTCATCAACTTCTACTCCTAAACAGAGGCTTTGTGTTGTTGACCTGCTTACCAGCACTTGTTTTACAAATTTGTAAAACAGTATGTGAATAATACTTGACACAACAGATCCTGAGTCAGTCAGGAGCGCTGCAAAAAAATTGCTGCTTTGGCGATCACAAAATTGCATTGTCTAAAATTGCAATTTCGATCTGAAAACGATAAATTGTTCAGCCCTACTGCTGCATTTAAAGGCTGTACAATGATGTAGGCCACAGAGGCTGTAGGCTGCACCCCGAAACAGGCCATGCCACTGTAGGACACACCACTGTAGGCCACACCGCTCTAGGCTGCACGCCGCTGTAGGCCACGCCGCTGTAGGCCACACTGCTGTAGGCTGCATGCCGCTGTAGGCCGCACACCGCTGTAGGCCACGCCACTGTAGGCCACGCCACTGTAGGCTGCACACCGCTGTAGGCTGCACACTGCTGTAGGCTGCACAACGCTAAAGGCTGCACGCCAATGTAGGCCACGCCATTGTAGGCTGCATCCCGAAACAGGCCACGCCGCTGAAGGCTGCACACAGCTGTAAGCTGCATGCCGCTGTAGGCTGCACGCAGCATGCTGCTGTAGGCTGCATGCCGCTGTAGGCTGCACACAGCTGTAGGCTGCATGCCGCTGTAGGCTGCACGCAGCACGCTGCTGTAGGCTGCACGCCGCTGTAGGCTGCACGCAGCTGTAGGCTGTACGTCGCTGTAGGCTGTATCACGAAACAGGCCACGCCGCTGTAGGCCACGCCGCTGTATGCTGTATGTCGCTGTACGCTGCACACCACTGTAGGCTGCACAACGCTAAAGGCTGCACGCCACTGTAGGCCACGCCGCTGTAGGCTTTATCACGAAACATGCCACGCCGCTGTAGGCCACGCCGCTGTAGGCTGCACAACGCTAAAGGCTGAAGGCCACTGGAGGCCACACCGCTGTAGGCTGCACCCCGAAAAAGACCATGCCGGTGTAGGCTGCACGCCGGTGTAGGCTGCACGCCGCTGTAGGCCACGCTGCTGTAGGCCACGCTGCTGTAGGCCACGCTGCTGTAGGCTGCACGCCGCTAAAGGCTGCACAACGCTTAAGGCCACGCCGCTGTAGGCGGCATCCCGCAACAGGCCACGCCTCCGCAAGTCACAATGCTAAAGGCTGCACGCCACTGTACGAGCTGCTGCAGGCCACACCGCTGCAGGCCACACCACGTTAGGCCACACCGCTGTAAACCACAATGTGTAGGCTGCACACCGCCGTAGGCTGCACGCAGCACGCTGCTGTAGGCTGCACGCCGCTGTAGGCTGCACGCCGCTGTAGGCCACGCCGCTGTAGGCTGCACTGCTGCAGGTTACGCTGCTGTAGGCCACACCGCTGTAGGCCACACTGCTGTAGGCCACACCGCTGTAGGCCACACTGCTGTAGGCCACACTGCTGCAGGCTACGCTGCTGTAGGCCACACTGCTGTAGGCCACACTGCTGTAGGCCACACTGCTGCAGGCTACGCTGCTGTAGGCCACACCGCTGCTGACCACACCGCTGCTGACCACACCGCTGTAGGCTGCCCACAACTACAGGCCACGCTGCTATAGACCACACCGCTGCAGGCTGCACATCGCTATAGGCCACACCGCTGAGGCCACACTGCTGCAGGCCACACGGCTGCAGGCCACACGGCTGCATGTGGCGCTGACTCGAGGAAGGATCACAGATGTTCAGATGAACAATCTTGTCTTTATCTGTTTATTCCCTTAAAGAGACAGTTTCTGTTTTTTCAGGTTTACAGTCAGTGTGTGAAGGGCTGCAGCAGCGTTGTTCCTTTAAGGAGAACGAGCTGAGACTACGGGTAGGGGGTCCTCTGCTGTTGGCAGGTACTTTTGTTTCAGTTATTTCTGAGTTTTGAATAAAAATGTGACGTTAATCTTCGTTTGGTCTGACTGAGTGTGATGTTGTTCCTGCAGATGGTCTCTGAGTTTAGGACGACGCTGCAGCAAACAGCCAAGAATTCAGATTCAGACCATCAGCTGTTGGACCGATGAAGGCAAAACATCATGTTGTTGTTGGTGCTGTCAGTAGTGTTGACTTTGTAACTGTTGGTGGGGTGTTGGTGTTTTCCATTGTGAGTGGTGGTGTTATTGGTGGTTTTGTTGTTGGTGTTTTTGGTCATGTAGGGCTTCAACAACAAACCAATCAAATCGATTAAAATCGAAAAGTAAATTCGTTGTCAGCTAATTTTATTATCGATTTTCAACGGCAACTAATCGCGGGTGTTTTGGCGCATGAAATTGTAGCTTACAGTCAGTTAGGAGGAAATGAGCCAAAGGAGGCAGAGGGATTCACAATGGCGGCTTCCACGGCAGCATCACTTCATGAACGACTAAAAACCTCCAAAAGCTGGGAGCATGTCACGCTCACCAAAACAAAGCAAACGATCACGTGCAAACATTGAAGGCCGACTTCATCTGGCATGGGAGCACGACCTCTATGAAAGAGCTGAGCTGAGAAAGCACGTCGGCGTGTTGGAGACAGACGAAGACTCGCCTCGGTATAAAGATTATTTTAGTTTTGTTACATTCAGCAGCACCTTATTTTATTGAATACTTTATAGACAAGACTGCTACTACTTTGTCTGCTTTGTTTCAAGAAAAAAAAGTCAATTTGGGAGCATTTATTTAAACAACATGCAAACAAGTCTGTTGTGACGTCCGTCGGACGTAAAAATAAAGGTGACTCCGGCTTGTGAATACCTGCTTTTATTAAACAGTCACCGTGGGCCGTGATCACGGCAACTACAATTTCATTTCACGAACAAAACAGTGAGTAGCAATCTCTAGACCTCCTGCTAACGGCTCGAACCCACACACTATCTCTCTCCTGAACTCTGACCCGCTCGCCCTGCCTTCCTGGCCCTTTCACTGACCATCAATTTTCAGGAAACTTTAACATCCACATTGAACACATATCAAACAGGAGAACTGCTACACTATTAATGTACTTACAGTTTAGCACAGTGAGTCAAGAAAGAAAAAAGCTGTAATAAAATATTAGTACTGAAGTAAAAATGCTTTTTATTGCCTTTATTGGTGTTTAGAAAATATCTAAAACAACTTTAAGCTAAATTGTAAAGGAAATTGAAAAAAAGTGTCATTATCCGATTAATCGATTAATCATTGAAATAATCGGCCAATTTAAACGAGAAAATTGGGCAATTATTTTTATTATTAGTCAATAAAGAAAATAATCGTTAGTTGCAGCACTACAGTAATGATGTTGTTCTTGTTCTTGTTGGTGGTGGTGGTGGTGGTGTTGGTGTGGTTGGTGCATGCTCCTACTTGTCCATCATAGTTTTCTCCATATTGAGGAGCAGCTCCACCAAGAAACAGGACAGTGAGGGTCTGCAGGTCCCAAACTGAGAAAACCTCACCAGACTTCACAGCAAGTGGTGCAGAGGACACCCACAAAGGTCTGAGGGGTTCAGGTCTCTCTGCAGATGGGGAATGGCCCTCTGCAGATGAGGAATGGCCTTCTGCAGATGGGGAATGGACCTCTGCAGGTGAGGAATGGCCCTCTGCAGATGAGGAATGGCCCTCTGCAGATGAGGAATGGCCCTCCGCAGATGGCCCTCTGCAGATGGAGAATGGACCTCTGCAGATGAGAAATAGACCTCTGCAGATGAGGAATGGCCTTCTGCAGATGGGGAATGGCCCTCTGCAGGTGAGGAATGGCCCTCTGCAGATGGGGAATGGCCCTCTGCAGATGAGGAATGGCCCTCTGCAGATGGGGAATGGCCCTCTGCAGGTGAGGAATGGCCCTCTGCAGATGGGGAATGGCCCTCTGCAGGTGAGGAATGGCCCTCTGCAGATGGGGAATGGCCCTCTGCAGATGAAGAATGGCCCTCTGCAGATGGGGAATGGCCCTCTGCAGATGAAGAATAGCCCTCTGCAGATGAGGAATGGCCCTCTGCAGATGGGGAACTGACCTCGGCAGATGAGGAATGGCCCTCTGCAGATGGGGAATGGACCTCGGCAGATGAGGAATGGACCTCTGCAGATGAGGAATCTCCTGGAGCTCCTGGAGTCAGTGGTTTTCAGAGGGAAATCATCGGACCAACTGCAGAGAAGACAACCACCCCATTGGCCAGGTCACACTGGGATGTGGAGGGGGGGGGGTTGAATGAACAGTGGGGGGGGGGTCACGTGAGCGCCAGCAGAGACCATTATAATCCCCCCCCACACACACACACACGACAGAAGAGAGGACGAGGCTGGACGAGAATCAAAACCCTCCACCACACACAGGACGCCATTGTTGGCTATTCACCGCTCTCCATCTCAGGCCACTTTATCATTCAATTAGGACACACACACACACTCACACACACACACACACACACACACACACACACACACACACACACACACACACACAAAGGCCTTCAATCAGGCCGAGCGCGGCGCCCTGAGGGGCTCACACTCCAAACCAACTTCATTTTTCTGCTCTTGTTGTTCAGAGCTCTGGGTTTGTTTTTGTGGGAAAAGTCTTTCTATCAAATAAATACTGAATCATTCTCATCTGGAACATGTGGTCTGAAAGTGAAAGCATGATTTATTTTGTTTAGTAAATTTCATAGTTATTTTATTGTATTTCCTTTATTTCACCTTATTTTATTTTATTTATTCAATTTTTATTTAAAAATTATTTTGTCTCATAGGTCATAGGGAAAACCCATCAGTGCATCATGGATGGATGGATGGACTGATGGATGGATGGATGGATGGATGGACTGATGGATGGATGGTTGGATGGACTGATGGATCAACTGATGGATGGACTGATGGATGGATGGATGGATGGACTGATGGATGGACTGATGGATGGATGGATGGAAGGATGGACTGATGGATGGACTGATGTTTGGATGGATGGATGGATGGACTGATGGATGGACTGATGGATGGATGTATGTATGTATAGATGTATGTATGGATGGATGGATGGATGGATGGACTGATGGATGGATGGAATGATGGATGTATGGATGGATGGATGGATGGATGGACTGATGGATGGATGGACTGATGGATGTATGTATGGATGGATGGATGGATGGACGGATGGAAGGATGGATGGATGGACTGATGGATGGATGGAATGATGGATGTATGGATGGATGGATGGACTGATGGATGGATGGAATGATGGATGTATGGATGGATGGATGGACTGATGGATGGATGGAATGATGGATGGATGGATGGATGGATGGATCACAGGCGGTCTGTTCTGGTCATTCAGTGTTTATGTTGACTTCTTTGGTTTCTGTTTTGCCATCACCATCATGTCTGCCTTTTCTTCTGTGAAGCTCTTTGGAGGCTGCCGGCTGTTAGAATGTGCTACATGAATAAAGCTGACATTAAACAAAGTGTTTCCTTTAAAGAAGAAGAGCTCGGCTTTAATCCAAACGAACATCTTAAATATATTAGACTGGGTTGGACAGTATTTACCGTCTCCTGTGACGGCAGAATCAGGGTGTTGAAGTGGAGGTTAAATCAGACAGACCAGGCCGATACGTTCAGATTAGAGCCTTTTGTTTGGGGAGGACACCACATTTCTGAGTATTCACCTCCATGATTGGCTGTGTTCCTCCTCAGGAGTAGGTGGTGATTTTAACTGCTGTCTGGTAAATCTCATAATTACTCACAATCCAAGCCAAAGCAGGCCAGTCCTCAGCACAGTGTCTTCATGAATTAGACCTACTGGAGCCTTGGAGAGCGCAGCAGCCCAACGACAGACAGCTTTGTTTCTATTCAAATGAACACAAGACCTCGACTGTCTCTTTACACCAAAAGGTGATTTCCTGCTCCACAGGCAGCATCCTGATTTGGAGATTTAAAAACTTTTTGTCAAACGATCCTACATTTAGAAAATATTTGACAGATCGATCCCAACACTTCATTTCTGAAAATACAACTGATGAAGTGAAACCTCTTCAGCTTTGGGAATCAGCCAACGTCACATCAGAAATAAACCTGAGCAGGAAAAACATTAGTTAGAATTACAAACGGAGCGGGATGCTACCCCATCAGTAAAGCTTCATGCAGCTAAAACGGCTCTTGAACCATCCTTACACAGAAGCTGAGAAGTTCCTTCTTCTCTATGAACAAAGAACGTGTGGGTATGAAAATAAAAAACTAGACACTGTACAAACAGTGTAAAAAAACCTGACCACAGGTAACGGCCATCTTGGTAATAGATTATACTCCACCACAGATATTAATGCCACACTCAAGGAACTCTATGAAAATGTCATTAAGTCTGAGGCCAAGAAGAAGTCCAAACAAAATATGAATTTACCATGTAAATCTTCCAAATGTAACACAAACAGGGTTTTATCACTGAAAGAACGTCGCCAGGCTAACACAGCGATGCTAATGCATGCTATTATGGACTACCGTAACACCCTGTTTACACCTGTTACCGAAAACCATTAGGCAGGCATGCGGGCACTCTGCGTTGGCTCCCTGTGTGTTTTAGGATTGATTTTAAGGTCCTTTTAATGTTTCTTAAACGCCTTTGGGGTCTTGGACCTTCTTATCTTTCAGAGCTGCTTTTACCATATGAGCCCTCATGGACCCTGAGATCCTCTGGCACTGGCCTCTTAATGATTCCCAAAGCTCGAACACGGACTTACAGTGAGGCTTCTTTCCAGCATCATGGCCCCGTCTGTCGACCTGAGGCTGCGGAGAATGTTCATATTTTTAAAAGTAGGCCTAAGACCCACCTATTTAATTTAGCTTTAACTAATCCCACATCGTTATCTGTAATTTGTATCTATATTTTTATTTTGTTTGATTTATGTATATATTCTAGCCCCTTTTTACTTGTTATTGTTATTGTATTAGTTTTTATACTTTTAATTATTACTTTATTTAATTTGCCTTTTTAGTGCACTTTTAAGTTTTATTCCATATGTCCAGTGGGGGGCTGCAGTTGGCTCTGGCTGGATGTCTCCTCCGGCTCCTCTTTACGCAGCCACACGATTTTACAATCACACATTTCAAATCATGTTATCAGTGTACATGTGTGTGTATGTGTGTGTGTGTGCATGTGTGTGTGTACGTGCGTGTGCTGGGGTGGAGTTTGAATGGGGGGCTGTTTCTGTATGGATCTTTGTGCTGCATTTTAATGTATGAAAAGTGATTTATAAATAAAGTTTGATTTGATTTGATTTGAAAGAAAGAGAGCAGCTGGGTAACCCCATTTGACAGGAGGAGGTAGGGGCTGCCTTTTGTGAACACTTATTTAAAAAGCTTATTTTAACAGTTTCAAATGGTTCCTGAGCTGATTGGTGCTCTCATGGTGTGACAGCTAAAACGGACCCACCTTCAGCTCCCACTGGAGGAGGACGGTTACACCTCCTGACATCAGACGGAGTCACCTCTCATGTCTCTGCAGGTACTTTCAGGACTGGTTTCAGGGCGACCCAGGATCTACAGGGCTTAATGAATCAGATCCAGAGTCCCCCATAACTGTGAAAAATATGTGGTATGCTGCCAAGAAGTGAAGCTGCTCAGCTGTCAATGGTGATTCCCTTTTAAAAAGTGGAGGTCTTTGAACACACCGTCCACACTGACATCCCTGTTTGATAATCCAGATCTCCCTCCCGGTCTTGAGCAGAGCTCTTCTACTGTACGGTCGGAGGAAGGCACCAACACTCTGGAAACAGCAGAAAATGGGTCAGTTTGACTTTTGATCCATTTAAAAATAGACACAAGCCCCACTCGGACATTATTTTAGGCATTTACTGTTACACTACTTTGGTAAATCAAACCTGAAATAATCTTGACATTGTGAAACAGTTTCTCCTCTAGAAAAAAATATTTATTGAGATGAGGACCCAAACAAATATTAAAGAATATTCTCTGGGACTACAAATGAAAACAGATGGAGTTAAATCAGAATGGGAGACCGAGTTTGGTGCTGACACAGGAGGAGGAGGAGTGACTAAATATGTCTGACTGATTTACAGAGCAAAAGTTTGAGATAATAGTTAAGATAAACCCTGGACTACATACAGTATCACCCCAGTGAGAGTTCATCAGCACAACAATACAGAGATCATACACCAGCTGATTCCTGAGTGTGTAGAGTCTATTAAGAGTCTATTAAGAGTCTATTAAGAGGCATTTGAATTCTTGCAAACTGCTTTTGATGTAGTGCAGACTCGTCTGGCAAACTTGAAAATGGTTTTAAATGCCGATAAATCTAAAATAATGCTTTTTTCAAAGGCATCTGTTCCCCTGGAGGAAATCCCCTCAATTACAACTTTCCAAGGTAAAACCCTGGAGCTGGTTAGCAGTTATAAGTACCTTGGATTAACTATTGATGGGGATCTTTCTTTCAAAGTGCATATGAAAAATCTACTTTCTAAACTTAGGGCGAAACTCGGTTTCTTCTATAGGAACAAGTCGTGTTTCTCTCTCAGAGCTAGGAAGCTTTTGGTGTTGGCTACTTTTTTGCCTGTTCTTGATTATGGTGATGTTGTATATATGTCTGCTTCAACCACCTGCCTTCAGTCCTTGACTCCTGTCTATCACTGTGCTCTGAGGTTTATCACAGGTTGTAGTCGCCTCACCCACCACTGTGAACTGTATGCTAAAGCTGGCATGCCCTCTTTGGATATACGGCGATATACGCACTGGATAACTCTGGTTTATAAAGCTCTTCTTGGCCTGGGTCCTTGCTATTTAAGCACTTTTCTTAGGAGAATTGAAAGCCATTATGCTTTACGGTCAAATGACATCTTGTATCTTGCTATTCCACGTGTACGAACTGAAACAGGGAAAAAAAGCTTTTCGTTACTCTGCCCCCTCTACTTGGAATGCTCTCCAATCTGAACTGAAACTGACTGAACTTGTTTCTTTGGAAGTTTTCCGCTCTACCCTGAGAAACCGACAACCTGAATCCATCCAACAGTGCCTGTGTTCTTAAATTGTTTCTTAAAATAACTCCTGCATTTTATTGTTTGTATTTTAATCTCTGTTGCTGTACTCCGTCTGTTTTGTCGACTGTGACATGTGCTGCTGCCTCTCTTGGCCAGGTCACCCCTGTCAAAGAGGTCTTGACCTAAATGGGTCTTTTCCCTGGTTAAATAAAGGTTAAATAAATAAAAATAAAATAAAAGAGTCTACTAAGTTTCTGGTCAGACAGTAAACACATCATCATCATAACGTACACCGTTCTCCAAATGTTCCTCAAAGTTCACCAAAACTACTGGAAGTCTTTTCTGTGCCTGAAGGCAGACACTTGTCCGAGTCCCAAGTCAAATCGAGTCATTTGGGTCCTCGTCTCAAGTTTTTTCTGATGTGAGCAGGTCAAGTCAAAACAAGTCAAGTCGAGTCACAGGTTATGTGGAGTCAAGTCCCTCACTTTTGTTCCCTAACCCAAATAAAAATCAGTTTTATATGTTGAGGACAGAAACTTTCCCGTCCTGAAGTAAATGTTAGAGCAGAGGCTGCAGACTCGTCTGCTGGATTAAAGCTCTTTATTTATCCATCACAACTTTACATGTCTGATCATTTAGACCGGGGTGGATAGGAAAGGCTACATTTCATTAAAGAAATAGCATGTTTGATACAATTAAAAATGTTTATTTTGAAATTTTTGCTAGGCTAAAACTGCCTTTCTGACATTTTAAAGTGTATTTTAGACGTAGCTACCTTAACAAAGGCAACCAAAGTTACAGTTTGAACCAACAGCACAGAGTCTCACAGCAAATACTTTTATTTAAACATTTAATTTTAGAGACATCAAAATATTTTAAATCATTTTAAAGGATTGTCTGATAGAAATTAGAGCTGGGGAATTTACCAAGTAAAATGATTTGTTTAAGCTAATGACCCGTTTAAATGTTGTAAATGTTTTTGTCTTGATGTAAAGCACTTAGAGCTGCAGTTCAGTCTGTATGAACAGATCTATAGAAATAAACTTTGATTGATTAAAAGAGTCGTGCCTGTGTGACACCAGCCTGTCAGCCTGTTTTATTGAAGTGGGTGTCAGAGGAGCCTCCTGGCATCACTCAGTGGAGCTTATGCCATTAGAGGCACTCGGAGGAGAGGTTCCGTTTCAGTTTTATAAAGTACAGAGTCCTTTCACACTGAGGACCTGAGAGTTACCATAACTGCTTGGCTTTGTAGGCGGCATAGAAACAGTAGGTGTACCACCTAAAACGCCCTGTGCCATGACTGTCTGAACACTCGGGTAATGTTTGGCTCTTCGTTTGTTTTTTCATCGGCCTATTCATCTGTCAGATCTGTGAACCTGTCCATCGAAATAAACAAGAGAGGAAGTACGATTAACAGATCAAAGGGTCACAGAGTCAAGACTTTAAGGGTTAAGAGTAAAAGAGTCAGAGTTGGGAGTTAAAGAATCAATAGTCAAAAAGTCATAATTCACAGAGTCAATAGTAATAAAGTCACAGGGCTCTAATTTCGTGGCGCAGCGCAGGGGGCGCAAGGCTGGCGCAACCCGCGCAGTGTTAATTTCGTGCGGCGCACCGCCGTGCGCTGTCAATTTGACAATTTGGTAGACCGTCTGTGTAGAGATGGGTGTGACGGCGCACCAGGGGGAGTCGACGGCGCACCAGGGGGAAGTGTCGGCAGATTCATGTTGGCGCAGTGACAATTTCGTGCCAAAAACAGTGCAGAAAGTGCGCTGAAAACTCGCCAGCTCCAACCTGGTCTATTCTCGGCGCAAAGCGGAGCGCACCCTCTGCAGCTGTAATTTGGTGACAGGCGCACATGTGCACACACGTCAACAAAGCCTCAGAGGCAGGTTTCCAGAGTGTCAGGCACATTTTAATGCAATAAACAATCACAGCCATCACTATTTGATGTAACCGTCTGAACCAGCATATACATTTGTATCTATATTAACTGTCCCGTCATATCTGATGTCGGATTAAAGCCGTTTGTCATAATGGAAACTTAACCTGACGGCAGCTGGAAGTTTGATGCACAACTTACAAGTCAACAATAAACAGCCTTAACATCTGATACTGAGTATATATCTGGCTTCTATCATTTCATTAAATTCAAAGAAAAGAGAGAAAATAAGTGTATGTCACTCAGGATTTACCTGTGATTTCCCATATTTCTCTGTTTTAGTCTTTATCTTAACGTGATCTAAAAAGATGGAGAGCATTATTGTGAGGAGGATGAGGAGGAGACACCGGAAGAGTAAACAGTATATCACTAAAGGCTCTGCTATTTGGTGATGACAAACCAAGAGTGCAGGTGGATCATAAGCATTGTGAATGGATAAGACAGCTGCGGTGTAACTGTCTCTTAATTTTTTACTCCTATAATAACAAAGGAACAGATTACATCTGTCCTGGGAGCTGGCCCACACGGTGACGCGTAGACCGATGCGCGCCCCGATGGCCAGTCTGTTCTCCCAGCTGCTGAATGACAGCAGCTCTGACCGTCTCCGGCAGCGGGGATCATTCAGACCAATCAGATGCTGCGCCTCGGCTGCAGCACATTTAAAGGTGAGGAGAGGCGCTCATTTGATTGGTGAAGACAGCGATCAGCTGTGTTAATCCCACTCGCGTCTATTCTCCTCCTACTCTGACATTTGAGCGGAGAGGCTGAGAAGTGGGCGTGGACGCGCTCCTCTGAGCCCCTCTGCACCCCTCTGAGCCCCTCTGCACCCCTCTGAGCCCCTCTGCACCCCTCTGCGCCCCTCTGCACCCCTCTGAGCCCCTCTGCACCCCTCTGCGCCCCTCTGCGCTCCTCTGCACCTTGAGTGCGCCTCTCTTGGCACTCTTGGGCGGGGAGGTTGCAGGTTCAAGCCCAGCTCCGGGCGAAACATGGCGATGTGTCCTTGGGCAAGACACTTAACCCCAAGTTGCTCCCACTGCTGTGTCAGTGGCGTGTAAATGGGCATGAAAGGGCGTGAATGTGTTAGAGATACTGATGAATAACTAACATAGATACTCTGAACCATCAGTGAGTGAATGTGAGTGCGAATGGGTGTGCATGGGTATGAATGGGTAGGTGTTACCTGCGGTGTAAAGCAGCTTTGAGTAGTCAAAAGACTAGAAAAGCACTATATAAGCTCAAGTCCATTTACCATTTACTGGATAAACCAGACTGTCCACGTGTAAAAATAATAACAGCTCATGAAGACTGTCCACAACTCCTTGTTGGTCTGTTTATGAAATTAGAGCCCACAGAGTCAAATGGAGAGACAGTGGCTCAGTCTCAGCCCAGGTTTCTCCTGCTGCTTCGTCAGAGATGTGAACGTGGGCCTGAGAGGCTGACAGAGAAACTCTGAACCATCAGACAGTGAATGGGTGTCAATGGGTGTCAATGGGTCGGTGTGACCTGCAGTGTAAAGCTGCTTTGATGAGTCAAAGACTAGAAAAGCGCCATATAAGCTCAGGTCCATTTCAATAATAAAAAACATAAAGACACAGTTCAGGAGCTCTGCAGTCAGTCATGGTTCACAGTAAACAAACATGGCCGCCAGCGAGCAGGAGGAACTGAAGCTAAATGTGGTTAGTAGTTAGCTTCCTGTTATGTCCATGGTGGAAGGCCTGAACCTGCAGGTCTGTTCTGTCTTACTTTAGGCCGAGTGTTTGGGCCAAGCTCGAGTCAGTGTGAGTGCCCCCCCCAAGCAGATGACGAGTGCTAATGTTCAGCAGAGTTTATAAAGACTGGAATAGAAAGGCAGGCTGTATTATTGTCTATGAATAATGAATGAATGAATAACAAAAAAAAAACTCCAATAGAAATGAAAAAAAAAAAAAAAGAGCTTATAAAGGCTGTCCATGTGGTAGTGAGCATGCTCAGTGTGAGCCCTGCTGAGGTAGTGAGCATGCTCAGTGTGAGCCCTACTGTGGTAGTGAGCATGCTCAGTGTGAGCCCTACTGTGGTAGTGAGCATGCTCAGTGTGAGCCCTGCTGTGGCTGCTGCTTGATGGATGACGGCGGTTTTTAAAGCCACAGCTGCTCGGCTCTTCCTAGAAAAGCCCGAGCAGGAAAAGTGGCAGAATGTGGTTCAAGCATGTCACATCCTCTTACTATTTCAGCATCGCAGCGCCGCGGCGTGCTGCAGGAGCCCGGACAAACGAGCGAGGGAGCTACAACGAAAACAAGAGTCAAGGCCGGCCAGAGCGCCTCGGAGCAGAGTCAGAAAAAGATACGCAAGATCCTTCAGACTGTAATCAGCCCCAAACATCTGTGAGCACCACTGCTCGTCAGCAGAGAAACAAACGAAGAGAGACTGGGGTGCAGGAGACAGACACCAGGAGACAAACAAACAAACAAATATAGATACTGTATACTATGAAGAACCAATCAGAGACAGCTCTCAGCATGAACTGACCAATGCTCTGCCTCTGGCTAAGCCCCGCCCACTAAAGTGTTTCTCCGTTATGAAAATAAGACGGTTGATGGGGATGTTGATCAGCTGATTGGGCGATGTCAGGTCCAATCAGCTGACTGCTGGTTAATGAAACTTTAACACGTGAACGTCTCTCAGAGGAAACTCTGATTAAATAAACTGTCATGTAGGTTTATCTATGTGAATAGATTTGATCATTTTGGAAAACCAGAGACGTGTAAAAATAATAACAGCTGTCTGTAAATGTGAGTTTAATTTAAATAACTGAAATACCATGAGCTCGGTCCTGCAGAGTAAATCTGTTAAACTGATTGGACCAAACAAAGGAGAGTTCACCAGATTATGACGGAAACTTTTTATTTGTGGGAGCAGGAATGTGATATTTTTGTTTTTCAGAAATAATCTGGATTTTACAGTCTGAGCCCAAAAATCCAACAAACTCTAAAAACAGCAGCAAAGAAAGACTGTCCACAACTCATGATGGTCTGTGTTTATAAAGACTGTCCATGATTCATGATGGTCTGTGTTTATAAAGTATGTCCATGGTTCATGATGGTCTGTGTTTATAAAGACAGTCCACAACTCATGATGGTCTGTGTTTATAAAGACTGTCCATGATTCATGATGGTCTGTGTTTATAAAGTATGTCCATGGTTCATGATGGTCTGTGTTTATAAAGACTGTCCACAACTCATGATGGTCTGTGTTTATAAAGACTGTCCACAACTCATGATGGTCTGTGTTTATAAAGACTGTCCACAACTCATGATGGTCTGTGTTTATAAAGACTGTCCATGATTCATGATGGTCTGTGTTTATAAAGTATGTCCATGGTTCATGATGGTCTGTGTTTATAAAGACTGTCCACAACTCATGATGGTCTGTGTTTATAAAGACTGTCCATGATTCATGATGGTCTGTGTTTATAAAGACTGTCCACAACTCATGATGGTCTGTGTTTATAAAGACTGTCCACAACTCATGATGGTCTGTGTTTATAAAGTATGTCCATGGTTCATGATGGTCTGTGTTTATAAAGACAGTCCACAACTCATGATGGTCTGTGTTTATAAAAGCTGTCCACAACTCATGATGGTCTGTGTTTATAAAGTATGTCCATGGTTCATGATGGTCTGTGTTTATAAAGACTGTCCATGATTCATGATGATCTGTGTTTATAAAGACTGTCCATGATTCATGATGGTCTGAGTTTATAAAGACTGTCCACAACTCATGATGGTCTGTGTTTATAAAGACTGTCCATGATTAATGATGGTCTGTGTTTATCAAGACTGTCCATGATTCATGATGGTCTGTGTTTATAAAGACTGTCCATGATTCATGATGGTCTGTGTTTATAAAAACTGTCCATGGTTCATGATGGTCTGTGTTTATAAAGTATGTCCATGGTTCATGATGGTCTGTGTTTATAAAGACTGTCCATGATTCATGATGGTCTGTGTTTATAATGACTGTCCATGATTCATGATGGTCTGAGTTTATAAAGACTGTCCACAACTTATGATGGTCTGTGTTCATGAAGACTGTCCACAACTCATGATGGTCTGTTTATAAAGACTGTCCATGGTTCATGATGGTCTGTGTTTATAAAGACTGTCCACAACTTATGATGGTCTGTGTTTATAAAGACTGTCCACAACTCATGATGGTCTGTGTTTATAAAGACTGTCCATGATTCATGATGGTCTGTGTTTATAAAGACTGTCCACAACTCATGATGGTCTGTGTTTATAAAGACTGTCCACAACTCATGATGGTCTGTGTTTATAAAGACTGTCCACAACTCATGATGGTCTGTGTTTATAAAGACTGTCCACAACTCATGATGGTCTGTGTTTATAAAGACTGTCCACAACTCATGATGGTCTGTGTTTATAAAGACTGTCCATGATTCATGATGGTCTGTGTTTATAAAGTATGTCCATGGTTCATGATGGTCTGTGTTTATAAAGACTGTCCACAACTCATGATGGTCTGTGTTTATAAAGACTGTCCACAACTCATGATGGTCTGTGTTTATAAAGACTGTCCACAACTCATGATGGTCTGTGTTTATAAAGACTGTCCACAACTCATGATGGTCTGTGTTTATAAAGACTGTCCACAACTCATGATGGTCTGTGTTTATAAAGTATGTCCATGGTTCATGATGGTCTGTGTTTATAAAGACAGTCCACAACTCATGATGGTCTGTGTTTATAAAAGCTGTCCACAACTCATGATGGTCTGTGTTTATAAAGTATGTCCATGGTTCATGATGGTCTGTGTTTATAAAGACTGTCCATGATTCATGATGATCTGTGTTTATAAAGACTGTCCATGATTCATGATGGTCTGAGTTTATAAAGACTGTCCACAACTCATGATGGTCTGTGTTTATAAAGACTGTCCATGATTAATGATGGTCTGTGTTTATCAAGACTGTCCATGATTCATGATGGTCTGTGTTTATAAAGACTGTCCATGATTCATGATGGTCTGTGTTTATAAAAACTGTCCATGGTTCATGATGGTCTGTGTTTATAAAGTATGTCCATGGTTCATGATGGTCTGTGTTTATAAAGACTGTCCATGATTCATGATGGTCTGTGTTTATAATGACTGTCCATGATTCATGATGGTCTGAGTTTATAAAGACTGTCCACAACTTATGATGGTCTGTGTTCATGAAGACTGTCCACAACTCATGATGGTCTGTTTATAAAGACTGTCCATGGTTCATGATGGTCTGTGTTTATAAAGACTGTCCACAACTTATGATGGTCTGTGTTTATAAAGACTGTCCACAACTCATGATGGTCTGTGTTTAAAAAGACTGTCCATGATTCATGATGGTCTGTGTTTATAAAGACTGTCCACAACTCATGATGGTCTGTGTTTATAAAGACTGTCCACAACTCATGATGGTCTGTGTTTATAAAGACTGTCCACAACTCATGATGGTCTGTGTTTATAAAGACTGTCCACAACTTATGATGGTCTGTGTTCATGAAGACTGTCCACAACTCATGATGGTCTGTTTATAAAGACTGTCCATGGTTCATGATGGTCTGTGTTTATAAAGACTGTCCACAACTCATGATGGTCTGTGTTTATAAAGACTGTCCACAACTCATGATGGTCTGTGTTTATGAAGACTGTCCATGATTCATGATGGTCTGTGTTTATAAAGACTGTCCATGGTTCATGATGGTCTGTGTTTATAAAGACTGTCCATGGTTCATGATGGTCTGTGTTTATAAAGACTGTCCACAACTCATGATGGTCTGTGTTTATAAAGACTGTCCATGGTTCATGATGGTCTGTGTTTATGAAGACTGTCCATGGTTCATGATGGTCTGTGTTTATGAAGACTGTCCATGATTCATGATGGTCTGTGTTTATAAAGACTGTCCATGGTTCATGATGGTCTGTGTTTATCAAGACTGTCCACAACTCATGATGGTCTGTGTTTATAAAAACTGTCCACAACTCATGATGGTCTGTGTTTACAAAGACTGTCCATGATTCATGATGGTCTGTTTTTACAAAGACTGTCCACAACTCATGATGGTCTGTGTTTATAAAGACTGTCCATGATTCATGATGATCTGTGTTTATAAAAACTGTCCACAACTCATGATGGTCTGTGTTTATAAAGACTGTCCATGTTTCATGATGGTCTGTGTTAATAAAGACTGTCCATGACTCATGATGGTCTGAGATTATAAAGACTGTCCACAACTCATGAGGGTCTGTGTTTGCAAAGACTGTCCATGATTCATGATGGTCTGAGTTTATGAAGACTGTCCACAACTCATGATGGTCTGAGTTTATGAAGACTGTCCATGGTTCATGACGGTCTGTGTTTATAAAGACTGTCCATGGTTCATGATGGTCTGTGTTTATAAAAGCTGTCCACAACTCATGATGGTCTGTGTTTATAAAAACTGTCCATGAGTCATGATGGTCTGTGTTCATAAAGACTGTCCACGAATCATGATGGTATTTGTTTAGAAAGACTGTCCATGATTCATGATGGTCTGTGTTTATAAAGACTGTCCATGAGTCATGATGGTCTGTGTTCATAAAGACTGTCCATGATTCATGATGATCTGTGTTTATAAACTGTCCATGATTCATGATGGTCTGTGTTTATAAAGACAGTCCACAACTCATGATGGTCTGTTTATGAAGACTGTCCATGGTTCATGATGGTCTGTGTTTATGAAGACTGTCCATGATTCATGATGGTCTGTGTTTATGAAGACTGTCCATGGTTCATGATGGTCTGTGTTTATGAAGACTGTCCATGATTCATGATGGTCTGTGTTTATAAAGACTGTCCATGGTTCATGATGGTCTGTGTTTATCAAGACTGTCCACAACTCATGATGGTCTGTGTTTATAAAAACTGTCCACAACTCATGATGGTCTGTGTTTATAAAGACTGTCCATGATTCATGATGGTCTGTGTTTATAAAGACTGTCCACAACTCATGATGGTCTGTGTTTATAAAGACTGTCCACAACTCATGATGGTCTGTGTTTATAAAGACTGTCCACAACTCATGATGGTCTGTGTTTATAAAGACTGTCCACAACTCATGATGGTCTGTGTTTATAAAGACTGTCCATGATTCATGATGGTCTGTGTTTATAAAGTATGTCCATGGTTCATGATGGTCTGTGTTTATAAAGACAGTCCACAACTCATGATGGTCTGTGTTTATAAAAGCTGTCCACAACTCATGATGGTCTGTGTTTATAAAGACTGTCCATGTTTCATGATGGTCTGTGTTTATAAAGACTGTCCATGACTCATGATGGTCTGAGATTATAAAGACTGTCCACAACTCATGAGGGTCTGTGTTTGCAAAGACTGTCCATGATTCATGATGGTCTGAGTTTATGAAGACTGTCCACAACTCATGATGGTCTGAGTTTATGAAGACTGTCCATGGTTCATGACGGTCTGTGTTTATAAAGACTGTCCATGGTTCATGATGGTCTGTGTTTATAAAAGCTGTCCACAACTCATGATGGTCTGTGTTTATAAAAACTGTCCATGAGTCATGATGGTCTGTGTTCATAAAGACTCACCACGAATCATGATGGTATTTGTTTAGAAAGACTGTCCATGATTCATGATGGTCTGTGTTTATAAAGACTGTCCATGAGTCATGATGGTCTGTGTTCATAAAGACTGTCCATGATTCATGATGATCTGTGTTTATAAAGACTGTCCATGATTCATGATGGTCTGTGTTTATAAAGACAGTCCACAACTCATGATGGTCTGTTTATGAAGACTGTCCATGGTTCATGATGGTCTGTGTTTATGAAGACTGTCCATGATTCATGATGGTCTGTGTTTATGAAGACTGTCCATGGTTCATGATGGTCTGTGTTTATGAAGACTGTCCATGATTCATGATGGTCTGTGTTTATAAAGACTGTCCATGGTTCATGATGGTCTGTGTTTATCAAGACTGTCCACAACTCATGATGGTCTGTGTTTATAAAAACTGTCCACAACTCATGATGGTCTGTGTTTATAAAGACTGTCCATGATTCATGATGGTCTGTGTTTATAAAGACTGTCCACAACTCATGATGGTCTGTGTTTATAAAGACTGTCCATGGTGCATGATGGTCTGTGTGTATCAAGACTGTCCACAACTCATGATGGTCTGTGTTTATAAAGACTGTCCACAACTCATGATGGTCTGTGTTTATAAAGACTGTCCATGATTCATGATGGTCTGTGTTTATAAAGTATGTCCATGGTTCATGATGGTCTGTGTTTATAAAGACAGTCCACAACTCATGATGGTCTGTGTTTATAAGAGCTGTCCACAACTCATGATGGTCTGTGTTTATAAAGTATGTCCATGGTTCATGATGGTCTGTGTTTATAAAGACTGTCCATGATTCATGATGATCTGTGTTTATAAAGACTGTCCATGATTCATGATGGTCTGAGTTTATAAAGACTGTCCACAACTCATGATGGTCTGTGTTTATAAAGACTGTCCATGATTAATGATGGTCTGTGTTTATCAAGACTGTCCATGATTCATGATGGTCTGTGTTTATAAAGACTGTCCATGATTCATGATGGTCTGTGTTTATAAAGACTGTCCATGATTCATGATGGTCTGTGTTTATAAAGACTGTCCATGGTTCATGATGGTCTGAGTTTATGAAGACTGTCCATGATTCATGATGGTCTGTGTTTATAAAGACTGTCCACAACTCATGATGGTCTGTGTTTATAAAGACTGTTCATGATTCATGATGGTCTGTGTTCATGAAGACTGTCCACAACTCATGATGGTCTGTTTATGAAGACTGTCCACAACTCATGATGGTCTGTGTTTATAAAGACTGTCCATGATTCATGATGGTCTGTGTTCATGAAGACTGTCCACAACTCATGATGGTCTGTTTATAAAGACTGTCCACAACTCATGATGGTCTGTGTTTATAAAGACTGTCCACAACTCATGATGGTCTGTGTTTATAAAGACTGTCCACAACTCATGATGGTCTGAGTTTATAAAGACTGTCCATGATTCATGATGGTCTGTGTTTATAAAGACTGTCCACGATTCATGATGGTCTGAGTTTATAAAGACTGTCCATGATTCATGATGGTCTGTGTTTATAAAGACAGTCCACAACTCATGATGGTCTGTTTATGAAGACTGTCCATGATTCATGATGGTCTGTTTATAAAGACTGTCCATGATTCATGATGGTCTGTGTTTATAAAGACTGTCCACAACTCATGATGGTCTGTGTTTATAAAGACTGTCCACAACTCATGATGGTCTGTGTTTATGAAGACTGTCCATGATTAATGATGGTCTGTGTTTATCAAGACTGTCCATGATTCATGATGGTCTGTGTTTATAAAGACTGTCCATGATTCATGATGGTCTGTGTTTATAAAGACTGTCCATGATTCATGATGGTCTGTGTTTATAAAGACTGTCCATGGTTCATGATGGTCTGAGTTTATAAAGACTGTCCATAACTCATGATGGTCTGTGTTTATAAAGACTGTCCACAACTCATGATGGTCTGTGTTTATAAAGACTGTTCATGATTCATGATGGTCTGTGTTCATGAAGACTGTCCACAACTCATGATGGTCTGTTTATGAAGACTGTCCACAACTCATGATGGTCTGTGTTTATAAAGACTGTCCATGATTCATGATGGTCTGTGTTCATGAAGACTGTCCACAACTCATGATGGTCTGTTTATAAAGACTGTCCACAACTCATGATGGTCTGTGTTTATAAAGACTGTCCACAACTCATGATGGTCTGTGTTTATAAAGACTGTCCACAACTCATGATGGTCTGAGTTTATAAAGACTGTCCATGATTCATGATGGTCTGTGTTTATAAAGACTGTCCACGATTCATGATGGTCTGAGTTTATAAAGACTGTCCATGATTCATGATGGTCTGTGTTTATAAAGACAGTCCACAACTCATGATGGTCTGTTTATGAAGACTGTCCATGATTCATGATGGTCTGTTTATAAAGACTGTCCATGATTCATGATGGTCTGTGTTTATAAAGACTGTCCACAACTCATGATGGTCTGTGTTTATAAAGACTGTCCACAACTCATGATGGTCTGTGATGGTCTGTGACCATCACAGACCATCATCCATGATTAATGATGGTCTGTGTTTATCAAGACTGTCCATGATTCATGATGGTTTGTGTTTATAAAGACTGTCCACAACTCATGATGGTCTGTGTTTATAAGAGCTGTCCACAACTCATGATGGTCTGTGTTTATAAAGTATGTCCATGGTTCATGATGGTCTGTGTTTATAAAGACTGTCCATGATTCATGATGATCTGTGTTTATAAAGACTGTCCATGATTCATGATGGTCTGAGTTTATAAAGACTGTCCACAACTCATGATGGTCTGTGTTTATAAAGACTGTCCATGATTAATGATGGTCTGTGTTTATCAAGACTGTCCATGATTCATGATGGTCTGTGTTTATAAAGACTGTCCATGATTCATGATGGTCTGTGTTTATAAAGACTGTCCATGATTCATGATGGTCTGTGTTTATAAAGACTGTCCACAACTCATGATGGTCTGTGTTTATAAAGACTGTCCACAACTCATGATGGTCTGTGATGGTCTATAAAGACCATCACATGGTCCATCATCCATGATGTGTTTATAAAGACTGTCCACAACTCATGATGGTCTGTTTATAAAGACTGTCCATGGTTCATGATGGTCTGTGTTTATAAAGACTGTCCACAACTCATGATGGTCTGTGTTTATAAAGACTGTCCACAACTCATGATGGTCTGTGTTTATAAAGACTGTTCATGATTCATGATGGTCTGTGTTCATGAAGACTGTCCACAACTCATGATGGTCTGTTTATAAAGACTGTCCACAACTCATGATGGTCTGTGTTTATAAAGACTGTCCACAACTCATGATGGTCTGTGTTTATAAAGACTGTCCACAACTCATGATGGTCTGAGTTTATAAAGACTGTCCATGATTCATGATGGTCTGTGTTTATAAAGACTGTCCACGATTCATGATGGTCTGAGTTTATAAAGACTGTCCATGATTCATGATGGTCTGTGTTTATAAAGACAGTCCACAACTCATGATGGTCTGTTTATGAAGACTGTCCATGATTCATCATGGTCTGTTTATAAAGACTGTCCATGATTCATGATGGTCTGTGTTTATAAAGACTGTCCACAACTCATGATGGTCTGTGTTTATAAAGACTGTCCACAACTCATGATGGTCTGTGTTTGTAAAGACTGTCCACAACTCATGATGGTCTGTGTTTATAAAGTCTGTCCATGATTCATGATGGTCTGTGTTTATAAAGACTGTCCACATCTCATGATGGTCTGTCTCTATCAAGACTGTCCACAACTCATGATGGTCTGTGTATATAAAGACTGTCCACAACTCATGATGGTCTGTGTTTATAAAGACTGTCACAACTCATGATGGTCTGTGTTTATAAAGACTGTCCATGGTTCATGATGGTCTGTGTTTATAAAGACTGTCCACAACTCATGATGGTCTGTGTTTATAAAGACTGTCCACAACTCATGATGGTCTGTGTTTATAAAGACTGTCCATGATTCATGATGGTCTGTGTTTATGAAGACTGTCACAACTCATGATGGTCTGTTTATAAAGACTGTCCACAACTCATGATGGTCTGTGTTTATAAAGACTGTCTACAACTCATGATGGTCTGTGTTTATAAAGACTGTCCACAACTCATGATAGTCTGTGTTTATAAAGACTGTCCATGAGTCATGATGGTCTGTGTTCATAAAGACTGTGCATGATTCATGATGGTCTGTGTTTATAAAGACTGTCCATGATTTGGTCTGTGTTTATAAAGACTGTCCACAACTCATGATGGTCTGTGTTTATGAAGACTGTCCATGATTCATGATGGTCTGTGTTTATAAAGACTGTCCATGGTTCATGATGGTCTGTGTTTATAAAGACTGTCCACAACTCATGATGGTCTGTGTTTATAAAGACTGTCCACAACTCATGATGGTCTGTGATGGTTTATAAAGACTGTCCATCATCATGATGATGGTCTGTGTTTATCAAGACTGTCCATGATTCATGATGGTTTGTGTTTATAAAGACTGTCCACAACTCATGATGGTCTGTGTTTATAAAGACTGTCTACAACTCATGATGGTCTGTGTTTATAAAGACTGTCCACAACTCATGATAGTCTGTGTTTATAAAGACTGTCCATGAGTCATGATGGTCTGTGTTCATAAAGACTGTCCATGATTCATGATGGTCTGTGTTTATAAAGACTGTCCATGATTCATGATGGTCTGTGTTCATGAAGACTGTCCACAACTCATGATGGTCTGTTTATAAAGACTGTCCATGGTTCATGATGGTCTGTGTTTATAAAGACTGTCCATGATTCATGATGGTCTGTGTTTATGAAGACTGTCCATGGTTCATGATGGTCTGTGTTTATGAAGACTGTCCATGATTCATGATGGTCTGTGTTTATAAAGACTGTCCATGGTTCATGATGGTCTGTGTTTATCAAGACTGTCCACAACTCATGATGGTCTGTGTTTATAAAAACTGTCCACAACTCATGATGGTCTGTGTTTATAAAGACTGTCCATGATTCATGATGGTCTGTGTTTATAAAGACTGTCCACAACTCATGATGGTCTGTGTTTATAAAGACTGTCCACAACTCATGATGGTCTGTGTTTATAAAGACTGTCCACAACTCATGATGGTCTGTGTTTATAAAGACTGTCCACAACTCATGATGGTCTGTGTTTATAAAGACTGTCCATGATTCATGATGGTCTGTGTTTATAAAGTATGTCCATGGTTCATGATGGTCTGTGTTTATAAAGACAGTCCACAACTCATGATGGTCTGTGTTTATAAAGACTGTCCATGATTCATGATGGTCTGTGTTTATAAAGTATGTCCATGGTTCATGATGGTCTGTGTTTATAAAGACTGTCCACAACTCATGATGGTCTGTGTTTATAAAGACTGTCCATGATTCATGATGGTCTGTGTTTATAAAGTATGTCCATGGTTCATGATGGTCTGTGTTTATAAAGACAGTCCACAACTCATGATGGTCTGTGTTTATAAAAGCTGTCCACAACTCATGATGGTCTGTGTTTATAAAGACTGTCCATGTTTCATGATGGTCTGTGTTAATAAAGACTGTCCATGACTCATGATGGTCTGAGATTATAAAGACTGTCCACAACTCATGAGGGTCTGTGTTTGCAAAGACTGTCCATGATTCATGATGGTCTGAGTTTATGAAGACTGTCCACAACTCATGATGGTCTGAGTTTATGAAGACTGTCCATGATTCATGACGGTCTGTGTTTATAAAGACTGTCCATGGTTCATGATGGTCTGTGTTTATAAAAGCTGTCCACAACTCATGATGGTCTGTGTTTATAAAAACTGTCCATGAGTCATGATGGTCTGTGTTCATAAAGACTGTCCACGAATCATGATGGTCTGTTTATAAAGACTGTCCATGATTCATGATGGTCTGTGTTTATAAAGACTGTCCATGAGTCATGATGGCTCTGTTTAGAAAGACTGTCCATGATTCATGATGGTCTGTGTTTATAAAGACTGTCCATGAGTCATGATGGTCTGTGTTCATGAAGACTGTCCACAACTCATGATGGTCTGTTTATAAAGACTGTCCATGGTTCATGATGGTCTGTGTTTATAAAGACTGTCCATGGTTCATGATGGTCTGTGTTTATGAAGACTGTCCATGGTTCATGATGGTCTGTGTTTATGAAGACTGTCCATGATTCATGATGGTCTGTGTTTATAAAGACTGTCCATGGTTCATGATGGTCTGTGTTTATCAAGACTGTCCACAACTCATGATGGTCTGTGTTTATAAAAACTGTCCACAACTCATGATGGTCTGTGTTTATAAAGACTGTCCATGATTCATGATGGTCTGTGTTTATAAAGACTGTCCACAACTCATGATGGTCTGTGTTTATAAAGACTGTCCACAACTCATGATGGTCTGTGTTTATAAAGACTGTCCACAACTCATGATGGTCTGTGTTTATAAAGACTGTCCACAACTCATGATGGTCTGTGTTTATAAAGACTGTCCATGATTCATGATGGTCTGTGTTTATGAAGACTGTCCATGGTTCATGATGGTCTGTGTTTATAAAGACTGTCCACAACTCATGATGGTCTGTGTTTATAAGAGCTGTCCACAACTCATGATGGTCTGTGTTTATAAAAACCTGTCTGTGTTTATAAAGACTGTCCATGATTCATGATGGTCTGTGTTTACAAAGACTGTCCATGATTCATGATGGTCTGTTTTTATAAAGACTGTCCACAACTCATGATGGTCTGTGTTTATAAAGACTGTCCATGGTTCATGATGGTCTGTGTTTATGAAGACTGTCCATGATTCATGATGGTCTGTGTTTATAAAGACTGTCCATGATTCATGATGGTCTGTGTTTATAAAGACTGTCCATGATTCATGATGGTCTGTGTTTATAAAAACTGTCCATGGTTCATGATGGTCTGTGTTTATAAAGTATGTCCATGGTTCATGATGGTCTGTGTTTATAAAGACTGTCACACACTCATGATGGTCTGTGTTTATAAAGACTGTCCATGATTCATGATGGTCTGTGTTTATAAAGACTGTCCACAACTCATGATGGTCTGTGTTTATAAAGACTGTCCACAACTCATGATGGTCTGTGTTTATCAAGACTGTCCATGATTCATGATGGTTTGTGTTTATAAAGACTGTCCACAACTCATGATGGTCTGTGTTTATAAAGACTGTCTACAACTCATGATGGTCTGTGTTTATAAAGACTGTCCACAACTCATGATAGTCTGTGTTTATAAAGACTGTCCATGAGTCATGATGGTCTGTGTTCATAAAGACTGTCCATGATTCATGATGATCTGTGTTTATAAAGACTGTCCATGATTCATGATGGTCTGTGTTTATAAAGACTGTCCATGGTTCATGATGGTCTGTGTTTATAAAGACTGTCCATAACTCATGATGGTCTGTGTTTATAAAGACTGTCCATGATTCATGATGGTCTGTTTATAAAGACTGTCCATGATTCATGATGGTCTGTGTTTATAAAGACTGTCCATGATTCATGATGGTCTGTGTTTATAAAGACTGTCCACAACTCATGATGGTCTGTGATGGTCATTGTGTTTATAAAGACTGTCCATGATTCATGATGGTCTGTGTTTATAAAGACTGTCCACAACTCATGATGGTCTGTGTTTATAAAGACTGTCTACAACTCATGATGGTCTGTGTTTATAAAGACTGTCCACAACTCATGATAGTCTGTGTTTATAAAGACTGTCCACGATTCATGATGGTCTGAGTTTATCAAGACTGTCCACGATTCATGATGGTCTGAGTTTATAAAGACTGTCCACGATTCATGATGGTCTGTGTATGAAGACTGTCCATGATTCATGATGGTCTGTGACCATCACAGACCATCATCCATGATAAATGATGGTCTGTGTATATCAAGACTTTCCATGATTCATGATGGTTTGTGTTTATAAAGACTGTCCACAACTCATGATGGTCTGTGTTTATAAAGACTGTCCACGATTCATGATGGTCTTAGTTTATAAAGACTGTCCATGATTCATGATGGTCTGTGTTTATAAAGACTGTCCATGATTCATGATGGTCTGAGTTCATAAAGACTGTCCATGATTCATGATGGTCTGTGTTTATAAAGACAGTCCACAACTCATGATGGTCTGTTTATGAAGACTGTCCATGATTCATGATGGTCTGTTTATAAAGACTGTCCATGATTCATGATGGTCTGTGTTTATAAAGACTGTCCCTGATTCATGATGATCTGTGTTTATAAAGACTGTCCACAACTCATGATGGTCTGTGATGGTCTGTGACCATCACAGACCATCATCCATGATTAATGATGGTCTGTGTTTATCAAGACTGTCCATGATTCATGATGGTTTGTGTTTATAAAGACTGTCCACAACTCATGATGGTCTGTGTTTATAAAGACTGTCTACAACTCATGATGGTCTGTGTTTATAAAGACTGTCCACAACTCATGATAGTCTGTGTTTAGAAAGACTGTCCACGATTCATGATGGTCTGAGTTTATAAAGACTGTCCAAGATTCAAGATGGTCTGAGTTTATAAAGACTGTCCACGATTCATGATGGTCTGTGTATGAAGACTGTCCATGATTCATGATGGTCTGTGACCATCACAGACCATCATCCATGATAAATGATGGTCTGTGTATATCAAGACTGTCCATGATTCATGATGGTTTGTGTTTATAAAGACTGTCCACAACTCATGATGTTCTGTGTTTATAAAAACTGTCCACAACTCATGATGGTCTGTGTTTATAAAGACTGTCCATGGTTCATGATGGTCTGTGTTTATCAAGACTGTCCACAACTCATGATAGTCTTTGTTAATAAAGACTGTCCACGATTCATGATGGTCTGAGTTTATAAAGACTGTCCATGATTCATGATGGTCTATGTTTATAAAGACTGTCCATGATTCATGATGGTCTGAGTTTATAAAGACTGTCCATGGTTCATGATGGTCTGTGTTTATAAAGACTGTCCACAACTCATGATAGTCTGTGTTTATAAAGACTGTCCACGATTCATGATGGTCTGAGTTTATAGACTGTCCATGATACTTGACCTGTCAAATTCACCTGATCATGAATCAGAGGTGAAGGGTCATGGCCGACCGGACCAATCAGCTGCTTGCTCGCTGTGATGCGTTTAAGGTCTGTCAGAAACACAAGTTCCTGTCTGTGAAGAACACGATGAGTTCACGTTACCTCAGATTTATTGAGCAGGAAGTGAGTTTGTCTTCTCTGACCCACATGCTGTGGAGACGTCAATTAAACCAGAGTGATGATGTCACTTCCTGTTCAACATAAACAAAACTAAAACAAAGACGTTTGCTGGCTGATCATCTCCAGTCTGTTACATCAAAGGTTCATAAAAAGCACCACTGTATGCCTGTGACCTGCATCATCAGTAAAGGACATCAGCTCGTGGGCTCAGAAAACCATCGTCAGCTAACAGCTCATCTCTGCATCTATAAGGTCAAAGGTCAAACTCTACCACGCAGAGACAAACATCAACAACACCTCGCCAGCTTCTCTGGGCCAGGTCAAAGGTCAAGGTCACGGGTCCTCATGTTCACCCCTGTCGTTACTGCTCTGCAGCAGCTCCTGTGTGAAACTTCACCGAGGACAAACAAACAGCCGAGTTTATAACACACACACACATGTATATGTACACACACACACACATATACACACACATATAAACAGTCATATACATGTACACACACACACACACACCACACAAACACACATATACACACATATGTATATGTACACAAACACACGTAAACACACACACACACATATACACACACATATAAACAGTCATATACATGTACACACACACACACACATACCACACAAACACACATATACACACATATGTATATGTACACAAACACACGTACCACACACACACACATATACACACATACCACACACACACACACATATGCACACATACCACACACACACACACACACATGTATATGTACACACACACACATATACACACACACATAAACAGTCATATACATGTACACACACACACAGATGAGCTCTCATCAGAATAACAAACAGCAGGACTTTGGTAACAAACATCTTCAGCATGAACCCACTGCCCCCCCCATTCTTCTTCTCTGGTTATTAACTGCCGTTGTCCCCCCCATTAACCCCACTGATGCTGCTTTCTCATGTTAATCAGCCTGCTGTCGCTGCTACTGCTGCCCGCAGAGGTGCAAGGCATTCTGGGGGATTTTCAGAGGGGCTTCAAAACAGCCCCCCCCCCCCCACACACACACACACACCAGATCTCTGTCTAATGGCCCTTTTCCACTAGCACGCCTTGGCCCTACTCTACTCGGCTCTACTCGATTAGCAGTGTGTTTCCACTAGCCTGGTACCTCCTAAAACAAGCTAGTTTTAGTACCTACTCCGCTCTGGTTCCAAGCGAGCTGAGTCCATACTAAAAGATGACGTCACCGACTGCCGGCTACTGATTGGTCAGACAATGTCGTCATCGATGAGTCATGAGCGCGACGACCTAGCATGCTAGCGGTAGCTACCATTAGCTTACCCTCATCCGTCTTTTCTTTGCAGCTGGATTGCTCTCGTCCTCGGCTTCATTCTGTTGTATAGCTTCCAAAACTCTCCTGTGCTTCTCAAGGGGTATTTCTTCTTACCACCCTGCAGCCTTCTTCTGCTTTCCTTTTTTACTCGCTTTGTGACAAAAAGACACAGATTGTTGTAGGGCCGTAATCAACCAAAGAAATTGTTGGTCGACTAAAACACAGCAATTTGTCGACCAAAATCGACCAACTGGGAGCGGGCCCCCCCCCCCCCGCGTTTCTCCCCTGTGCACGCCTCTTTCCCTCCTTTCTTTCTCTCAACCCAAGACTCTTTGCTTTTGTCTTTATCAATAATATGAGCAGTCACTGTCATATAAGACTCCATTCAAAGAGACGCACACATCTGTTATCTTTATCTATTAACTCAGAAGCTTTTTCTTTTTTTCTCCCTCGTATTTTGCCGTTAGTGCATGCGTAATTGTGAGGCACACTGGCACTGAATATCCAGAAAAACATTCGAACCTGGAAATTCATGGGACTCTTTTAGTGTTTCCACACAGAGTTTCATATTAACCACGTTGTTCACTACAACGGACACTTTTCCTGCTGGAACTTTGAAGGCATCGCCAACTTCATAGTCGCACAGCGATGGTTCTTCCTGTGCGTACCTCCTTTTTTTCTCTCAACACAAGACTCTTTCCTTTCCAGTCTTCATCAATGAAATGGGCAGTCACTCTCATACAGGGGTCCATTCGAAGAGACGTCCACATCTGTTATCTTTATCTATTAACTCAGAAACTTTCTCTTTTTACTCCCTCGTATTTTGCCGTGAGGACGTGCGTAATTGTCTTGTGCACTGGCACTGAATATCCAGGTTCCTATGTTTTTCTTGGCCTTCCACGACACCAATGGGCCTCATACCCTCAGAAATAAAATAGTCAACTCCTTCTGTGATGTAGTTTTTGCATTTGGGTGTTTATATGAGGCTTAAAATCCAGCGTGAGGGTAAGGGATGCTGCTGCAGCGCGGGCAGAGCGCATGCAGTTATAAAACAAATACGCGATTATTAGACTAGAATATTGAAATTTTTTTAAATCCTAAACTTTATAAACCAGGGTCCAGAGTGGAGAGTTTTCTCCTCCATGCAGCTCTGTGTAAACAGAGTCAGAGCGTTTCTCTTTCTCATGAAGGCTGTGCACACATACAGGAACAACAACAGCTTCATCGTCTACAGAGTAACATGTGAGCTGCTTACCGTGCTCGCTTTGTTATCCGCACTAAACTATCCTCACAGATTTGTTGTCTTTCTGTGTCCACTCTCCTTTGTTGTTTGTTAAAGTTTTTCTTTGTGTGTTGTAGCAGCGCTGTTTCTCTGCAGACCTACATCACCATCTACTGGACTGAAATGCACACTACAGTGTTTTCATTCGTCTCCAGCGTCTCCGTCTAAATGCAGATTAAGTTGAACACTCAAAGGAAAAGTCTTTGCGTTACATAGGGATGGGTACAGAATTCGGTACTTTAAGAGGTACTGACCAAATTCTGAGGTTACTGTATAATTTGACTGTGTTTGCAAAGATGATGGTCTGTGCTTATCAAGACAAAGTAGTCTTGGTGGGGCAATCAGTTTTTAACAACCATCCCACTACGATTTGACACAAACTACAGGATACCAGTGCTTCATAAAATTGTTATTATTGATTTCATATAAAAATAACAGATTACAGAATGGTGCACACACATATCAGACACACACACACATACATAAATATATACAAATACCAAAAACCATATACTGCCAAAACGCTTACATAACCCATATACAAAGAAATAAGTAAAGTGAACATGTGTACATTAAAAATAACTTTATACACAGAAATGAGTAAGGTGAACATGTGTCAAATTGTCCACATTACTTTTCCTCCACATAAAAAACCTGCTTCTTTTTACCTTTTTTTAAGTCCTCCCGACTCCGTTATACGTTGAACATGAACAAATTGTTTGTTGGTACGCTGAAGTGACGGTAAAATGTGGGTTTCAGGCTATCACAAGTTGACACTGTCGAAACTTTGACATTTTGATCAGGCATCTAAGATAGTTACCTATATATATACCTTCCGTATATTTCTGCCGTCAAATAAGTCTGTAACTCTTTACAATTTTTCATTGTCACACTACATGTTGTGAAGTCACTTTCACCACTAAGTAAGTAAAATGGTGAAAAGAGGTCAGTTTTGAGTATAATATGGATTCGGGAGGGGTTTGGATAGTAAACAAAAGGGTCCTTCAAAGGCACGCCCCCTTGACATCTGCCTGGACTGTCACCAGTTAAAACATAACACCGGCACGCTGATACGAGCCGAATAAACCCGAGGGGCGATTTGAGAAGCGCCCTTTGGAGATTATTTTCAACGACGCTGATTGGCCAAATTCACGTTGATATGCGCTTATCTTGCCCTAGCAACAGTCCCTTATTGGCTAGTCGTCACTGTCTCGGGGCGCTTTTCCCAGCGCCCATCAGACACGGAGGTAAAGACGAGTAGGCTTACTTTTGTTTTACATTAATGAAAATTAATTACTTTATATCTTATTGGATATATATTATTTTATATCTATATTTATTTTACACATTTAAATAAGTAATTTTTGGTAATATTCTTTTTTTCAAAATAAAGTAAATCCATTTAATATCACACTCTCCACTGGGGGGGCGGCGCCCTAGCGCCCTCAATTGGCCAGCCGCCACTGCCGAGTACCGATTCACGTAAAATCAAACGGTGCCATGTTTAGGTACCTAAACACATCCTTGTGACTGTGAGGGAGTGGAAGAAGCAGGCATACTATTGGGTAGAGAAGGTGAATTTCCATACCGGACTTGAACGCAGCACAGCAATAGCGTAATGACGTCAGCAGCCGCGGGCTCAGTCAACAAAGCTAGCAAGGCTGAGAGGACGTGCTCTAAAGTATGACTCTACTTTATTAAATGTGATGGAGATTATGCTCGCTGCAATATTTATGACGCCAAGTGTAAGGCCAGGAAATACTTCAAATCTGAGGAAGCACCTGGTGACGCACAAAATTTTCCTTAAAGCTGAAGAGTGCACAATTTTTGATAGCCTCAGATCTACGAGCACAAAGGATTCATTCAGCACTGTTAGCACGCCTGTGTCCAATGGAGACTAGTCGTCTGCAGCCAGAAACAGGAAAAGAAATGGCTTTAACATTTGGTGATAGCAGCAAATGGGACAAGGAGGATACCTGGTCCAGGTAAATAAGCCTCGTGTTTAAGATGGTATTAGCTTGGCATTTTAATGTGCGTCAGTTATCATTATCAGGTCGGTTCCTCGTACTTTGTAACGTTAATGTAAATGTTTTTTTTATTTACAGCTCTGTCTGACCCATTGTTAAACTGCCCTAAAGTTAAAGTGAGGGCTGCAGTTAATTTATTAAGTTGTGGTTCATTTTAGTTTCTGGTTTTCATGTTGAAGACATTTTTGGAACAACTACAATGTTACAATACAAACAGCTGAATGTTGTTTTGATATATATCTGTCAAATTTTATATATTGAGAAATAAATTTACATTGAAAAAATTTGAGATCTTACTATTAAACAAATTAATATTTATTACCCCATAAACACACGCAAAAGTACCAAAAATTGTTACCATTGAGTACCGATACCAATTCTCAGGTACCGGGCATCAGTATGGTATTGGTTCAAATGTGAAATGTACCCATCCCTAGTTTCAGGTGTCAGTGTGTAAACAGGACCTTTTCCTGACATTCAGTTTTTTACCTTCACTTTATCATCTGAGCATCAGCAGGTTCACATCAGCACACGATCATAAATCTCTAAAAATAAAATAAATGTGTGAATAAAGTTGACGTCTGTTCTTCAGTCTGTGGCGTACCTGCGCGGTGAAGTGAACTCTGTTTTAACGCTGCAGAAACAGAAGGCTCGTCTCGTAACAAACTCACTTCCATTTCCTGATTATGTGGCTGCAGGCTGCCATGGAGCTGCTGGAGGGGAAACCCCACGACCGTTTAACCGACACGCCGACCTCAGCTAACGCCAGAGGCCAGGACGCCGTCTCTCTGACTCCCGCTGACGACGGAAAATCAAAGATCAGACTCATCAGGTCTCGTCTGCAGGGCCAGCTTCGTTTTCAAAGGAGTGACCGTGTCACCTGGTGTTCGCATCTGAGGCCCATCTGGTCGTCACACACACCTGACCTTCAACACTTGCTGTTACCGTGGCAACCACAGACGCAGAATGCCACGCGTCACCGGGTCTCTGCAGAAACATCATCCGTGACTCCCGCAGGACCCAAAGTCGACGAATCGTTTGGACGTGAAAAGAAAACTGGACTGACGCTTTTGGGAGGAGACGAGCTCACCTGACGCAGACGTTCAGGTGGAGGATTGAAAACACGCCGACGGTTTTATTTCTGCGTTCGCCACAGAGACGTCGGCCCCGCCCCGTTAGCCCCGCTGCGTCGGCCCCGCCCCATCCCTAAGAGAGGCATAGGTGTGACTCCATCTTTCTTTAAAGACACCTGGCTCTCTCCGAACAGGAGCAGAGCTGAGCAGCTGCACTGTGGACGATGATCAGCTGAGGGCACAGAGAACAATGGAGGCCAGCGGTAGGGCTGGAAATCAAAGACTGACTCTTATAAAATGATTTGTCGTCATGATTAACGACATTTGTCCCTGTGAACCTTAGAGGTCAGAGAGGTCACATGAGCCTGCGGAAAGAAAACCATCCGATACACCAGAAACTGCAGCAACACTAGGGATGTGTCAAAACATCAAGTGGTTAGGGATGTGTCA